>JBAMHW010000005.1:19540757-19556972 GCA_037177495.1 Rhadinocentrus ornatus | reverse complement strand
AAATGAAATAAACAAAAATAAATATTTGAATAATTAAATGATGTAAATTAGTAACTGAGGCAAAATATTGTTAAAACTGCACTTTTTCTCTAAGGTCGTTCACTATGTTTTCTAAAATTATCATATACTGATGTAACCATCTTGCTTATTTACTTCATGAATATTTAGCATTCATAAATTATGCTTTTATTTTACAGGTCCGACCCACCTGAGATTAAACTGCGCTGTGCCCCCCACCACCACCACCACCACAGTTTATATAGAAGGAGACTTTATGTAAAAGTGTTGCTACTCCAACTAATGAGGCAGAGGTGATGAAAGAGAAGCACTGGCTATCTCCTTTCTGAAGCCAATCCAGCAGTTTTTCTTCTTCCAATCTAATAATTTCTTTGCCTAAGTTTATACACTGCCAACCAGAAGGGAGGAGGAGGAGGTGGTTCGGTGGGAGCTATTTATAGAACATATAAAGGTTCTGGTTTCACTGCCCGACGTCAACTCTCAGTGGACTGATGGACCATAAGTCATCCAGGCTGTTCCCAGCACAGTTTCACTGCATGTGCAGGAGGACCGTGCATGTGCTTGCTAACAGTTTCGGGGCAGTGGAGCACCTTTCTGCATTGCTCAGATTCATGGGGCATCACTAACAGCCTTGCGGATACACGCGGGCTCGTCAGTAGCAGAAAACTCATCCTCCTCTTTCACTCACCTCGTCTTTAGCGTCTTCATCGATCTCAAACACGTGAGCTGGCAGCTTGTCCGTCTTCAGGCCTTTGCTTTAAAGAAAAAGACAGAGGTCCATATGTAAATCTGCTTTTCTTTGGTGGGGTCAGGATTTTCGGTGGGAGATTATTTTCATACATCATGTTTCTCCAAATGATTTCCTGTGTGTATGGAGGAAACTTTTCAATCTGTGAGAAGATTTAGAGCTGCTTTAACATATTGTGAATTGCTGTAAGTCACCGTCCAGCAGATCCATGTGAGCTGAGTAAATCCCTTTTACATGTTAAATATTGGACAGTGAAGAACTGGAAATATGTTGATGTTTTACAGAAAGTAAACATTTTTGCATATATTTAAACTCCATTAATAAATCCTTTCCCTCGGTTTTGTTCTTATGGTTCTTACCTCGGCAGCATGCGGAAGTCACCGGAGAAAGCTTCATATTTGTAGTTGATAACATGCCAGTCGGTGTTGTACATCTTGATGCACTGTCAAACAGATCAACACGCAGATGGATTAACAGCTGACACACTCCAATATAAACAAGCAGGCCATAAAGTAGCGCATGTCAGGATGTTAGAAAAGATCCGCTGGTGCTTAACAGGTCTATAGATTAGATGAGATGAACACCCTAACATATAACACCATGTTAATTACTTTATCAGAATTATAATCAGCTTGTAGAACATCACTAGGGCAGCAATAACCTAAAGTTTTTCTATGTGACGTTATTAGAGATTTACATCATTGTGGAGGAATTATGTCCCACTCCTCTTGGCATTGTTCCTTCAGTTTATTGAGGTTTGCCACTCTCCTGAGGTCCCAACACAGCATTTTAATCAGATTAAGGTCTGGACCCTGTAAACACCATGATTCTTTTCTCTCTGTTGTAGATCTGCTGCTGTATCTTTGGGATCATTGTTGTATGAGACAGTTTCAGCCAAGTTTTGGCCTCACATTTGACTCCAGAATACTTTAGTATCCAGAAACGTTCATGGTCATGCTGTCCAGGTCAAGTCCAGATTATCAACCCTCCACCACCGTGCTTTAAAGCTGATATGCTGTTTGGGTTTCTGCATTCTGACCAAACATCGCCACTTTGGTTTGATCTGTCAAAATTCTTCCAGATGTCTTGTAGTTTGTTCAGATCTAATCTGTGCTGCTATCTTCTTTTTATAGAGAAGAGACTTTCTGCTGGAAACCCTCCAAACAAGCCATACTTCTGAGGAGTCTGAGATCTAACTTTTGCTTTTTTTAGCAGTTTCTCTCTTAAACCAAAAACAGTGGTTCTTCTTGGCGGCCCGTGATGTCATCAGTGGGCATTGGCGTTGTTGATCTGAATGCCTGAACAAACGATCCTTCAGCTTCAGAAAGTGAAGAAATACTGCAACATTAAAAAAAAGACTTGGAAAAGGTGGAGCTGGATGTGTTGTTCCATCTTTACAGCTGCTGGACAGTGTGATGGGTCACCGACCAGTAAACCAGGTAACAGGTATCCAGAATTCCACCATCGAAAATGAAGTCCAGATAGGCTATGCAAGGTCGATCCAACACTGGATTCATTCATTTTTCTTAAGTCTGGCAATCGATCAACATTTCAGTAGACTAGATTTATGCAGTATGTGTTGACATCCTAAGAAATTCTCTTCAGCATCTGAATGTACCATTTATCTGAGGAAAATGTAGGTTATAACGGAGTCTGATGACTTAACCACCAACTTTCAGGATGAAATCTACAAGATGCTTATTATTAAAATTTGGTTCTGGTTATACTGGTGTGGATGTGGGCTGGATCACTAGAAAGCACCAAAGATCTGGTGTGAATGCTGGTTGTCCGGTGCTTGGGGGCCTCCCAGTCTTCACAACACGGCAGCAAGATCATCATTCTGCTGTCATGATGCTGGACAGGACAGGTAAATAATAAAAAAAATTTAAAAAACGAAGTACTATGAACATTAAACAGGCGTGGAGTGGACGTTGCTGGGATGTCCACTTCTGGGAAGACAACTATCTTGAATGTTTTCCTCCTGTGAATCGTCCTTCTCTCTGTTAACACACCTGAATGCTGCAATCAGCTGCATTTAATCGACAGGTCCTGCCTGAAGCTTACTGTCGTACTTCCAGGGGAAGTAGTGAGGATGGACTTTAAAAAAGGCTGCTTCTGAATTTTGGTTTTCATTCTGACTCAGTCTGTTCATCTCAGGCTTCGCCAAAAAAAGCAGATGATTCTCTGATGTGTAAAACACTAGAACTGAAAGATGATGTACTTTTTCCACATGACTGCAGGCCTGCTTAAACACAGATTTCTTCTTTTATTAGTGTTCTGCTCCCTGTTTTTGAAAATAATTCATTTGTGATTCCACAATAAGGCCGATAAGCAGCAGATTTAACTCTCCTGTGACCTCTAGAATTATTTAAGATTGTTTTCGCAGCAGACTTTCACTTTTTATTCAACATGCAGCTGCAGAAAGTCTCAGTTCAGCCAGCTGAATAATAATCCTGTTTTAACTGTCCCTATGACAGTTGTTTCCACGCGATCCGACAGTCACGAAAGCCAGAAGGTTCTGTTTTTCATGGCTTATGTAGTATTTCTTTACGTTTGAACTCTGCATACAAACCATACTAAGAAATATACAGTGATAACTCGAGATACGAGTGTATTGACATACAAATTTTTTTGAGATACCGGCTGTGATACAACCAAATTTTTGCCTTAAGATACGAACAAATCTTTATGATACGAACATCCGAGCTGACCCTCAACAAGGTGTGCTCTGTTTCCCTCGCTTCAGCTTCCCGCGTCTCCTGCTCCTCCTAACTCCTCCGCCTGTTTACTCCTCCCTCAACCTCCGTGCGCACCTTCCATTAGCTCAACTCATCTGATCTCCAAGGTAAATAATAAACTTTATAGTAAAACCTGTTTATTTCTTGAACATTCTCTTTTATTACTGTATGATTTTATACAATATTTGTCATTTATAAATACGGGTACTCTACATTTTTCATATTCAAAACACATTAACAAAACAACTGGAGTGGAACTTTGCGAGCTGGAACGGATTAATGGGATTTCAATTCATTTAAAATGGGAAAATTGTTTTGAGATACGAGCAAATTGAGATACGAGCAAGGTCAGGGAATGAAAATAAACTTGTACTTCGAGGTATTACTGTATATAATTAATCTCTCGTCATAAAGATGGCTTTGCAGGATCACAGTACCTCTTTGGCAAACAGACTCCTGGCCTCCCGCTCTGCATTTTGAGGTACCGAGGAAACAACGGTCCTCCTCTGCCGGGAAATCTGGGACTCCTGCATCCATGAAAACACAGTAAGACAGTACACATACACATTAATTTTTTCATAACTATCTCAGCATTTCTCTGAACCAACAGAACAACACTGGAATACAGTGAAACGTGTTAAGATACCCTAAAGGTACAGCACAACAAGGGTTACATTTCAAACTAAATGACACAAAAGGACAGGCCGGAGAGTATAAAGTGATGCAGACTGGGCATCAGATGCTGCAGACAGACGTAGCACATCAGGATATTGTATCAGTTTTAGTGATGGAAGCTCTTTGATCTCATGGAAGACAAGAAAACAACCAACAGTAGTATTGTCGACTTGGGAAGCAGAGTACATAGCTCTAGCATCAGCCATACAAGAATGTATGTATCTGAAACAGTTACTCGAAGGTATAGACAAGATACCATTATGCTCAAACAAAAGTGTTTGAGACAACAGTGGTACTATTGCTCTAGCCAGAAACCCAGTCAACAGCCAGAGATGCAACCATATTGACATTAAGTACCATTGCATATGGGAAACTGTAAGAAGTGGCTAAATAGATCTGGAATATTGTCCTACTGAACAGATGGTAGCTGATGTAATTACAAAGCCAGCTACTAAGACAAAACTGAAAAAGTTCACTCAAAACATGTTTGGCACATGTGAAAGACCTTTGTTGACAAGATCTCCAAGTGAAGAGGAAACTTAATTTTCTGTGAAGAGCTAAGAGCCAGTGGGGGTGTTAAGTGTTACGTTATGCGCTCTTGCTCTTATTGTTAAAGTCATTGTCCTGTTTCCCTGTATCCGTCACCTGTTGATGATGTCATTATTGTTGGACCCTCTGTCGTAGCGTTTGGTTGTATGTATGCAGCAGCAACAGCTACGCCGGATGGATAGAGCCAACATATATATTGTATATAGTTCGACACAGTTCAATAAATATGCCTAACTCAGGCTAAAGTGGAACTCTCCCGATGCTTTGCTTATTATCCATCAAGCAAGAAGACAAAGTGAGCTGCGTCACAGATACTCACCTTAACAATATGCATACACATTAACACTGTTTTACATAGTTAGACACAGTAATTATATGTCTGTTGTGAGCATACTATTATTCACTACTGATACATAGAGGAATAAAAATAACCACTCCTTGAAAGTAAAAGGCTTAATTAGATTTTTTATTTTTGTTGTCTCCATTATGGACACCATGCCCCCCATCATTGCACTGCTGTTGTCCTCAATCTCTTCAGGCTTTGCAGCAAACGAGCGGTAAAGTTTCTCCCCGTCCTCCTGCAGTTTCTCCTCTGTCTTTTCCAGCAGCAGCAGCTCTGCCTAAGAGCTCCGTGGATGAAGATAGCTGTGGTGGAGTTTACAGCCCCGGCTGATTGTTTGCCAGGCGATCTTCATGCGCTCAGTCATTCAAAATACGTTTGGTTTTGTTGAGAGGAGGGTCACCAGTTGCTGCTACATTTTAGCTCCATGTTATGGTCACTGAAATGTTTTTCAGCCATTTTAAGTCATTTACTGCAGCATCATTTTCTTTCTTGTCCAGCCCCCGACCAGCTGACGCAACCAATTTGCAGCGGTTCTCAGATCTGGCCCAGCAAAGAGCCAACTTCGAACCAGTTTTGAGAGCCACGAGCAGGTGTCTGGGCAGTTAAAAGTCAAATAGCCCGTGCTTAGGCAGGCTGTGGCTCTGAACCAACGAAAGAACCACCCCAGTCGAAAACCCTCCAAAGAAACCCTCGCTGGTTGGTTGTAGTGCCATGCGACAGCAACAAAAGTTGAACATTTTACTTTTTCCTTGTGTCGCGTCGTAAGCCCCCGTGTGCACGTCTACCTGAACGAGCGCAACATTTCACATGCACGAATGTCGCCTGTCGCTTGGCTGGAGGAGGGCAGCCATTTTTGCCTCATCAAAATTACTGGAGAAGGAGAGACGTCGCCTCCATGTCCCCTTACACAAGTGCTTCTCCTTAATTTTGCTTCCATTTGTAACCGTGGAGATCAAACCAACACATCTGGAAGAGCTAAAACATCATGATCATGACTGAGTGCAACTGCTAGCAGATGTATCGTTACTGGTCAATATGTGTGAGACAAAAATACATAAATATTCAGAGGAAAACGAAAGAAAAACAACATATACAATTTTAAAAAAAAAAAGCTAGGATAAGATTGTTGTAACAAAGAATTACAATAAATAAAAAAATATATACATGTATATATAAGGTAAAAACAGTATTTACTAATACATAATAGGATACTAATACATAGTATCCTATTTTATACCAATAACCAGTTTTTCATTATATGAATTCGTCCCATTTACAAAACAATGTTAGGAACCTGGTTCTGCAGAAAAGTGCTTGAGGGGGGACCTTTTTCACTGCTGCACCACTAAACCTGCACTACAGGAGCTGGGTTATTGGAGAATTTGACCAGTGAAGTTCAGAAAGTGAAGCTGTAGCAATATCTGGACATATTTTGGTTTATAAAAAAGCCATCAGCACCCACCACATCCTCAGGTAAAACTTAAAAAACTGGAATCAGATGTCATTTGTAGACGTATTTGCTAGCGGTACTGACTATAGCCCCATTTCCACCGTCGGGTGTGGGTCAGGGCAGGTTGGGGCGCATTTTTTTTTTTAAATGCGAAAACTGGGAAGGGTATCTGACCCATCCTACTGTTGGGGGTACCAATCTAAGCGACCATACCCAAAAGGGTGGTGCTTGACACACTGCAATCTGTACACTTCCTGTGCGACCTAGCATAAAAACAAAGCAGGAACGGCTCCGTGTTTAGAGCAACTTTTTCTTTTTGTTGATTAAATCTCTGATTAAAATGTCGTTACGAAGCACCACCAAGAACAAGAACACAAACTGGATGGTGCCATTCTCCTCCTTTGTTTCCGAGTCATGTTTTGGTTCTACTGTAAGGAAGGTGCTGTGCTGCGTTGGCGTTATGCTGTTACGTAGCTGAGGCATCTATCACTATCTGGCTGATACTCCGCCTCTCAGGTCAGGTTACGGTTGGCTGTGGAAACGCAACGAGATTACAGTTTACAAACCATATCGGCACTCTTAACTGTCCCGTCCCAACCCGCTCGTTGGTGGAAACGAGGCTCATGACAAATAAATATAACCAACACCATCATAATCCACACAGCCAAAGACCTGGTTCTGATAAATTCTGTGTATGCAATGAAGATCAACACACTGTGGACATTAAAACGTTTCTTTAATTCAGCTAGACTCAACCAAGTCATTTTCCACTCATGTAACAGCAGCTGAGCTCAGTCAGTAAATCGCCCAGGTGCTAAACTGCCCTGTCTGCAGTCCACTGGCTTGCAACCATTTACCAAATATATGGGGAAAAATGTAGTAAAACAAATTAAAGATCAGGATATAAAACAAAAAAACGGAAATCACAGCTCTGAAAAATCTGTTACGGAGCAGAAATATGCTGAAACATGGCATGTGTGGGTTATGAGTTGATGCTGTAATTGAGGAGAGAGGAATCCCGGTCCAGGAGGAGGAGCGGAAACTTACTGAGACGTCATCGACGGGGCAGAGCAGCAGGTCTCTGTTTGGGTCATTGTGGATCTGAGCCTTCCTCTGAAACACCACAGCCTCGTAGTCCAGGGGTTCGATGATCTTCGGCTGCTCCTGAGAGAGAAAAGGACAACATTTAAAGGTCCCATATTTTACATTTTTCAACAACTTCATATGGGCTTCAAAGGGTCCAACAACATTGTTTTCAAAGTATATTACCCCAAATAGCCTTGGTCCCTAATTTAAGCCATTTCAAAAGTAGCTCTAGTGAGCTCTAATGAGAACAGGCTGTTTCTGTGTCTGAACCTTTAAATGCTCATGAGTGGTGCCTGTCCACACCCCTCTCTGGGAGAGGATCTGGCCTTCACTGGTGCCTCCTCGATGATTTTAAAGGGCAGGCTCAGCTAGCAGGAGGACGGGTCAATGACAGTATCCATTACCAGGGGCAGTAGTTATTTCCCTTCGTGAGGTCACAAAAGGAAAGATCTCAGACTCACCCGTTTGAGCACACATTTGCTAAAAAGTCAAGCAAACAAGTGAGCGGAGGCAGAACTTTCTCTTTTGTGGGCCTCATACACAGGCTATGAGGACATACGACTGTTAGAAAACCTTTAGAAAGTGAATTTTGTGTAATATGGGACCTCTAAACAAAGAAAATTCTTATATTTTTCTCTACTGTAGCTTGTAGAGTGTTCACACACACACGTTAAAAGGAATCCACAAGAGATCAAAAGCAACCACAAAAGTTCAGAAGACTGTCACAGTTGCTCTGAGTTATGGCAGAAGATGACAAGAGGAAAGAAACTGAACTGAAAGTTGTATCACATCCCACAGCTAAATATCAACACTTCCTGTTTGAGCTTTATAGAGAAGTGGAAGATATGAAACGAGCCTCACGTCTTAAAGAGGCCTGCAGCCTTCAGATGTGGTCTTCCTCACTGAGGTCAAGTGATCGCGAGTACAGCCCACTTGGAAAGATTTACATTTAATTCCAAGGAAGTGCAACTTTAATCTCAAGCTAAGCAGAGAAGATGGTGATGAGTAGCTTAGGCAGTAGGCTGAGCTGCTTGGGCCTCGAGCAAAGAGAATCAGGGCTGAATGGATTTGATCAGTTTCTGTGCCTAGATACAGAGAGAAATCTGATGCGTGCAGGATGGACGAGTGAGTCTCTGAACAAAAAGCTGACTGCTGCACAGCTGGGAGAAAATGACAGTGATTTTCCACCTTGTGTTTGTAAGTGTGATGCAGCTGAGAGGCAGAGCTGCTGGAGTGGGTGGAGAGACAGTCCTCTCCGAGACTGTTACATGTGCAGCTATAAACACTCAGTAATACAATATTCTACTATACATTCTTTTCCTCTTTGGTATGGAAAGTCTTGCTAAATACATAACAGGATTTCCATACCATGAAGACTCAGTCCTCAACGATGTTTCCACTTTCAGACTCACTGAGAAATGACGGAATCATTTTTTTCTTTCTAAGTTTACACACTTTCATGCACACATTACAAACACAGATAAGATAAGATACTACGATGCTACGCCAGGGAGAGATTTTGTAACGTATGTGTCCAAACTTTGAAAACTAGTACAAATTAAATTTATTAGTACGAATTAATTCTACAAAACACACTTAAACTAAAGTAACATTTGCTGGTTGGCTTTACAGGCACAATAATGTTGAATTCAACATCTCGTGTTTTAGAGGAGATTTCCAAAGATCAACATGTATATCGTGTATCATGATGAAGCCAAACAATATTGTTATATTAGCTGTAGGACATATTACCCTAAGACCGTCATGCATGGAAAAAATACCACCCAAGACAGTGAATCCATTATAAATTTTGAAGGGAAAAAAAAGAGAAAAAAGCATGATATTAAATTCTAGTCAGACCGCCCAGCACTACCTTTGCATACACACCAATGTCCTGATTTAAACTGCACTGAAAGCCAAGATACCAGTTTAATAACCCAAACTCCAAGCTACTCTCAAGCAGTTTGCAGCGTTTGGCCTCACAGATTAAGTTTTAGTAAGTTGGTGCCTGGGAGAAGCCGGTTCTGGAAAGAACATTTTCCCCTTCAACCTTCTCTAACCTGTAATTTGGCCTGTGAAATAAGCTACTTACAGATTTCTTTTTTTAACCACTAATCTAAACAAAAACTTCCTTTCCCTGAAGGAACTTGTGAATGTAAGTATTTTTCTGTTTCTTTTTGCATCTTTTTACACACACACACCTACAGAGTCTGCTAAAACCATTATACATGGTAGTGTTGTCCCACGCCTCGACACAGCAGCTCTACTTCCTGTCATGTGCAGAGAGCTGAACCGCAGCAGCAGCGTTACAAGTCAGAGGTGACCGTCTGCAGCTCTGCATGCAACTGTGATCATATCGCGAAGAGAGAGAGGGAGAGGAAGCAAGCAAAGAAAGAAGGAAGGACAGATGAGAGCAGCTTCTGCTTTTACAGAACAGAAGCTGAAGAGTTGCCTGCAGGCAACAGAGAAGAAACAGACGCCCAGAGAGGCCGAAACCTAACACAATCTGGCTCAATACTTAGGTGTGACTGAACAGTGGAAAACTATCACTACTCACTTTCCCATCTTAGTTATGTTGCAGTCTCCCATTACATCCCAAACACCGTACAAACTCCAGTCCACGTCCCACCAGAGGACAATGATGATGATGTAAGCAGGGTTTTCAGACGGCTCAACCCAACACAACCAAGCAGTTTTTATTATAAGTTGCATGCAGCTCCACTGTCCCACAGCTGACCCCCACTAAATGCTCCAAAAAAAAAAAAAAAAGAGCCTCTTTCATCCTTGTATTACTTCCTGTCTATTCCAAAAATATCCATTCATATTAGCAGAGCTTCCTGCAGCATTCCCATCATCACACTGCAGACTGGAACAAGATTTAACAACAAATGTGCAGAAAACATGCATTTGTAATGAGAGAAAAATGTCAAATTTTGACCAACAGTGCATTCCCCTGCAGGGCTTCCCAAATTTTTACAGCATTTCCACATATTTGGAAAGCCAAAAAAAGAAAGAAAAAAAAGCCCACATTCAGGCTAAACACAGGGCCAGAACATCCCCGAGGGCCATCTCAATCTGGCATCAAATGAAAATACAACCACCTAAATGGAGTGAAAAATGCAACAAACACACATATTTCCTTTCAAGCAGAAATCGCTGTCTGCGTTTAGCTTGAACCTGAAATAGGCTTCAAGTGTGAGAGAGAGTGTTGTGGTTTTACTGAGCATTCCTCTAAATATAAGAGTTGCTTCAAAAGCAGCTTGTTTCATAGATTATTAGTGTTCAAGGAGCACTGTAGAGACATTCATTGGCAGCATAAGTAGCTTATACACTTTAGTAAAAAAAAAGCAATGAAATTATCTTTCAACTTTAAAGTAAAACAAACTAACAACACTTAACTAGACTGCAATTGCTTGAGAAAACTGTGGTGAGGGTTCTGTGGCAGAAAGTTCTGCTCGGCTGATGCGTCCCACGTCCACGAGAACCAAGTGACGTCGTTTTGTTCTCGTGGACGCGAGAACAAGAACGAAGTTCTCGCTTGTTGCAGAGTACGTAGCAGGTTTTATGTAGTTTCTGCAACTACTAATCATTTTCTTTGTGGATTATGAAATGAGTTTTTATTCTTATCAGTTAATGAATGAGGCTGTATTTAGATTCCACTTTTTATTTATATATATATATATATATATATATATATAAAATAAATTAAATCAAATAAAAAAATAGTGAACTCTAATCATTTTCATGAAAGTCATATTTCATATTTAGCCATGGTGATACATCTAACAGTGTAAGTAAAGTTAGTTTTTCTTGCATAATCCCATTCATGAGACTATCAGAGACCAGGAAGCAGTTTGATTAAAGCATAAATCAAATGAGATTATTTTCACATCAATAAAACATGACAATTAACAGCACTTTTCACTAACTGGAGCCTCATGAATTTATGTAGCTAATCATCTAATCCATGTCCCAGCCTGCATGGCAGAGTGATTGAAGGGAGTTCCTATACCCGTTAATGAAAAACGACACTTGGTAAGATAGAAAAAAAACATTCAGAATGCGTTAAATTATATATTTTTGGCTGGATTAACCTGATTGAATAACACGAGTATTTCAGTCAGGCTAAAATCTGGACTTTCTGCTGCAGACCCGCTCTGTTCGGAATCATCGTCCTGCTGCATGGGACAGTTTCAGACTAGCTTTAGTTGTCAGACAGATGGACTCACATGTGGCTCTAGATTACTTTGGTATCCAGAGGAGTTCATGGTCCTGATCATCATCCCTCCACCACCGTGCTTGACAGTTAGTATGAGGCGCTGGTGCTGATATTTCCTGCACTTTGACCAAACGTCTCCACATTGCTCTGATCTGTCCAAACATTGTACTAGAAATCTTGTTTGTTCAGATGCAGCTTTGCAAAACTAAGCCATGCTGCCATGCTCTTTTTAGAGTGAAGAGGCTTCCTCCTCCAACCCTTCCAAACAAGCCATACTTGTTCGGTAATTTTCTAATTGGACTGTTGTTAACTTTAACATTTAATAGAAACCTATGAAATCTGTTTTATTCTTTTACACATTCAGTGTTTTCTGCCTGATTAATCCAGATTATTAATTTTTTATGTTCTGATGCATAAACCTTACAACTGAAAGGAGGTTTATTCTCCATGTTTCAGGAAGTGATCTGTTTTCATTACAAAAACGGACCCTGTCTTGTTTCCTGACCCAGCTTTCCTTAATCTGCTTTTAAAAAGGGCCTCTTGTACAGGGGACAGCTTGAGGTGCATGCAACAGAGAAGATATTTGTACCGATCCAAACATGTAGCATACCAAAATGATGGTAAAGAAACTCAGCTAAAGGACAACATATGAAAACACCATTCCAACCCCAAACATTGACATGGGAATAAAACCGAAACACTAGAACAGCAACCCAAACCCGACCACTTTAGAGCTTCTACTAACCACACAAACAAGGTGCCATGTGAAAGCAGAGACTATGTTGTCCGTCTCATCTCTGGACAACAGTTTTGCAAGCTTTCAGCCAAAAGAAAAAGTCATAAATCATGTCTTACTTTTGCTGTTTTGTGGTGACGAGTTCGATTCCAGCTTTAAAAACTCTGTTAATTTGTTCTCCTATAACTTTGTCTGAAATGATCCATGAAGGTCCTGCTGGTTTCCATAGAGATGTGGGAGGTTTTAGAGTGAAGGACTCACTCTTCCTATCATAGACTATCTTGGGCTTCACTTCTTTCTGTATCCTCATGGTGTCTCTAAGGTGAATGTGGAGGCTATCCCTAGATCCTCCTGACAGACCATTGATAGTGGCGTCCATCATCATCATCATCAGACGATGGCTTCCTGAGGTATTTACTTGCGTCACGCCTCTATTAAAACACCTGGAAACCTGCTCAGGTTCACTTTTTTACCTTCTACAGTAGCACAGTTCCTTATCACATGACTTGACTCATTCCTAGGAATACCTAAATAATTCCTAGGATTTCTTGACTCATGCCTAGGATTACTTGACTCCAGTGTCCGAAATTAACTTTTTGACTTTGTCAAGTTGGCCAAGTTGGCCGGTAGATAAAAAAATCCACCCGCAAAACAAATTTTTTTTTTACCGGCCAAAATATTAAATTATTTTACACACACATACCTCTAGGCACGTTATTTCTATAATACTGTGTTGTGTTTAATCCAAACTGAAAGTGGAAGTCACAGCAACAATAAACTAAAGCAATAAGAAAAATGGTTTTATTTGATAAAGTGTTAATCTCTGAATTCATTAAGTAAAACCTAATCCGGCTCCTCCCTCTCTATTCTTGGTGCTTTCACACAGTCGTGAAGTCTGGCCTCCCGCTCCTAACAATCCTTGTGCCACAGCATTACAGCCTTAGTGGGATCATACTCATTACCTAACATTACAGTGTAATGTTTGGGGATGAAATATCTCGATCAAATTGCGCTGTGTTGCCGCTTTCATCCATTTTAGAGCACATAGAGCAAGAAGCATGGAGGTGGCGGCAGAGGAGGAGGGTGATAGCAGTGCATTTCCTGACACAGAAGAACAAGAACTGGTTTGCAAAAAAGGTGCAACATCCGTGGTGTGGAACTGGTTTGGTTTTCGTCCATCGGATACACTCCAGAGCACTATTTTATGCAAAACATGCAAGCGGACTGTCGTGGCGAAGGGAGGAAACAACACAAACTTGTTTTACCATTTGAAGCAAAAGTACTTGACGGGGTACGACAAAGCTGTAAAAGCACGTGAGGAGGCAACTGCTTCAACCGAAGTAGTGGTGAGACCAAAAAAACTGAATAAGCAAACAATCAACGTAGCTTTAAATAGCGTCACACCTTGTGAAAAAAAGTAGCAAACACTGTGGGGACCTAGCTACCGCAGTGACACATTGCTTGGCCAGGGATTTGATGCCCATTCAGATTGTCAAAAGAGAGAGCTTCACAAATATGCTAAAAACATTGATTCCCGTTACAAGCTGCCCCCCAAGAAGTACTTCTTTAAAGTCGCCTTGCCGGCATTATATGAAGAAGTCTTGGGTGGAGTTCTTTACGTCTACCACGGACATGTGGTCAAGCGGCACATCCAACCCAGACATGAGCCTCACAGTACACTACATGGACTAAGACTAGAAGCTACAAAATACGTGCCTTGAAAGAAGTTTTTACCCCGAGGACCATACTGGGGAGAATATAGCCAAGGGCTTAAAAGAATTCCTTAACTCGAGGAATCTTCGAGAAGAAAAACAAGTGTGTGTGACAACAGACAGCAGGGCGAATGTTGTGAAAGCCGCCGCGCTTAACAACTGGACCAGGCTTTTATGCTTCGGACATCGCCTGCACATTGCTATAGGTAAGTTAATTAAAATGATTTGTGTCTTTAGAAAGAAGCATGAAGGACCCAAGGGTCAGTAGAGCAGTTGGAGTGGGCAAGAAGATTGTCGCTGCTTTTGGCCACAGCTGGAAGCGCCAGCAAGCTCTCCATGTTGCCCAGAAAGAACTGGGGCTACCAGAACATAGACTCATAACTGAATGTTGCACTCGCTGGGGTTCAAAGCAAAGAATGATCCAGCCACTCCTTGAACAAGCAAAGGCTATAGCACAGGATAAAACCACAAGGCACCTCATGTTGACATGGCAAGACATAGAAGTGCTCGACTCGATCAGCACTGCGTTGAGTCCGCTTTTAGAGTTCACAGACTCATTTTCTCATTATGTGACCATTTCATGTGTTAAACGTGTGTTTCAGATTTTCAACAATGACCTGTTAAAGTAAAAGAGAGTGACACTCAGCTCACTAAAGACATAAAAACAGCAATACTTGAGTACATAAACAAAAGCTACAAAGACAGTGTCGCAGAGAGGCTTTGTAACATGGCTTTGCTCCTTGATCCACGCTTTCACACAGAATATCTCAGTGTTAGCGAGAGTGAAGCCAGCAAAGTCCAAGCACTTAGTGAACTGGAGCATCTTGTGTCAGACCAGGGTAGCACAGCTCCAGGTGTTTCAGAAACCCCTCCTGCACCATCAGGTTGGTACAGGAGGGGTTTCCCGTGCACGTGTTCTCGTGTCACGTGTGAATGTTTGCATCAGTGGATGTTTGTGTACGTGCGCATCGTTCATACATGCAGACAGCAGAGGAACATGAAGAAGAAATCCACCTAAAGGAAGTTTGGTACAAACATTTACTCGCCATTTGGCAGAGAGCCCTCTGAGATTTACTCGCCAAACGAAAAATTGACTCGCATTTGGAGCCTGGCGAGTGTTAATTTCGGACCCTGCTTGACTCATTCCTAAAATTACTTGACTCATTCCTAGGATTACTTGACTCATTCCTAGGATTACTTGATTCATTCCTAGGATTACTTGACTCATTCCTAGGATTACTTGACTCATTCCTAGGAATACTTGACTCCTTCCTAGGATTACTTGACTCCTTCCTAGGATTACTTGACTCTTTCCTAGGATTACTTGACTCATTCCTAGGAATACTTGACTCCTTCCTAGGATTACTTGACTCATTCCTAGGATTACTTGATTCATTCCTAGGATTACTTGACTCATTCCTAGGAATACTTGACTCATTCCTAGGAATACTTGACTCATTCCTAGGATTACTTGACTCATTCCTAGGATTACTTGATTCATTCCTAGGATTACTTGACTCATTCCTAGGAATACTTGACTCGTTCCTAGGATTACTTGACTCTTTCCTAGGATTACTTGACTCATTCCTAGGAATACTTGACTCATTCCTAGGATTACTTGACTCATTCCTAGATAAACTGGGCTTCTATTCTCTGGTTTTCACTGAAACTAATGTGGTTTTCTCTTAGGAGGAGTTAACCATTTTAATTCACCTGTGTTCCAGGTGAAAAAACTGTCAGTTAGTACCATTGTGTTAATAAAAAACTAGAAGAAAACTAGTGCGCATCGTTTGTGAAGCTGAAATATCTCCCTCATCACCGCGTGTCAGACTGATCTAGGAGCAGTGAGTGAACCGCGCTGCTACTTCGCGACGCTTTTCCACATCTGCCGGGACACCGGCCCAAAAGTAATGCGGCCCACTGGGAATCCTCCCGAACCTC
>JBAMHW010000005.1:19522849-19534101 GCA_037177495.1 Rhadinocentrus ornatus | reverse complement strand
TTGCCTGGCGACAATGCTAAAGAAGATCTTCCCTTCAACACTCAGCAGTGAGATGGTTCGGAACTGACTGATGTTCTCAGACTTTTCCTCCTTTGGGATCCACACACCTTCTGCCTGTCTCCACTGGTCTGCTACCTTGCCTCTCCTCCAAATCACCTTCAGGATCTTCCAGAGCCTGTGGAGTAGCCTGGGGCAATTCTTATATACCTAGTAAGGTATGGATGCATATGAAAAACGACCCTTTCAGGCATCAGTATTTTAGAAAGCTAACTTTTCTGGGAATGAGTTTTGTTTTCCACCCCTAAAAGTTTACCTTTTAGTTTTAAGTTTAGTTGACCCTTTAGGGGTGGGAATAGAGTAATTAAGAAAATGTGCCAACTTTTCTGGGATTAGTCTTTGAACATTCTCTGTAATAGTTTACCTTTAAGCCATTTTGTGGATGGACAAATATGACATCAGCTTTTACAAGAAAAACAAACAAACTTTATTACTTTTATTAGAGAACAAGCTGATTTATCAAGCAGAATCTTTACAGGAGTCCTAAACAACTAGAACAGAATGTGACTCAATCAGATGGGTAACATACTCGATATAACCATAGCTTATTAAAAGAGACACAAATAAACCAAACTAGCACTAATTACACTTATCATAGCGATGGACCAAAGAGGCAGCACTATTTTATGAAAACTGCATTTATGAAACATTTTCAGGTCGGCAGAAAAGGCAAAAGTCTTGCTTTTTTTCCCCCAATTTAGCCGCTAACGTCATACTGTGCAATTACTTATTAAGAAAAGGGAAATGCTAGCTGCTAGCTTTACTTGTTACTGTACTGGGTCAGTTCCTTCAGAGCCCAGTGTTTCATCTCTATCTCCTGACGTAATCTGCAGTACTCGTCTGCCAGCGTCTCAAACTCTTTTCCTAAGATCTCAAAGGACGACAGCTTTAACTCGACGCCCTGCTTCTCGGCTGTACAGGCCTTCAGCTCAGACTCCAGCTTCTCCCTGCAACAGATGCAGCAGCAGAGAAATGTTGGGCTTGTGCAACGGTATCAGCCACAATGTTTTTAAAACACATTCACAGGTTAGAAACAGCTGGAACATCGACTTGCCTTATTTTTTGGTGAGCAGAAATGGTGTCAGCTGTGTAGGTCTCCAGTTGAATTTCCACCATCTCCGTCCTTTTAAGGAAGAATAGACTTTAATTGATGCATTTCTTGCTTTTTTGAGGATAAACACTCACACACTTTAGCACAAAAAGTGTCCAAACGTCTTATCATTGTACTCTGTCACGCATTTATTTGTCTCACGTTTAACAACTGTACAAAAGCAGGCAAAGCACTGAAAACGGCTTACTTTATCTTCTGTAAGACTAGGTCACATTTGCCTTCAAAGTAATCTAACTTCTTCCGGTCCAAATCTGTCTGGATCTTCAGCCGATGCTCTAAGGTGAGAGTCTGAAGGAGCTGAATGCACTTAGTCAGTTCCTGGTTGGTGTGAGAAAGAAGGAAACATTAGATATCGTTGTAAATAATTAAAGTTATTTCGGATTCAGTTCTTACTCAGGCCGAACATTATATTGACATGATATGATTTACTACATGCAAATACTTCTGTACATGATGCTAATATCAGGTGTTTTAGGGCTGCATGGTTCGAGAGTCGAACCTGGGGCACAAGGCCTTTCTGTGTGGAGTTTGCATGTTCTTTCCGAGTACTCCGGCATGTTAGGTTATTTGGTCACTCTAAATTCTCCCTTGGACTGAGTGTGAGTTGTTTGTCTTTTTCTGTGTTGGGCGATGGACGGGTGACCTGTTCAGGCTGTACCTGCCTCTCAACTGCTTCCCCGCGACCCGTAATGGACAAAGTGGTACAGAGTATGAATATCAGGTGCTTTAACTGTAGGTTTTACCACATGTGTAGATCATACACAGAAGCAGAACTTCCTCTAATATACCTCCGATTGTCCCATTTCATGTCAATAAATCTTTGCAAAACTGATGCTGCACAAGCTTTTACTTTTTACTTTATTGTGCAGCTTTAATAAATGTGCATAAATGTGACCTGAAAGAAAAAGGGATTTAAAAAGTTGTCTGTGGTAATCCAGACTAGTTTCTTTCCACCAGGTCCCAGCAGCTGTTGTTTGTCTCAGACCAGCAGCAGCTATGTTCTGCCCGGTGTGATCTGGAATAAATGAGACTTGAGACGTTTCGTTTTCACGTTGAAATCCGCGTAATATTCGGCTCTATGGTGCGGCATGACCACAGGTCCGTGGCGGTGGCGAAACATGGAGCGCAAAATTTCACATGCACAAATGCCGCCTGTCGCTTGGCTGGAGGAGGGCAGCGATTTCCGCCTCATCGCGCAAGTTCCATAGAAAATGAATTGAGAAGGAGCAACGTCGCCTCCCGTGTGTCCAGCCCATAACTTGAGAGGCGTTTGCATCTGGAGTTGAATTGAACCAAAGCGGCTGGGACTGTGGGAGGAGTCTGCAGAAGGGGGAGGAGTCTGTAGCAGTGGGAGGAGTCTGCAATGCCAGTGGTGATCGATATGCAGCTGAAAACAGCACAAGAGTAAACTGCGAAGGAGCACAATAATCGGACCATTTCATTTTTATGATCGTTGAAAACATAGATCGTAATTGTGATTCAAATTTGATTAATCGGACAGCCCTAGGAGAAATAATTGTGATCATCTCAAGTATTTGCCGTTAAGTGATCATTTATTAATATTTACAGCCCAAGCAAGTGCATATAGTCAAACTGACTAATGGAACAATGAATTACTTTTGTGAATCATTTTCCCCCCAATTGTTACTTATTTTTGTTTGTCTTCATATAACTTTAAAACTCATGAGAAAACCCAATAAGGTTTAGCTCATATTCATGCAGAAATATTAAGGTACATTATATTTAAAATTTTAAACTGATAACTATTAAAAAAGTGCAACTTTTTTTAATGATACAAAACTAAAAAAGCAGATGTATAAATCTACACGAATACTTACAGAGAAGTAGAGCTGGGTCTGTCGTTGCAAAAGAAGTGTGTTTTCCCGACAGATTTGCTTTAGACTTTCTGCTCTTTTCTTCTCTTTCTCCAGCAGGGCTGACAAATGAGCCAATTTGATGGTCTTAAGACCCTCACTCTCATTCTCTAGAAGCAATAACAAAAACAACATCCTTGACATTGTGTCAGAAACATGAGGTGATATGAAGGTTCTGGAAATGAAAGAACATTTTACAGATACATCTCATCAGCTTGTTGCTACTTTACCCCATTCAGGCTGATAATAAGAGAGTAGGCTCAAACACTTTCCCTTCAGATGCTTCTCCAGCTGTCTGGGCAGACCCTGTCGCATTCGTTGCACGTTCTGGTGAAGACAAATACAGCATGCATAGGGAATCGATGTGGAACTTGTTTTCCTCAAAGCTGCATTTGCTATGCATAATCTATTCAAATTTAGAAATAAAACTCTGTACATGAACAAACTTGTTACCTTCTCTAACGGCATGAGCTCCATTATGTGTTGGCTTGTCAGGCCCAGTACAGAGGGCTGGTCCTGGTTGGTGGTGCTACTGGGATCCAGCTGTTTGACACACTTAGCCACGAGGAGACACTTCTCCATTGTTTCATAGAACTACATGTAAAGTTGATGTTACATCAGGTGCAAAGAAAGCTGCAAATGTGCAGCATTAAAACCTTTTAACACATTTACAGGTTGCAGAATCTTTGAAAAAAAATACCATGTTCTGGTCAGGAGGTACAGTGGCATGGTGTTTTTTAACCAAGTGGTCCTGGATCATCTCCTGTAGCGCTCTGTACAGGCTCTCAGAACGAAGCCACTGGCGCCTCTGACTTTGCAGCTTCTGTTCAGTCTACAACAGCCACATACACACATTAACAAAACACACACACAAAACCCTTTCATACTCAGGCATGACTTTTTGGGACTAAATAAGAAGTGATACCTTGTCCAGATCTGTTTTTAGGGGGAGCGTTAGTCCAGTTTTGTCCACATACTGGGTCAAAGTGGCCAGGAGTTTACAAAACTGAGGGTTCTGGGTGAGGTCGTCCTCTGACACGTCACACAGTGGGAAGGAGGCAAGAACTGCGTGGAAACATACTTTTAAAAAATCAGGGACCAAAACAAATAACTATAAGATTTTACTAGAATAAAACAACCAGAACTAAATGCTACTAACGTCAAAGTTTAGATTACATCCCGTCTTCTTTGTCGTTAAACAATTTGTTTTTATTGTATGGAATTAACTGACAATTCATTTTTGGCCTATACGGTAAACAAAATAGTTTATATTGTGGTTAGGGGGAGAAAAAAAACGCGTAAATGTGTTTTCTTACCCTGTTGATGCAAACCGTCACCTTTTCCGAGCAGCAACACGTCTGTTGTCTCATTACACCCGGACATTTTTCACTGAGTTGAACTTTTGGCAACTATGCAGCGTAAACGGTTAAAAAATTTTTAAACTTTATTTAGCTAAACGCCAACGACATAAAAATGCAACATATACTTCCTGAATCAAGTTGCGCGCGTCAACAACGAGCCTCCGCATTGGCTGAACAACCACAGCGTGGCTACAGCGTTGATGACGTACAGAAACAAAAGTAATTTATTTATTTATTTTTATTTATTTATCCATTAATTCATTTTTCTATTTACTTAACAATTGCTGTTTAATTAGTTATAAAAGTTATATAAGCTAAGATTAACAAAATGATTACAAAAAAGGCAATGACTCATTGTGTCAAGTTATTTCTTTACATTTTTACTGAGGGCACATTAAACTTTGTTAAAGGTTTTATAACTGGTATACATGTTCTTTTCATGCCTTACTAGCCTCATTAAATCAAGTTAAATGTGTCAGAACTGAACCATAAATTAGAAACACATTTACATTTTCATTTCTTTAAGTAAAAGTTAGTCTGCTTCAGAAATAAACGAAAAGTAAACTCATATTGCAAATGAGTTAATCTTGATTTAAAACAGCTTACACTTCAGCACAAATAATAATAACAATAATAATACAATCATGATAATAATAATAATTATTATTATTCCAATTGGGAAATTAGGATCTGCATTTCACCCATCTCTATGTCAACTGACAGCATTGGCATCTTAGTTTAAGTTCTGCATTAATCACAATGGAACCTTTCTCTCTCTCTCTCTTTTTAAGTAAAAGAAAAGTAATAAAAGTATTACAGGTTTTTTTTTTTTTTACAGTGCAAATAACACATATCACATCACATACTTTGCACTTGTATCAGTTGGTCTTCTTCTTCAAATTGGGAAATATGAAAGATAGATGCACAAAGTTTCATTTTCTTTGTCCATGTTGCTTTTACAAGATTTTAGAATTACCTTGTATTTGTAACTTGAATAGCAGAACTGAGGAGCCTACATCCTTTTTGTGTGCACACTTTATACTAAAATATAACATTTGTTGTTATCAGGCACAACAATCATCAATGTTAAGTGGGTCTACCTTCAACCATTTCTCATAAAAGCTTTTTGCTTGCCACTAATAGAATACTAAGTAGTTTTTTGTCATTATGTACCAATTTTAACAATTGGCTGCAAACTCAAAGGGAATGTTGACTCTAAATACATTCTTTAAGTCTTCCCAATGGGATCTAATAACCTGGCAATTCCAACAAATACGAATGTAGCAGGAACCTTAAGTTAATTAAATATTAGTTTATTTCATATGAAGGAGCCACAGTCATTCTACCTTAACTTACAAAATAAGTATCCCTGATGCTCTTACCAAGGGCTTGGAACTATATGTAGTTAGCTATCCCCATAAACATTCACCATATTGTGACAGAAATATCCAAATAGCCCATATACCATTTTTTAATCTATAGAACTTGGATTGATATGTAAAATTTAAATAAATAAATACCACTGTGAAAAAAATGATGCAGCTTTATTTCTCTCCCTGTTTTTTTCATAACATGATTTTGGGGGGTTATGTATGAGTCTAATTGTTTGGTGAACACTTTGTACAAGAGTGACTGCAAATTAAGCCCTGTGTCCACTGCTTTCTTTCCTGTACATATTGCAGCTTTAATTTTTAATCCTTATTGTGAGTATTCATGAGCATCGTGGCTTCCCCCCCTGACCCCTGCCCTCTTCTTTCCATCTCTCACAGCTGTTTCTTCGCATCACTCCTTGTCCATATCTGATCTTCTCGTGCAGCTTTTCAGCTGCTAAGGAAGCATACCATTACGAGCTCTAACTTGATAACTTCTACTGCTCTTGAATTGAGTTAATGATTCTTATCATCCAGGTGAGGTTGAAATGATACAATTGGCCAAATAGAAAGTTTTAACAAATTAACAAAAAGTTTTGTTTATTTATTTTTTTGTACTTCTGCCATGTAACTTATAATTGAAGCATAGTATATATAGTAACTCAGCTGTGGTGCTGTTTACACAATTGCCAGTGGTCTTTGCTTATCAATGAGTGGGCAAAATTTGCTTTGCGAGCCAGTCAATTTGAGTAAAATTATAATGGACACTGGACGAAACCAATACATTGTGTCAGGATGCAACTCTTCATAGTTAATTGGTTACGGGTCTGGACCAGCCCTTATTTGCTCAACAAATCAACGGCATCAAATCTTGATTGTCCAAACCTTTAACCAATCAGACACCTAGTTTCCGAACTGGGCGGGTCTTTGTTCGGAGGGGTGGGGTGTTCCAGGTCATTCAGTCCCTCTGATTCACTCTGTCGGCGTGTGTTTGAGGGGACGGGTGGCTGGTGTAAGGAGTCGCCGGGCGGTAGTGCATTGCGAGCGCTTTTTGGGAAAGAGACACCGCTGAAAATTACACCACGGATTTAAGAAACGACCCCCGGTGACGAATTCCATGAAATTGTTCAACGCAGCGACAGCGCCACACGCACAGCCAACAAAACGCAGCCAGTGCTATCAAACACTAGCCTGCTAGCATCCCTGAAAACTGAAGGGGATCAAGGTGTTGATAGCTAGCCTCCCAGCTAATTATCCATTAGCTAGCATCCTCCTGCTGAAGCATCATTAGCTTGGTTCTCCTCCGCGCGCACGTCCAGACTTTACCAACGGCTCCCGGCGGACCCTTTAACCTCACGAGCTTTAAATCCAACATTCACACAAGAAAAGAAGAAGAAAAAAAATAGACAGCGGGTCTCCCCCTCTTGACTGTCTGCCTGAGACGGCGTCTGCGTTGCTTTAGTTGACACCATCACACCCATCTCCCCAACCCCTTCACCTCTTGCCCCTTCTCCACCTACCAGAAACGCTGGAAATCCACAAGCGACCGGATAGCGGCGAGGGGCCGGCGAAGCTGGGGGTGGTAACGTTATTGGACTCGCAAGGAGTCATAACGGCTTCAGAAAAGCACAGCCGTGGGGATCTACCGACTAGTATGGACGGGCTGGCCGTGGAAGTTCGCGGCTCGAATGGGGCCTTCTACAAGGTAACCTGTTAAAAACAGTCGTAGTTTCTAGTTTATTAAGTTTAAAGTTTTTTATCCTTCTTTTTCACTGAAAAACTTGCTTAGTTCTCCCGAACCCAGCCTTAGCTAAGCAGTACTTGGCTAATGTTAGCTTTGGGTTAGTCATGATGAGCAGGGATGGTTTGGTGTTCCATCAAGGATGGCCATTGCGGGGTGGGCAGCTAGCTGTAGTTAGCTGGAAAGCTAGGTACACTTGTCACCATGTATGGCCTGTCCATATTAAAATCACAGTCGTATGAAGACTATCTTGTTATTTAAATGGGCCACATTGGATTTAAAAAATTGTATGTTTTTGTCATTAAACGCTAATATTTATTTAAAACTGCGTATCAGACAGCCTTTGAGCAGCACCTGTAATGTGATGCTACATGAAAAGCTCCCAGAAGTCAGAATTATAATATACGCTCAGGTTGTATGTACGTGAATGTATCCTGATTACATTGCTTGTTGCTCTGGAGAGCAGAAACTGCTGCTCATCTACAGTTTCTGTTTCATTTCTGCCTAATCTAAACTTTCATATCTTTTCTGCTAGGACACATTAAAATGGAAACTTTCATGTTGAATTCTAATTTTAAAAGAAAAGTCACGTGTCGGGTTAATTCTAGGTTATTAGTCGCAAGCAATGTTTCGAACAAGGTATTTTGAACCACATCTTCTTTTTATGTCTTTAATGAAGCTGATTTCTTCTGTGTGCTGCTTTTAGCTGGTGAGCCAGCCACAGGACAGTCCCGTTGATGAACCTATATTTACTCTCATGCTGCCTCACCTGTTGTTCTGTTTTACTGGGTGACAGTTTGACTCTGCCGCGAATGGACATTTTCCATGAAACTCTGTTATGCCTGTTATCTCACTCCTCTCGTTTTGAACATGACATGGACTCATAAGTGTGTTAGTGACATTTAAAATGTCATTTTGCAGGTTATAGGATAATATTTATGGACATGTTCAGGGAAATAGAGGGTCTGTGGTTTCTTCTCTACAAAAGTTAGTTTTTCATTCACTAGTTTTCCATCTAATTTGTTTATCAGAGAAAAAGTTTTAATGGTTTAAAAAAAAAAAAAAAAGGTCCTGTTGGCCATGCGGACCTACACGTGGCCGCGACTTGATGATGAAGGGCTATCATTTCCATCACTTATGTACTGTTGAGAAGACAGATATCCTGCCCTTTGACCTGGAAGATTACACTGTATTAAAAAAAATGGCTGTCAGCCCTTGGAAAAACAAAACCAATGCTCTGGGTTTGAAGTCTGAGTAAAATTCCCTACATGTCACTTGATTTATTATCTCAGTCAAGTTTTTCCTGATGGGTTTGTAGTCTCAACTATTAGCTTCCTTACCAACAGTTAATTTCTTGGAAAGATTTAGCTGTCATACATCCAAAATACAACTAAAGTGATGCCCAAGAAACATGGTGGTTGTGCTACATTGACGCTGAAATGATTCTGTTGTAATTTAAGAGGGTCGTGATAATTTTTACTTAATATTAATTAAAGGTGTGTGAAACCGTTTGGAAAACTAGAGAAGATCTTTTATACGATTTGTGGCTAACCTGAAAAGTCATACACGGATCTGCCTCTAGGGATGTCATGATTGATTGCGGTGTCAAACGCCAAGATCCACTTTTCATAACATTCATAACAATTGTTTCTGAATCATATGTCAGAGGAAGAGTTATTTCCTCAACACTATCAGTTTAATTAATCCTTCTTGTTGTTTTTCGGGTTATAGAACAAATGACCATGGTGTCATGGACGACTGCTTGACCAGCCTGTAAAACAAAACAGTTGGGAAAGTAAAAAAGATGGGTAGCCAAGAAGGTATCTTTAGTGTGGGCTGAATAAATGACCCAAATGGGAGAGTACTATTTTTCTCCCTCATTTGGATATTAAGATGTGTTAGCCTCTTTTTTTTGTGTGGTCTCCAACCCTCAGGCTTGCTTTCATTTGATGATGGTATCTGACCACTGTCCCTTATACGGTAGTGCCACTCTGAGCTACTCAACCCCCCCCCCCTCCCCCCTCCCAAGGGGGTAGTTGGTTGTGTTTTACAGCATAACGTGACAGATTTGTGAATGGTCAAGCAGCCGTCTGCAGGCGCTCATATAATCTGTCCATATAGGCTGAGAGGAACGAAACCCTGCCCTCCTCATACTTATGAACGCTCATTGCAAAAATGATTGTTTCCAGCTTCCACACACACTAGCACAGAGAAGGCTCACGCATTTTAATCCCGTTTCTCACACATAGATACAGTAGACAGAGGGAGATTTCCAGGCTGTCAGGAGGAGTCAGTCAGTCAGTGTTTTTCATCACTGGATTCACAGCCAGAAAATTGTGTCAGCGATGTCTTGGCTTTACAAAAAAAGCCCTGGATGCTCTTTTCTTTTTTTCCCTTTCCAGTCAGTGTTGATGTAGCACGTCTCAGACTGTTGTTTACATGCAAATGAAAAAAACAAAATCTCTTCTCTCAATGTCTAAAATTCTTCCTCTTTTCTTTTAGGGTTTTATTAAAGATGTCCATGAAGACTCGCTCACAATCGCATTTGAGAACAAGTAAGTCTGCTCCGTCTGCTCAACCTGAAGGGTCTTAACAAGGGGAGGGGGGGCTAAACTTGAATTGTAGTAAGTGAGGAATATGATGACTGGTCCAGACTTGGGTCTTAGGCTTTGAATATTTCCCTCTTTAGCACCTGTGCCTTGGATGCAGCTGTCCACACACTTCTCCTAAACTCCTCCACTACCCCCCTATGTCCCTGCCATACACGTGGCATGATTTCCTTTACTCCTAGACCCACCTACTGTCCCTCTTTAACCCCCCCTCACCCTTCCCTCTGGTCTTTCTATATCTACATGGCTCTGAGGTGTAGAAGAGGGGGCTCCTAAAAATAGTGAGAAAGGTATGTGAGATGGGAGGGGTGGCAGTATGGTGGCCTGTGTCATTTTTGGGACCATTCCCTCCCCCTCCTTCTCTTTTTACTTTCTCTGAGCACATGGCGCTGCTTGCATAAGATAATGAAGAAATGATGCACCTTTTTGGTAAAACTGGTCTAAAATTTCACTTGAATCTGATGGATTTAATTAGATATTGACATGAAATATATCAATATAAGAGTTTAATAAAAAAAATTATTTTTTATTTATGAGCCATTTCTTTTATTTTTTACCATATCCTTTTATGTACCAACATATAGTGAGAAGGAATTGTGCAACGATGGTATGGTGACATAAGTGGAAATGAACTAGTGGCGTTGAGCTTCACAGAGTATATTTTAAAGCTTTTAACTGTTTTTGCCTCATCTTGTTGTAGCTGGCAGCCAGAGAGACAGCTGCCCTTCAGCGACGTGCGGTTGCCTCCTCCAGCCGACTACCACAAGGATATTGGTGAAGGCGAGGAGGTGGAGGTGAGTCGGGGTCCCTTGTGTCTACAGTCGGGTCTAAAAGAAAATATGCGATCTTTAAATGATCAGGTTTAATGCACTGACACAAAATAAAAATAAAAAAAAAATCTTATCAGATGTTAAAATAAGCAAATACATCCTGAGATGAACATTTAGTAATTTCCATTTTGTCATTATTTATTTAACCCTTAAAACTCTGATCTCGGGTGTCTGAGCTCTATCTGATACAGTGAGGAAAATAAGTATTTGAACACCCTGCTATTTGCAAGTTCTCCCACTTAGAAACATGGAGGGGTCTTAAATTTTCATCGTAGGTGCATGTCCACTGTGAGAGACAT
>JBAMHW010000005.1:19502276-19512854 GCA_037177495.1 Rhadinocentrus ornatus | reverse complement strand
CCCCCAAAAAAAAGTCAGAAAAAGGGGACTAGTTCCTTTGCAAGTTTTTTGGAGTCTCAACGTATTAAATCCAAGGGCAACGCTTTGCATGACCAAAGGATTTAGGAGACAGGTGAATGGGGTTGACTCGAGATGACCCAGATGCTGCTGTTGTACATTTCTGCTCACCTGGATGTTGTGTTTTAGAGGAACGAACGAGCACTTGAGTATTTGTACTTTTGGTTCAAGTTGCATGTGTGCGAGTGGAAACCAAGACCCTCTCTGGTATGTTTGTTTGCCTTTATACCTCATTGTGTTAGTACTGGATTCCCTCATGTCTTTGTAACCCCTCGCGTCGTTTTTGAAAGGCTGGTGTGTGTGTGTGTGTGTGTGTGTGTGTATAAATGAATGGTGGTTGTACAGTTGACGAGTCATGTCAGATTTTTGTCTCTGGTTTTCTCACTCATGTTCTGATGGCAATAAAGGACTTTTCATTGTTTGGTATACATGTTTTCTGCAACAGTTTGTTCTGTTTATTGCACAACCAAATGCTTGATTTTAATTTAACGTGCCAAAGTTGCTTATTTGGAGCAAAGGTGCATGTAAACGGCCAAAAGAAAGCTAATTTGAAATGTTTTTTCCCCGAGAGCAAGTTTGGTTTATATCAGATTCAAGCTTGAACACACTGCTCTGTCATAGGCAGGAAGCACGGTGGCGGTGGTATCATGCTTTAGGGATCTGTTGCCTCATATCTTGAAATAAAGAAGTTATCTAAAGTCCTGTTTCCACCAAGGGGTCCAGCTCAGGACAGAGAAGCCTGGTTTAGTTAACCGTGATCTCTGTTCTGACTTAGCTGGTAGGCGGGTGTAAACTGACAGATACGCGAACTATGTAATGGTGCAACGCCACCTTTAAATTATATTAAAGAAGAACGCAACATGGAAACAAAGGACAAGAGTGGACGTCATGCAGTCCCCGATTATTATTGCCAAGTCACGCAAGGTTTTAAACTTTCTAATGGTCTATAGATTGCAATGTGTCAAGCTCCACCCTTCTGATTGAATCCGTAAGATTGGAACCCAACAAAGGCTCCCAAAATTGGACAGCCCTGGTCAGATATTCCCGTCCTGTGAAGGAGGTTGATGGTTAACCGAACCAAACCGTTCCACCCCGAGCCGGGCTCCTTGGTGGAAATCAGGCTTCTAAGTCTGACACAGTTGGAAAAATAAATTGTTTGAAGAATGTGTTTAGATGTTTAGGATTCACAAAGATGTGCATGATGGGAAACAAATACAATGGCATATGGCAAACCTTGGAAAATGTATGATTAACGTAACCAATGTCACTATTTGATAGTAGTTGAATTCACAAACACCCTTCTGGAACAAGGGTCAGGAAGATCCCATAAACACACCCCTGCACCATGTTCAGAGCTGAATCCACTGGGGCTGTAAAGGGTGGAACAACCTTATCAATTAAGAAAGGGATGTCCTGGACGTCCCAATACTTTCACTAACATATTGTATAAAAAAGAGACTTTCGGACACAAATGTAATGACTTACTGTAAATAACATGTTTTGTGTTTGGGCACCAGTGAACCAGTTCAGCAGGTCTTCCCTGTTAAACAAAGACATAGATGGTAGTTTCATGTCAACATTTATAGAACACGTGTGCATGAGATTCAGATTAGAGATTAAAGATCTTTCCTGAGGTAATAATTTAGGAGTTAGGTGTTAACCCTGAACCTGAAAAATGCTTCAGTGGCTTCATTTGCTGGTTTTTGTCACCCCTTGCTGGTCATTTATTGTCATAGATCAGATCCTCCAGACCTGGTCCATCTCTGTCCTGCCCCTTTGCTTTATGTGCTTCATGGGGTAAGCTCCTCTTTATTTTTAGGACTGAATTATAGAATTGGATGATAACAAGAAAGATTTTAGAGAGATTGGTGACCACTAACCTGTTCAAACAGCATCAGAATGAGGAAGAAAGAGGACTTTTTTTAAAAATACTTTTTTACTCCCAAGCTGGGAAATTCTTTCTCTGCATTTAACCCATCCTAGTTTTTTTTTTTGCTAGGAGCAGTGGGCTGCCAGATTCCAGCGCCCGGGGAGCAGACTTAAGTGACTTGGAACGTGGCATGGTTGTTGGTCTGAGTATTTGCTGGGGTTTTTACACACAACCATCTCTAGGGTTTACAGAGAATGATCTGAAGAAGAGAAAATAGCCAGTGAGCAGCAGATGTCTGGACCAGAATGTCTTGTTGATGTCAAGAATGGGCAGACTGGTTGGAGATGATAAAAGACAACAGGAAGTCAGATAAGCACTGGTTCCAACCAAGGTCTGCAGAACAGCTTCTCTGAACACACAAGACATCCAGCCTTGAAGCAGATGGACTACAGCAGCAGAAGACCACACCAAAATCAGTCTTGAACAACTTATTATAAAGGTTCATTCTGTGCATTTATTGCTGAAATCTCTACTAGAAATATTATAACTATATAATGAAAGCTGGTTTAAATGGTGTTAAACCTCTGAATACCAACATGGCCTGGTTTAACTACCACAGCCTACCTAAGTATTGTTGCTGACCACGTCCATCCCTTTGTACATATCTGCTTTTGTTGGCACCAACGCACTAAAACAAACTTCTTGTACGTGTAAACCTACTTGGCAATAAACCTGATTCTGGTTCTTCATGACCACAGTGCAGCATCTTCTGATGCTACTTCCAGCAGGATAATGCACCATGTCACAAAGCTCAGATCATCTCCAGCTGTTTCTAGAACATGATGAGTTCACTGGACTCCAACAGCCTCCACAGTCACCAGATCCCAGTCCAAAAACTTATTCATTTGTTATATATATATATATATTAAATAATAAATTACTTACGTCTATAGGACGAACTAAATGTAGTTTCGTTTACTCGTTTTACTAATTTTCTGGTAGTAACTCGAAACTTTTTCACAGCCAACTCACGCAAAGTTGGGCCAACCTTTTCCGCCCCAATAAAAGGTTCCACCAAAGTATTAGCAAATCACAGTCTAGACATATTGATTGACACGTCTATGGTCCAATCACATGCTTAGATTTGCGCATGCCGCCTGCGGTACTACCATATGATTGAGTTTCGATCGACCTCACTGTTGGGCTTCAAATAAATCGTGAGTATGAAGTTATTTTCTCTGGATTTTAGCTTATTTCTTTACTTTATATCGGTTTACAGTTGCAACAAACCATATAGTTGACTTATGACTCCTGGTATTTTCGTAATTGAATGTGGATTTTTAGTGATTATTGTATTTAGTGGTTAATGCTAACATTAGCAGCACGCCTAGCTTCTCTGTGACCAGGAAAGAGCAAAGTCGGGAACTTATTTGGTTTCAGCTTCTTTAAAATCCGCCGTGTCCAAATTAAAACTCTAATGCAGCATTTTATACATAAAAATCACAAGTCAAATTTAAAATTAGATTAAACATCTTTGCTGCTTTCTGTACAGTGGCGTAGCTAAACTTTTATGGGGTAGGGCATGTTTTGTGGTGGTAGTTAATGTGTGTGCGCGCGCGTGTGGGGGGGTGAGCACAGAGGGAGCAGAGAGCGCACGTGTGACGTCACAGCAGCTTTCTCCGGCATTTTGGGGGCAACGGCTATTTAGTTTCACTTTCAGGTTTCTCACTGTGTTAACGTGCCTAAAGATTAAAAAACAAACATCTTTACTGCAAAAACTCACAAGAGAGATGAAGAGTAGTTGGAAACACAAATTGTTAAAAAGTTAGCTCGTTACAGTCTCGTTCAGGTCTAGTTGCATTTTCACTTGTTTTAGTCTCAGACATAGGTATTTACCTTGTTTTGCTGTCATGACTTTATAAAAGGAAAAGACACATGTCTAAATATACAGGATTAATTAATTTCATGCATCTTGTTTAAGCAGAAGAAGCAGCAATATCAACAGTCAATTTGAGGAAATATTTTTATTTATTATAAGAACAATCAAATATAGAATCAATTTTACTGGATCCGATGGCAGATCTAAGACATCTGAAAAGAGTGAACAGTCCTAAATGTTGTGACTGGACGCCTGACAGAAGAACACTGGGACTTGTGCATCACAATCTGGTGTGGGAAAGATCTCATCTGAACATGGGAGTTTCATCTAGATCAGTACCGCTGTATTTAAACTCACACCCTTTCTACATGAATTATCAGGTGTACCACCTCACCTGTTCTCTTATCTTTTTCATAGCTGACAATGATGCCATCTTCACATCTGTGCACATCTGTGCACATCAAGCCCAAACTGTCCTTCATATCCAACTTAGCCCTACATTCAACAGGACGTGATGGTTTTGGTGTGATTTAGTTCTGTGAACCCGGATTCTATCGGGTTTCCATAGCAAACCATACCCTTACCTGGCTGGACAGCGATAGATACGTCGGGTACTTATTGGCCTGATGTCTTATCGGTGCAACGCCATCCTTGTATTATAACGAAGAAAGTTGCAGAGAAACACAGGAGGAGAATTTATGGTATACTTAAACATGATGCTGTTCCCCTTTGTTCTTATTGCCGAGTTGTAGGCTGTGACGATTATTTTGATCAATCATTGGTTTGGAGCATGTCAGGCTCCGCTCTTATAATTGATCAGTAATTTTGAGACCCCAAGAAGAGCCCCAAAAACAGCAGGATGGCTCTGATTGGATATTTTAGCACCTTTTCAAGCATAAAAAAATAAAATCATACCGTCCCATACCAAGCCAGACCCCTTGGTAGAAACAGAGCTAAGAGGTCTAATGGGTGGTCCTTTTAGGGAGCAGTATGTGGAGCTACATGTGGTTGTAGGGGGGGATCAATGACTTGTGTGGCTAGCTCCACGTTGGCTGCTGATACCGGGGCTGAGGTCTGTGTTAGCCTGATCTGTGTGCTTTCCTTTCTGTTCCTTCTTTTATTTTCCTTTACAAACTTGTCACATGCTATATTTGTCCACATTTCCATGCCGTAGGTTACTTGAAAATCAACTAGCAATCATGCTAGCCTCCTGTTTTTAACCCGTTAAAACCCAGCGCCAGCATCCTGTTTTAAAGGGTGAAATTAAACTTTTATTATGTAGCTCTAGCTTAAACTGCGCTAAGTAACTTAGATACTGAGATAATCTTTGAGCATCTTTATAGTTTATTTTCAGTTCCAGTGTGAAAAACTTGATTCACCGAGTTGATGTGTAGTCCCTAAATACACTCACTGAAAACTAAATTTGACATAGTTTCCCTACATTATTTTACAATTAATGTATTGCTACCAGAGAACAAGATTAGCACTGCTATGTAGCTTCATGCTAACACCAGATAAATAGCCTTACAGAACATTAGTAGTTGTACTAGCTCTGTCCTTGCTTCTGCTTCCTCTGTATTGTCTTTAACCTGTGTTTTCTTTCTTTCAGACAAGCACGCTGCAGGATGGTGAAGATTTTCATCGGAAACCTTTCTCCTGAGACGGAGAAAGATGAAATCGAAGCTCTTTTCACCAAGTACGGCACAGTGACAGAATGTGCCAAGTACAAAAACTATGCGTTTGTCCACATGGATGACCGTAAGTCTGCCACGAAAGCCATCCGTGAGCTCCATCTGCAGAAGCTGAATGGCCGGCCTATCAATGTGGAGCCTAGCAGAGGGAAGAACCAGGGTCCTGTGAAGCTTCACGTCGCTAACGTTGAAAAGGGCTTTGACAACGAGCTGCGGGAGCTTTTTGAAGAGTATGGCACAGTTACAGAGTGCTCGATTGTCAAGAACTTTGCTTTCGTACACATGAGTAATTCCGACGAGGCCATGGATGCTCTGCAGGGTTTGGATAACGCAGAGTTTCAGGGTAAGGAAGTTTAGTGATGTGGTCTGGGTTTGCTTTGGGAGTTTCTATACCAGTCGTTAAGATCTGAGGCCAATGTTTTTCCTCTTTCTCTCAGGAAAGCGCATTCATGTTCAAGTGTCAAAGAGCAGACCGAAGGGGCCACTTGAGGAGGACTATCCACCTCCGCCAGATAGAGGTGGCTATTACCCTCCTCGCTACCCAATGGAGAGGCCTGAGCCTCTGTATAGAGCTCGCCCATCTGCTTACCCTCTTCCTCCACTACCTCCTCCACCCATTCCTCCACCCATCCCCCCAAGAAGAGCGCCTTACCCCGAGCGTGCCTATGGCGAAAGAGATGCCTACGGGATGGTTGATTACTACGAGAAATACAGAGCCCGCTCTTACAGCAGCGCAAGCTACGACGACCGGCGCGCCATCCCTCCTCCGCCGCCTCCTTCCTCTGCGCTGGTTAGAGAGCGTATCGGAATGGTGGCGCACGACCCGTACGAGCGGCGTCCGGTCCCGGCTCCCTCGCCGTATGCGGTCAGAGATCGGAGCCCTATCAGAAGGATCCCCCCTCCGCCTCCTCCGTCAGCTGGTAACGGGTACTCCTATGAGCGGTCTCGGCTCTCACCAATGTCCAGAGCTCCGATGTATTCGGTTTCTCGTCCCAGGGACTCCTTCTCAGAGAGGGTAGCTCTCCCGCTGCCGCCACCGCTACCTCGCTTTACGGACTATTAGCTGGGAGGAGCGTAACACAAGGTGAGAACAGAAAGTGATTGTTTCATAACATCATAAATCATGTTTCAAAGAGTAGTTTCGCTTTAGTTTCTTAAACCAGTTCCTGCAGATCTGCTTCAGCCATGCAAGCATTAAACGATGCGCGAGTCCTGAGTAAAACGCACTCCTTGACATGTGTGGTGTGCTCTCTTCCCAGGTTTAGCATATGACAAGCTCGTCGTCTGCTGATGCACGTGGCGCTATACACCCTCCCTCTACGTCTACGGCGGATTGCGTTGCGTTCGCCTGAGGCTAACTGGAAGATATTGCAGATATATTTAAAAACACATGATTACATGTCTACGATTCTTCTGAGTTGTTTATGCCTTTTTTTCCCCTTTTTGTTTCACTGTTAAAAGAAATCTTAAAAATGTTGTTCAGGAAAGGTCTTTACTATCCAACTGTGACGCAGTTTGCGGAAAAAAACTTAAAATTTTACACTTTGCTATTTTTTTTCTTTCTTAAATGATCTCTAAGGAGCTGAGATTTTTGCTTTACAAGGGAATGCATTAAAATCCAAATGTGCAGTGTTTGTAAGGAAGATTGTTTCCAAGGTAGGCTTTTTCTTCATAAAATGAAAAGTCGCTTTAGAAGTCCAGCGATGAAACACTTGCTGTGGGAATTTGTTCAACAATCCAAATTTTGCGACATATTAGCATGACATCAAAATCTACAGTGTGATTTTTGTTCTTTTGGCAGTTTGTGTTATCTTTTCTTGCGGAAGAAAACTCTCCAGCCCCGTCCTGTATGCTTTTATTTACTTTCCAAGTTGCTTTTTATTTGAAGGCTTTTTAATAAACACATGAAACCAAAATCGGCTTTTTAACTGTGAAATTATTCTTTTTAAGGATAGTTGAGGCGGCGTTCTTTTGCTTTCATTCTCTTTTAAATAGATTTCAGCTTTAAATGTAGATTCATTTTTCTAGATGGGTTTAATAGTGTTTTTCTGGGTAAATAACCCCCCCCCCCCTTTTTTTTTTGTTGTTTTTTTGCTTGATTCAACAGATTTGCAACATAAAATCAATGATTTAGTGATCAACAAGCCAAAAGCTTTAATGCAAACTGAAAATATTAGTCAAACATTAATATAATAAACATCATTTTAAGATGTTTGTTTCCATTTTCTTCTAACAGCCAAATTGTCTTGCGTTATTGTGACGAAGATAATCAGGTATGGAAAAGGCGGTTAGTGTAGCTAAGCTGTAAAAGTATGTGGTTTGGGACTGATGTTTACACCAGGGGTCTGCAACCTTTTATTAGGAGCCATTTTTACCACGTGTCCCACCAAATTAACATAATTTACAGATGCAAACTATTTGACACTTAAAATAACGTCAAATATCCAAAAATAACGTCAAATATCCAAAAATGTTAATATTTTATTGTCTTTTTTTGTGTCATGATGAGTAAATGTCCAACCTGCCGTCAGAGTTTACAGATCTACACATCAAAAATCTATTTACATGCTCCTATCGTCTCATTTTCTTTTTCACCTCTGTTCTTAAGTCCGACAGAAGATGCTGCTATGTTTCAGCCTGCTGTCCAGGTTGCTGCAACACCTGCAGCCGTAGTTGAGTTCAGCTCGGCTTTGGTGTTTTTCATCCGTGTCGTTACATTTACCTGTTTACTAATTTCTCAACACAAATTAAGCCTGTGGGTAAGCCGGCATCATTGGAAATGGCTGTAAATGAATCTGTCCACACAGAATGAGACCATTTCCCTCTGAACAGCGGCGGGTTGCAGACCCTGGTTTACTCTACATCCTTAAATGTGTGTTTTCACTTTTATTTTACATGATGTGTACATTTAAAGCTCAGCATAAAGAGTGTGGTACAGTATTTGTTTTTAATTAAAATGTCTGGGGTCAGGACTAGACTAGATTTTAATATTTTAGTTGCTTTTTCTGATTTGACGTGAATGGAAGTCCTGTATCGATATCTGAATCCCGTCGTGGCAGAATTTGTGATATTGGCAAGCAATGTTTAGGAATATGATGCTTTAACAGCTTCTGGTTGGATGGAGGATCGGACTGAGGTGTTCATATGTAAATAAAGCTAATAACCTGTTTTTAATGAAATGCTTCTTCTCCAGAGCGTCAAACTCGGTACAGATAGTTGTCTTGAAGGTTTAAATCTGCATCTTTATGGCGGTCGTTCGGCAGACGAGAGGATGCGGTAGCACTAGATGGAGACCACATGGCGTTAGAGCAGATCAGTTGGACCATGATGTAGCTCAGGGGAGGCCAACGTCGGTCCTCAAGAGCCACAATCCTGCAGGTTTTCTATGCATCCCTGCACCAACATACCTGACAAACTAATGAGTCATTGTGCAGATCCTTATAGGCTGTTGGATCCATTTCATTTGAGTCAGGTGTGCTGGAGCAGGGAAACTTGGCAAACCTGCAGGATTGTGGCTCTCAGGGACCGACGTTGGCCTCCCTGATGTAGCTGGTCAATCAGACCCGCTGCTCCAACTACAGAAATACAAAAAAGGCGAACATCGGACTGTTGTGTTGCTTCAGTGCGTACAGGCTGCGTGCAGGTGTTTGCAACCACATGATTTCATTTATATTACACAGAAAACATGTTGGAACTGAAGCCACTGGTGTTCAGAGACGAGGCAAATGTTTCCTCCCATCATCATGGATCTGTGGCCTCGCACAGCCTCCTCCGTGTCGTCAAAAACAATCCACATCAGGTTAAACCGGACAGAAAACCGACCTACGTGAGCTGCTCAGTGGAGCAAGTAGCCACTGCTTCCCTCGGTCACCATCTTGCGTTAGCGACCCCACGTTGACTCGTTTTAAACACCTTGCGTTATCTTGGACAGTAAATGTCAGTTTGCATCTTTCATTTCATCAGATTCCCATTTCACCTCAGTCACATTTCAGCATAACTTGTGTATTAATGTAGCAGGAATTGCTTCCAGTCCTGCTATTCTTAGTATTTGTGCTCTTTGTAGGTTTTTAGAGTAAATACAAGAGATGTCAGATTATGGTAAGTCATCCTCAGAAGATGTCCAACATCCCGAAGGAGCAAGGTAGATACTGTTTAAACTACCTCAGATTCTACTGCTGTAGTTTTGTAAATGTGTTTTAAATCTAAAAGCTGAATATTGGGTAACAAATGTTAGGATTTGTCAGCACATCTTTGGTGAAAATGTTCAGTTATTAACAGTTAAGAGGATCATTGACGCTTCGTCTTCTCAGGTTTAAAGTCTCCAGCGATGTTGATCTAAATGGAAAGTAGCACCTGGTAAGATGTGACCAGTCTCCTCCAGATGAAGGTAATCTGCTTCATTTTAGAAACATAGCGTCTGGAGTCGGTGAGGCTTGTGATGACTGACAAGTTTCTGTTTCAACAGGGTTTGAAGTTCTGTAAGAATTTGTTCCACTGCTGGATGGCTGGAAGCCAAAGCTCCAGGAAACCTTCATGTTTCCGTCTTTCTTTTAGGCTGATGCCAGCAGGAATGCTGGGAGTTGTGATGAAACGGTTGGTTTACAGCGTTATCTGTCTTTGTATCCTGACGCATGAAATATTTGTTTCCCCTCCTGTATTTGTGGATTTGTCTTTGACTTTGATGAGGTGTAAATAAACATGTTTATATCTCAAAATGACCAGTTGTTTCTCTTTACTTCAGGTTTATTATTGTTCTGTTTAGCCAGGTATGGAATTTCATTTCATTTAACATTAGGCAAGGCAGTTTATTTGTATAACACATTTCATGTACAGGACAATTCAAAGTGCTTTACATGGAACAAAAGCATTACAGATATTAAGAAATAGTAAAAGGCAGCAAGAATCACAATAAAATCATAAATTACATTAAAATGATTAAAACGATAAGTTAAAAAGTTACCGTGCAGAATTCATTCATAGACACATGAGAAAAGAAATGTTTTCAACCTGGATTTAAAAATGTCTCCATGTGGTGAAAGTTTAATCTCCACTGGCAGTTTGTTCCACTTGTTTGCAGCATA
>JBAMHW010000005.1:19482464-19497534 GCA_037177495.1 Rhadinocentrus ornatus | reverse complement strand
CTGCAGAGGGATTGGCCCACAAATCCTCGGCATCCCACTTCGATGGGTTGGCATCGTGCCCGCCAACCATTGTTCCACGAACATTGTGTTAAAGAAAATAAATGAGACATAAACAGTACAATGCCGATTCTAGCTGTTGTCCTATGTTGTATCCAAATCATTGTCATAAGTGTGGTATATTCTTACGACACGGAAAAAAACAAAAACACAGCCACACTTTAGGGTTATCTCCGAGGTCCTTCGATGTCCCTGAACGCATCATAACAGCACCGAAAATTCCCCAGTGTTGCAACATCAGATAGGAGGCCGTTAACAAGCTTGAAGAATTTATGACTGTAACGGGAAGCTACAAACTGTTTAAACATAAACCAAATCTTTACATTCTTTTAGTTTCCCGTTCACTTGCGAATCCGGCTGTGAAAATGAAAATTGCTCACTGTGTAGGAAAACACCTAAACTTAAAAGTTGCTGGTTACTTAGCAGTGGTTCTCAGACTTTTTAAGCTACGACCCCCAAGATAACATACGTTCGCGTCCTCCACCCCCACGCGACGACGAGATATCAAATGGGTCAGTAATCTAAATGTAAGACTGGAAACTGTCAGAATCCTAATAATTAGGGAGGATAAAGTGGTTTTTGGTGGTTCAGAGCTGTGGCAGGGTGCATACATGGCAATTATTAGCGGAGATCATGTCAAATTCAGATATACAATATGGCACGAGTACTAACTTTGTAGTTTATACGTTTAAAGTCTTAAAAGTTAAAGGTGCTTATTTCCAAGATGTATGTTTTCATTAATGGTTTAATTTTGACAGCCCTGGTAAAAATCCCAAATGTGTTTGATGATGTAATTGTTGTGTATATAATCTTACGACCCCCAGTTTGAGAACCACTGATGGCGCTGTAATTACTTATGATGGAGAAAAAAAGTGTAGAAGAAGAAAGTGCGTCGGCTATTTGCGCATGTGCAGCTAATTGAAAGTCGAGAAGAAAGCTCCAGAAAAGGGCTAGATTACTTTGAGAGGCCGCAGTGTTATACGGTAACGAAATGCACATTTTTATTTCTGAATTCATTCTGTTGTATTCTTTAGTTATTATTTATATGTTTGACTATTATGTTTATCTTTTTAGTCGTGTGCACGTCGGTTGCGTTGTGCTAGCAAGCTTCCCTTATTGTCCGTGTTAGCGTGGCCCGATGAATAAGCTAAACACTAGCTAACGTCCACTGTAGCATATTTACATGAACTATTAGCTTAAATCGTATTTCCACTCTGCCATTTCTTCTAATTGTACAAGTATTATAGTAACAGTCTACGTTAAAATATAATATAGCCTTGTTTATTAATGTATTTTTATGTTACCGGTACATGTGAATAATGGTTCCTACATACATACAAGAACAGAGATATAAAAAAAGTCAAGTAGGTTAAATAAAAGAAAACATAAGAAAAAAAGTTATTATTATTGGTAATTGTGAAATTTAAACAAATGTTTAACACAAATACAAATTAGATATGTTAATAGTTCAAGTCTGAGTGCAGGATATATCATTTTATGGATCTTTTATTGACAGTTATGTACTGGAAGAGCAGAAGTTTTTGCATTCAAGTCAGTTTGAATGTTCTTGTAAAGGACAAGACTGTGAATTAAGTTGACTTATTATTATTAATTTTGTACAGCTGAAACACGACTGATTATACCCAGCCAAAGTATTTAAGATTGTCCTCACCCCCATACTAACATTAAATAAATTGTCCTGTGTTTTTTTTCTTCCCCTGCCACTTTCTTCCCTATCATTGTTTTAAATCAGATCCGAAACAATGGTGAAGATATTTGTAGGAAATCTGCCCCGAGAGGCCAACGAAGATGAAATCAAGGCACTCTTCACAGAGTATGGTACAGTCACAGAATGCTCCATCATCAAAAACTTTGCGTTCATCCACATGGATGACCGCAAGGCCGCCACCAAAGCCATCAAGAATCTGCACCTGCACAAGCTTCACGGCACCCCGATCAACGTGGAGGCCAGCCACGGGAAGAACCAGGGCTCGGTTAAGCTGCACGTAGCTAACGTGGAGAAGGGATGTGACGACGAGCTCCGCGCTCTCTTTGAGGAGTACGGTACAGTCACGGAGTGTGCTGTGGTTAAGAACTTTGCTTTTGTACACATGCCCAACTATGACGAGGCCATGGATGCCATCAAAGGTCTGGATAACACAGAGTTTCAAGGTGAGAGAGCCATTTAAAGAAAAAAAGACAAAAAGATTACCCACTGTCTTGTATTAGATCTCATCATGTATAGTCCAGATTATTAAAACTTCTTCCACTTTCTCTAGATAAACGCATCCACGTCCAGATTTCCAAGAGTCGTCCCAAGTATGAAGAACATGACGACTATCCTCCTCCTCCTCTCCCAGACAGGGGGGGCTACTGGCCTCCAAGCTATCCAGCAGAGCGTCACGAGCCGCCCCCACCCAGCTACATGAGGGGCCGCATTATGCCCCCAGGTTACCCCGCCCCTCCTCTGCCACCGCCTCCCCCCAGACGAGCTGTTTATCCCGATCGTCCCTACGAGACTGAGAGGGAGAGATACAGCGTAGTAGATTACTATGAGAAGTACCGAGCCCGTCCGTATGGCATATCCCCCTACGAGGATCAGCGTGCTGGTATCCCACCTCCTCCCCCTCCACCCTCAGCCGTCGTCCGAGAGCGTCTTATGACCTCGTCGCTCGACCCTTATGAGCGTCGACCCCTTCCACCGCCTCCTCCTCCTCCGTCATCGTACTATGTCAGAGATCGCAGTCCTATCAGGAGGGCGCCTAGTGCACCACTGCCCCCTGCCAGTAATGGCTACTCCTACGAGCGCTCTGCATACGGAGTTCCACGTGCGAGGGACCCCTACGCAGACCGGCTGCCTCCGCCGCCGCCACCTACACGCTACGCTTATTAAGCGAGACGTCGGCATTTGCAGGTGAGAACAGGACAAACTGGTGTTCATAGCTTGCCCCCGTCACTCTAAAGGAAGAGGCAGCTTGTGAATTACCCTGGATTGTTTAGATCTTGTGGATTAACCCTTAAAACTCTGCTAGATTGCTGGTGCCTCCAAGTTCTTTTGCTAATATTATCAATTTCTCAGGAACGGTAGTGTGTAACTGGGGTAATTTATGATGGATAGCTTACCCTTTAGGTGATCTATGGATGTTAGATTCCGTCCAGGAGGTTTACAATCCAGCCGCAAAATGTAGCATTTATTCTGAGACTCTTTATGGTAAATCCACAATGTTCCATGATAACATCATTATTGATCACATTTTCGTCATAAACAGATCATCATTGCTACTATGTTGCTAAAGACCGAGATTTTGACTCAGTAATTATAATAAAGCTATTTTCTGTCAAACTTGTCACCAATCAGAGAGCTTACATTGATGGTAACGTCCAATCAGGAGCAGCCAAAGATCAACCAGTAAGCAGATAGTTCTATGCGTGTCTGAAAAGAAGAAAAATAATGTTCCTCTATCGCTGGAATAGGCCAAGAAGACGTTTCTGATTCACGGTGGCGCCACAAAGCAGCTGAGCTGGAGTTGGTTTAGTGAGGATAGCAGGTTAATAGTAGCAGAAATAAGGAAAAAGTTGAAACATGGAAATAGTTTGTGTGTTTGTTTCAATGCCAATATTTTTCTCTAAGCCATGAGTTGAGAGAATGATTATTTCTACAAAGTTAGTAATAAATTAAGTTTTGTGCTTGTTTTTATACTGCTGTATCTATACGTACATTAACTTCACACAGTTTTAGCCTCATAATGTGGATGGTGGATTAAAAGGCTTCAGCTTCAACATACAGTTTTTTAGATTGGAAAAAAATTGATAGGTGAAAAAATAGTCCCCTGCAAAAGAAGCAGAGGTTTGGAGTTTTAAGGGTTAAGTAATGTTTGCGTCCAAGCTGCTTCCTCATGCCGTAATGCACGTCGATGCAGAGTTTGGATTTTAAGCTAATGCAAGTTGTAAAAATGTGGCACAATCCATCGAAGTTGACTGGAAGTTGAGCCGTGGTGCAGAAATAAAGGGCTGCGAGCTGTTCGCTTACAGTTTCAGGTCGTTTAAATGTGTCATTTGCTCTTCTTTCAGGATTGGCGTCCGACTGCGTCGCCGCACGCCGCCTCCTGATGCATGTGACTCTGTCCTCTTCCTGTCTGCGGCTGAGCGCGTTACGTTCCTCTGCGACTCTCACAAGAGGAACAGAGTCGCCGACGTCCTTGCCTGTCTCTTTTTATCATTTGGGGACTATTTTTATATCTATATTTTTGCCTTCTGACTGTTTTAGTGTGTAATTGTGCTGTAGTCTTTTCATTGGTTGACGTATAAATTGGGCGTTTTTATTTCAACCCTTTCGTTTAAGGCATTGTAGTGTGATTCCTAGAGCATCTCAGCAGCAGTTTGAAGGCGCTACTTGTTCTGGTATCCAATCCAAATCTGCATGTTGAAACTTTTCCATCAAAACCTCCAAAGCCCTTTTGGAGCTGCTGTGAAAAATGAATCATTTAAGGTTGTAAACATTATCTAAGCGTAACTGTTAACCAGGCAGCTGATTAAAAGCGTTTGTTAAACTTCTTTCTAATACAGCGGATTGGTGCATAAATATTCATAAATGTGATCAAATCTCAGTGCTGAAACATCACTAATCGTTTGAAGTAACTGCAGTACTGTTCTCTGATTAATAACTAGTAAAAAAAAGAATCGGTCACGCTGATTAAAACCATCTCTCTGGTCTTGTGTGAGATCCTCCAACTTTTGTCACTTTACCAGCGGGCGACTGCAGTTGTTCCCCTCCCTGCACCAGAATCATTTGTCTCTTTGACCTGGCTGTACGCAGTTCAGATAGACTGCCCAGCTGAGACTAGTTTGTCTGGGGCAGGGCTCATCAGTCTGCTGGAGACCTTCACACTGGACAGGTAAGTCAAGGGAGAGACCAACACAGGTGACATGCTGTTAAATGACTGTAGAGACAACAGTTGATATGAATGGAAATGTTCCTGGTGTTTGATTCTAAATTATACAGCTGATCTTGTCAGTTTATACCAGGAATGCGTGACTGTCGATGCAGACGGGTGACAAGATGAGTGGAAACGGGCTGAATTCACGTCATAGAAGGGTTTGGTTTTTCATCAGGAGCTGAATAGACGTTCGTGTTTCTGTGAATAAAATTCAACGGGCGCAGAAGTGGTCGTGTTTCTGCACTGGTGTAATTTAGTTGTGATGAACACAAAGCAGGGTTGGGATCCATAAATATAAAGATGGAAGTTTAGATCAGAGCAGTGTTTCTCAATCCAGGTCCTCAGGACCCACCGCCCTGCATGTCTTAGACATGTTCCTCCAACTCATGAACTTCTGCAAGTTCTTTGCAGCCTGGTAACAAGCCATTCATTCATTTAGGTGTGTTAAAGTAGGGATACTTCTAAAACATGCAGAGCAGTGGGTCCGGTGGACCTGGATTAAGAAAAACTGCTCGAGACGTGGAGCCGATCAAGTTGAATGAGTCTGTAATGCTTTATAATCTTCACAGGTAAACCTAATTTGACTTTCTCCGAACTTGTCCAACTTTCAGTCTTTAAATACTAACGTGCTGCTTTGTAACACGATTAACCACAAAACACACCAAGTGTGTGAACCAGTGGTGGTTCATTAACAGTTTATATGTCAACAGTCCTCTTCATCACACTGTTCACATTCAAACAGAAGCCCGAGACGGCACCTGACACATGACGAGTTGAGACATTTTCATGTTGTGGTGTACCCACCGTTCTCAGCTTTTGTTTTAATAACTTGCTTGAAATGATGGGATTGCCATTAAATATTTGGGACAAATACATTTGAGAGAATTGTACAATCATACTTCTGTTCATTATCCTGCAAAGACATAATATAGGTTTGTCACCCGTCTGTAGAGGGAAGTCATTACTGGAGTATTACGTGAATGGTTTATATCGGCAATATTTCAGCCCATTTTAGGCAAAATAAGGTTAAAATGATCTTTAAACCTTTGTTGAAATGTAATCTGTTCATAGTACTAGAGAGATTCTGGCCAGATATTTGCAGCATTTTGCCGTGTACTGCTATTTTGGATCCTGACCTTATCAAATAAAATATTTTAAGCAATCTAAAAGGCTCAATTTTTATATTTAATTTATGAAGTTCTTTTTTCAGGAATCCATCGTCGTACTGCTGCATTACGTTATCAAGTAATGATTTGAATGGCAAATATTTATCATGCTGGACCAATGTTAGTTTTTTAATGACATTTACAAGAAGTTAGCATATTTATTAAAGTTTTTAACTTAACTATGTACAATGCTGAGTAATAATGATTTAAAGTAATACCTAATGGGAAATTACAGTGTGGCTTTATAAATAAATTAGTCATTAACAGTGTGTAAGGTAGCACAGATGAAGAAGCCTCTGGCTGAACACACTTCATGTTTAAATTCTATGTTGAGGCAGTTTTTTGGGGATTCCCCATCACGTTCATCAACCAGTTCAGTCTGATGCTGCTGTCCCAACAAAGCAGATAGATTAGAAGATTGCTCTTTCACCGCAGCTTTATGAAATATTCATGATGTTGTTGCTAAGACTGAACTTAGGCTCCCTCAACATGTAGTTTTACTGTTGCATTTCCAGTCCAGGTTATATGCAGTCCTGCACCATCTACCGGCATTTTGGTGATGTGAGAATTCTAAAAAAATGAAGCAGTTTGGATAATCGGTGATTTTATACGTTTATTTTGTGGCCAGAAAGTCAAATCAAGCTCAAACAAAAACATTAACTTGAGACTGTACAAACGTCCCTAAATCAGGCTAAAGCCGTATAGAAAAAGAATGAATGAATGGTACAAGCTTTCATTGCTTAAAATCCACCATTAAATGGGTAATAAATACGAGTTAGGGTGAATTTTAAATAAGCTGGGACAAAGTTGTGACAATTACTAGATGGGAATTTGGCAATTTCCTTGGCAATGTTCTAGTTTGAGTTATGTCAGACATACAGAACAGGTCACAGGAAGATGCAGTAGCTTTGCTAATTATGTTATGGAGTTTATCAGGATAAAATAGTGCATGTAAATAAATATATAGAGAGACATTAAAAATTTTAAAACCCGAAGTTATCCAGTTGGTGGACTTTGAGAACAGGAGGTGTCACAGAAGACTTTGCAAGAACTGTCTGTACTAAAACCTTCTAATTTAGTTCTGTTTCACTTAATCAGAGTTGGTCTTTGCAGAGATAAAGTTCGTATGTTGTCCTATGATTTGATAGAAGTTTAGTAAGATTATTTTTTTTTTCTTAGGCAAGCCTGAAACTTTATTCATGCTATGTGCCATCTTCATTTATTCTTCAGTAGCATTTATAGTGATATTTACACATCTTAAAATGTTTTCCCTTTCAAGTATTCCTTATGGTTGCAGAGATATACTTCAATTATGAGTATGCAATTTTTAATCAGAGGCCTAAAAAATGGGTACAGGCTCGAACGGTTATCACAACCAGAATACTTTATTAATCCCGGAGGAATTGTGTGCACACAGCCGCTCCATACCAAATATGAAAGGATAAGATAGAGATAAAAATCACAATTTATTTACAATAATCTATATAAACAGACAGGATAAATCCTGCCAGTGAGTAGTATGTACGGTATTATCAATATGATAGACAGCAAAGTGTAAATGAGTAACAGTGGACGTTGTTATATGGAGGAGTTGTACAGTCTGATGGCCACAGGTAGGAAGGACTTCCTGTGTGGTTCAGTGGAGCATTTAGGTGGCATCAGTCTCTCACTGAACGTACTCCTGTGGCTGAAGTGGGTAGGAAGTATTGTTCAGTATTTTCTTTATTATGGACTAGGGTTGTCACGATACTAAAATGTAAAACTCAATATAGATACTAAGAATGATGCTCGATACTATTTTCAATACTATAGAGGGGAATTTATTGTACTATTTTAATCAAAGCACCACAAAAATCGCACAACAAACAACACACCAAAAATAGATTTAAAATATATATACAGAAAAGACATTAACAGCATAATATTGTAAAACTGTGAGTTTGTGCAGAGCAGGGTTGTCGATACTAAAATTCCAAACTTGATATTGATTCTAAGGATGGGGCTTGATAATACTATTTTCAATACTCTGTAGGGGGATAACGACACAATATAAGCAAAACAACAAATATATATTAATAATATGAGAAAATACATTAACAAGTTAAAATAAATGCAGAATTTTAAAGCTCCGTTAGTTTGTGCAGAGATAGTCTTCATACAGTCTAACAGTGTTGCTAAGTTGCTTAGTTGGCAACACTGCAAACAAGGGGTCCTCCAGGGAGAAGCTGTAGGGCGGGGCTGCCCGCTGCAGTGCCTGTATAAAATGGATAGAGACAGCTGTTTCTTTTTTTTTCTGTGAACCAGCAGAAAGTGGCATTTAAATATTGGTACCCGCGCTAATTATTATCTAACCAGATAATAAACTTTAGAATCGATTAGTATCTTAGTATCTTAGAATCGATCTTTTTGACAACACTATTATGGACAACATTCTCCTCTCCGGCACCACTGTCAGAGAGTCCAGCCCCATCCCCACCACGTTACTGGCTTTGCGGATCAGCTTGTTTGTGTCTGCGACCCTCAGCCTGCTGCCCCAGCATGCAACAGCATAGAGGACAGCACTGGCCACCGCGGACTCATAAAACATCCTCAGCGGTGTTTGGCAGATGTTAAACAACCTTAGACTCAACAAATAGAGACGTCTCTAGCCCTTCTTGTAAAGTGCAGTAGTGTTCTTCACCCAGTCCAGTACATTGTCAAAATGCACTCCAAGGTATTTGTAATCCTTCACCACTTCCACATTGAGGCCATGTGTTGAAACAGGTGTCGCTGGTGTTTTGGATCTCCTAAAATCCAGAATCAGTTCCTTAGTCTTTGTCACATTAGGCTGCAGATGATTCTGCTCACACCAAGTGACAAGAGTCCACAGCAGCTTAATATTCCACCTCATCTCCTCCTCTGACACATCCAACTACAGCAGAGTCATCAGAAAACTTCTGAAGGTGCAGTAGCCGAAGTCAGATGTGTAGAGGGTGAAAAGAAAGGGGGAGAGGACAGTTCCTTGTGGTGCTCCAGTGTTGCTGATCACCGTGTCCAACACACCGTGCTGCAGGCATACATACTGTGCTCTTCGGGTCAGGTAGTCCACCATCCAGGACACCAGAGAATCCTCCTCCTGCATCGCTGTCAGCTTCTCACGATTCTTCTACACGATTAATCCAGAGTTTGTCTTTGAATTCCTGGATGAAACGAATTGATAAACTAACCGGATGCGCAATGTTATAGAAAAAAAAAAGAAGAAAAAAACAGCCTTAAAGCAAAATATGTAGACAATTAATATGGACCAAATTGTGAGTCTGAAATAAAGAATTGAATGATTAATGGTACATCCAGGGAAGACTTACACCACTCTCGGTTAAATATTTTAAAGCCGGGGAACGTAGGAAGCATAAGGAGCCATACAGGCAAGGATAAACAGAAAGGTGGAAAAAAGAGAAAGTTAGAAATCAGCCACAGAAAAGAAAACTGGTGGAATTTTAAGTTGTATGAAAATGATTAAAGAAGTATGATTCAGTTTGATGGAAGGTAACATAAAAACACTAGCAAGTCTTAGTTTCATGTAATAAGTAAGCAGAGGTTAGGCCATGATAAACAGTCTGCAATTTAATTTAATTTACAATAAATTAATGAATGAAAAAAATGTATAATAAGCAATTAATATAAGAATAAATGCAACAATAAGAGTGAGTAAAAGCAAATAGATAAAATGAATCAGTTTGATAAAGAGAAATAGAGGCAGAAGGGCATGCCTTAATTCTTTATTTATTATTAACTCAATTGACAACAGGCGTCAATGAGTGAATTTGGTCCTTGGAGGTTTCATAGTCACATTATTGTAAAAGTGTGCAGCTTATATTGTGTCTTTCATATTTATTTATTTATTTTTGTGTGTGTGAATAAATCATGCTACCTACAATATTAAAATAATTCTTGCGTCCTCCATAACAGTAGATGGCGCTGTTTCTGGCTCAGCCTTGACAAAAAAAAGCACGAGGAAAAGCTCCGCGTTGCGCTGCTCTTCTGCGTGGATAGACCAGACGGAAGTCAGCAAAAGGACAGTTTTATCGTAAAGGCCCGCTAATACGAAGGTATAAATAAAACATCGGTTATTTTAACATGTACCAAAAACCGTACTGTGCATTTCTGAATAATCTTCGAGTGTTTTTGTTTCTTTGTAACAACCATTTTACTGTCGTGCGACTGTAGCACAACAAGCTAACAGAAGCTAGCGGACGCAAACACTTGCACAAATACATAAGCTCAATCCGGGGCTATGGCTTAAAAATCCTCACTGCAACAATATGATATCGTGAAATATATTTAAAATGATTATTAAAACAAGCCCAGTCTTTGCAAAAAGCATTCATGCTATAATGTAAATGAGCTAGCATCTAAGCTAATTTAACCTCTAAAAGGATGATTTAAGCGTATGCCCTCATTCTTTATCCGGATTAAATATTTTGCTTTCTCTTCGCATTTCCTTTACTTTTTGTCTTTATATTTCTTTAAAACAGATCGCCAAAAAATGGTGAAGATTTTTATAGGAAATCTGCCCCGAGAGGCCAACGAGGACGAAATCAAGGAACTCTTCACAGAGTATGGTACAGTCACAGAATGCGCCATCATCAAAAACTTTGCGTTCATCCACATGGATGACCGCAAGGCCGCCACCAAAGCCATCAAGAATCTGCACCTGCACAAGCTTCACGGCACCCCGATCAACGTGGAGGCCAGCCACGGGAAGAACCAGGGCTCGGTTAAGCTGCACGTAGCTAACGTGGAGAAGGGATGTGACGACGAGCTCCGCGCTCTCTTTGAGGAGTACGGTACAGTCACGGAGTGTGCTGTGGTTAAGAACTTTGCTTTTGTACACATGCCCAACTATGACGAGGCCATGGATGCCATCAAAGGTCTGGATAACACAGAGTTTCAAGGTGAGAGAGCCATTTAAAGAAAAAAAGACAAAAAGATTACCCACTGTCTTGTATTAGATCTCATCATGTATAGTCCAGATTATTAAAACTTCTTCCACTTTCTCTAGATAAACGCATCCACGTCCAGATTTCCAAGAGTCGTCCCAAGTATGAAGAACATGACGACTATCCTCCTCCTCCTCTCCCAGACAGGGGGGGCTACTGGCCTCCAAGCTATCCAGCAGAGCGTCACGAGCCGCCCCCACCCAGCTACATGAGGGGCCGCATTATGCCCCCAGGTTACCCCGCCCCTCCTCTGCCACCGCCTCCCCCCAGACGAGCTGTTTATCCCGATCGTCCCTACGAGACTGAGAGGGAGAGATACAGCGTAGTAGATTACTATGAGAAGTACCGAGCCCGTCCGTATGGCATATCCCCCTACGAGGATCAGCGTGCTGGTATCCCACCTCCTCCCCCTCCACCCTCAGCCGTCGTCCGAGGCCATCTCATGAGCTCGTCGCTCGACCCTTATGAGCGTCGGCCCCTTCCACCGCCTCCTCCATCATCGTACTATTCCCGAGATCGCAGCCCCATCAGCAGGGCGCCTAGCGCAGCGATGCCGCCTGCCAGTAATGGCTACTCCTACGAGCGCTCTCGACTCTCCCCAGTTTCCCGGGTCCCTGCATATGCAATTCCACGTGCAAGAGACCCCTACGCTGACCGGCTGCCTCCACCACCGCCCTCACGCTACGCTTATTAAGCGAGACCTCGTCATTTGAAGGTGAGAACAGGACTGAATCGAACTGGTGTTCATAGTTTGCGTCCATCTAAAGCCAAAGTATTGTCCCACCTTTTTTAGGTCTTATGGGGTAAACAAGACATATCAGTTTTAAATGTGTGAAAACATCCGTAAAACATGGAGTTTTTCGCTTGAAGAGCTCTGATTGGGTCTTAAGATGCAGATCTCGGACGTCAACCATCAGGATGACTAAATGGACGTACGGGCTTCAGGTAGTTCACTTCTGTCATTTGCTCTTCTTTCAGGATCGTCGTCCGACTGCGTTGCCGCACGCCGCCTCCTGATGCACGTCATTCTTATCCTCTTCCTGTCTGCGGCTGAGCGCGTTATGTTTGCCTGCGATGCTCACATCAAGAAACGAATTGCTGACGTCGCCCATTGTTTCTGTTTCTAATGGTTGGGACAGTTTTTACGTTTTTTTTCCCTCTTATTTTAATGATTGTCTTGTAGCTTTTTATGGAAATCATTAGGCGTGTTCTCTCATTTTTGATTTTTTTTGTCTGCTTTACTGCTTCGTCAGAGAAATTCTGATCTGTGTAATTAGATAAAACTAAAGTCAGCGCAACAAGAATTACCTTAGTTTTAACTGAATTGTTGGGGATCTAACCTGCACGTTGGTTCCTTTAAGATGAGGTGTCCCATCAAAAGCCGAACCTCTGTGGCGTTCCTGTGAAAATACACAATGTAAGACCTAATCAAATGTACCTTAACTAGGCAGTTAATTACCATTTCCAAACCTTCAGAGGACAGTAAAATTTTACAGATGCGATCAAAATGCTTGGTTCTAAAACATCACATCCTTGAAAGATTTCTGTGATCGTCCATCAGTTTCTGGGAGAATAAGTAACGATCTTGTCCAAGTCGTCACGTAGATTAAAGAAGCTGTCGTCTTTGGTCTAATGTCAAATCCCACAGCATTTATCAGCCATGTGGCGCTTAACTTGTCCCCCTCTCTGCTGAAAGCTTTTGTTCTTTCGATTCCGACAAATGTAAAGGAAACAAAAGGGAACTTTAGTACCCGAGTCTTGTTTGTGGCTTGTTATGTGGTGGAAGGACATGAAGAGCTGCTGGAGACCCCCCACAGCGAACAGGTAAGTCAAATAATCAAGTAGAGACCAAATCAGAAGAAGCTGGTATGACTAACAAGTTGTTTTGTATCTTATTGAGAACACTTTTGGTTGGATCATCATCAGGTCCAAAGTATTTGCTAGTTAAGAGCTAACTAGTCTAAATGCTCTTTTTTTAAAGGTATTGCCAGTAAATGTAATACTACTAGTCTTTAAACAAACATGGTTGGATGTTTTGTAAAATTGTGTGGGTTGAAGGGACCTGCAGGAATCCACTCTGTTAATAGTTAATGAGCATTTCAAGCCCTGACAAGTAATACTCTAGACCCATGTTAGACATTATATGTTCACCTTTGTTTGCTGACCTCTGTAAAAATAAAATCTGAAACAATACAACCTCTGTCTACTAATAAACGCTTGACACCATTGGTACGTCTTCTCTGCTGTGCAATACCAGTTTACCATCAATAGAATTATAATGGAAGATCAGTACGGTTCAGTTTAAATGAATGTGCAGATACAACTACACATTTTGGAAGTTTTAACAAGCAGCACAAACTGACAGATTCCTCTTTTACTTATATATAAACTTACGTTTCCCTATTATGCTGTCACGGTAAATATTAAAACCTTATGGGAATGAAAAGCATGCGATAATTTGGCAAAGGAATAAATATATTTTGTGCCTTTGGTTGAAGAAAGCAGATCCATAATGAAATGAGTGTATCTGCAAGCACAAGATCTACCGAGATACTTTTTGAGTCTTTGTGAAGGAAATGTCACAATATGCTGCTGGTGGAAAAAAGCTTAGTACAGATGAAAAGTTTCAGGCTTGCTGTAAAAACTCAGGATGAACATCTCTAAACTTCTAAATATGTTAACTTTATCTCTGCAAATGCCAACTGAGTTAAATTAGACGTTTTAGTCCTAAAAATTCAGATGAGGCCTTAACGGCACATTTTTGCATAATGTGTTCTTAAAACACGGCGGTGGGAGTGCCATGATTTGGTTTAGCTTTACTCTGGGACACTGGGCATCTTGCAGTGATGGATTCATTTCTCCTTTTAGCATTACATCGAACAGGCTTGAAGATGATGTAATCTGTGAAGAAACCTTTACAAGGATGATGAGCTAAAGAAGCGCTAAGGATTCTGGGATGGTCACAATTAATTCCCTGTAAACTAAAGGAGTCTTATTTAGGACGATCAGAAAAGATTCAGTGTTGAAATCAACAACTTTAAGATTTTCACCTTCTTTTAGAGGCTCTGTTGGATTTTTTCTTTAACGTGAAAGAAAGTGTTTGTTTTGCCTGTGATGGAACAAAAACTCAACATCAAAGGAAAATGTTTTGGTCGGGACCAGCAAAAGGTTGCGTTTTGACACCGGTGCAGTTACAATAAAATTAGAGGAGAGGCATAAAATGATGGTAGGAGACCGACTGTTAATGGAGAATCCAACCACATACTTCACTGTGATTTTGGTGTGTAGCACTAAAACGTGATGTTCATTAAGTATACTGACTGATGTGTTTTAGATACGTCGAACGGAGCATGCTGCATATGTGTTGCTTGTATTGTGCGCTCATGAAATACTTAGATGGGTGTGAGCAGCAACAAGAAGAAATACCCAATCAGACTGGGAATGGAGCGTCCAAAGCCAGACTGGTCTGAGGAAATGAAACCCCTGCGTTCAAGGACACTGCTCTGGGAAAGTGGAGAAGAAGCTCTGTAAGATAAGGCTATAAAAACTGAGCTCATTTTCATTCTTCAGGTAAAACCAGCTGGACTGAACCACTGGCGAGGAGCACTTCATGTTATAAAGTTTAAAAAGAGCAACTAAACGGGTTTAATGTGTTCATGTCTCATTTAGAAAGTAATAAATTACCCAGCTGCCTCTGTATGAACTTAGAAGTTAGAAGTAGAGACCCAAAACTGAATACCAGTTTGTTTTTCAGTTAAACCAAAGTACACTCCTAAAAAAAATAAAGGGAACACTTAAACAACACAATGTAACTCCAAGTCAATCACACTTGTGTGAAATCAAACCGTCCACTCAGGAAGCAACATGATTGACAATAAATTCCACCTGCTGTTGTGCAAATGGAAAAGACAACAGGTGGAAATTACAGGCA
>JBAMHW010000005.1:19465131-19477932 GCA_037177495.1 Rhadinocentrus ornatus | reverse complement strand
TTTCTCTCCTCCTCTATCTCCCTGTCAGGTTCGGCACTGACATATCAAGACTGAAGAAAATAAGATTATTATAAAAACATTTTAAACATCAAGGGCAGCCATTCATAGAACATGTCTCCCTTGGAAGAGCAACTCTGTACGGCAAAATATGGCACACAGACCACCGTTCTGTATGTTAAGACGCTGGACAGGACAGGGGAAGAAAAAAAAGAGAGTACTGGGTGTGGAGTGGTACATAAAGTCAGATGCCTCTGAGTTGGCAGACAGGAAGTCCCTGGAGGCAGCTCAGAAGTATTCAGGTCGAGCTGTTCCGCAGGCCCAGATGAAGACCCATCCGCAGGAAGTCCTCAAAGACGACGCGTGAGGTAGAGGATGATAAAGAAAAGAAAAGAAGGCTCCTGCAGCAGCTCCAGAAGAAGTCATCTGAAGTCGCTCGGCTGGAGAAAGAACTGAGAGAACAGCCTATGACTGTCGAAGCCGACTCACATCAGAGAGATGAGCTGCAGAAGGCTGTGGCTGGAAAAGAGGAGGCTCTGGCCTCATTGCAGGAGGAGAAGAAGCAAAGGAGGAGGCCATCGTCGCTCTTGAGGAGCTGGGGCGACTTAAAGAGGAGATGGTAGCACTGCTTGAAGAGGAGAGAAGAGACAAAGAAAAAGCTCTGGTAACTCCTGAAGCTGAGAGGAGAGCCAAGGAGGAGGCTGTAGCTGCTCTGGAGCAAGAAAAGAACAGCAAAGAGGATGAGGAGAAGGAGGAAGAGGTCTGCAGGCTGCAGGAGAAGGGAGAAGGTGATGAACTCAGACAGCTGAAGGACCAACTGGCTGTATGATGCAGAGCGCTGAGCAGTCTGTTCAGGCCCAGCTGGAAGTTGAAGCCATTATTAGTAGCAGACCCATCACCAAGGCCTCTACAGATCCTAATGACCTGGAAGTACTGACGCCAAACCATCTGCTACTGCCTAAAACTCAGCCTTCATTACCACCTGGAGAGTTCACACACAGGTGAAGAGGAGGTGCATGGTGCGGTTGAGTGAGGGAGTGTGTGTGTGTTGCGGAAAATGGTTCACATGGGAGCGGGCGTGTGCACGTACGGAAGTGTGTAAAGGTGTGCACCTACCTGTGACACAGATAGAGAAAGTTAGGGTTGGGCAGCAGCCCTATTTTTTGTTGACCGCTATACGCTATTCACTACTCGCAACACGCTACTCATTCATCATTCTCACTGTGTTTAAGTCACCGGTTTTCATTCTTCCATTCGTCCATGTACTCCTCTTAATAAATGCTCTAAAACGCATCTGTGGATCTCAGCGCATCTGTTATTGAAGCCTCCCGGCGCGTCACAAAAGTTGCAAACACGAGGACCCAACCTCATACCTCTCGGTGGCTAAAAGGGATGTTTTGGAAGCTGCAACAACAACTTTGTGTCTCTGTCACCGGACGACTGCAGCTCAACAGACTTACTGTGTCTACACCGAAACTGTGGTGAAAGTTGGATTATTGCTAATACGAGGTCCGTACGGACACCAGAACATGTTCAGCTCACACGAGGAGCTTTGGAGTCATAAAGGCTGATGCCACATGATGATAACTTAGTTATTCATCATAACAGAGAGAAACAAGAAGAAAACATGAACAGGAGAAACTAATTGAGAACAGGTGAAGTGAATCAAAATCAAACCAGGTGAGCTAATGAGCCAGGGACAGAAAACACAGCACATGAGGGAAAACTTAACATGACAAAACCAAAACTCCAAACCATGATCTAACCAGAACTAAACATGACAAAAAAGTAGAAATATAACCAAAATCACGACAGAACTAAAAAACACCACAAAAACCCAGAAATAAGCCCGTGAAACCTGACAGTCCCGATGCCTATCTCCTGGTTGCTGCTGCTGAAATGCTCTTCAGTGTGCTGTTTGTACCTGTATTCAGCCTGCAAAAGCCCCACAGGCCCTAGAAAGGCAACTTTAAAATTAAAACTATTATGAACTTGCGTTCACTGAACTGAAAGAAAAAAAAATGCCGTTTAATGTATTAAATATGTGAAGCTTAATCTGAAAAATGTTAAAACTCCCTGACATGGGGCTAAAACATAGTTAATATGAGATAAGGATAAATTTTCTGTTATGCTCTGTAACTTAAATATCACATCAACATGATGTTTTAGATCAAATGTAGTTACTGTTAAATATTATCCTTCATGTCTGCAAGAATCAGGTGCTTTTTCTGTTTATTTATTAAAAAAACAAACTAATAAACCCCCTACTAAATAATTTTTATTGGCTGTGTGAAATATCATTGTCCTAAATGAACTCTTTAATGCTGCGTGCATCATATTTGACACAGTTTCTGAGACCTGTTGCATCACTTTATGTTAAAACTTGGCTTAAAACCCTGCTGTAAGCTTATATTTGTCTTCTGCCCCCTGGTGGACATATTTTCCACTACAATAATTCTGACATAATACGGTAATAAACTAAACATGTATGCAAATATTTATTTATTTACATTTCAAACTAAATTAGATTAAACTAAACAAATTTAAATAAACTTAAAACTAAATTCTAAAATAAATCCATCCATCCATCTTAATCTGGCGGGCGGCGTGGCTTGGCAAGGTAGAGCGGCCGTCTTGTAACCCAAGGGTTGCCGGTTTGATCCTCAGCCAAGGCGAGTTCATGCCGAGGTGTCCTTGGGCAAGACACCAAACCCCTAGTTGCAGCTTCTGCCATCAGTGCATGATTGTGATGTATGATGTACAGCGCTTTGGATAAAAGCGCTATATACTGTAAGTACGGATCTTCTAGCCCTGATCTGAGGTCAGGTCGCAGGGCAGCTGTTAGCTTTTCCAGACTGGCCGGGTACCGGCTTGGTACCGGTTCCTGGCCGGTGCATTCAGACTAAAACAAAGTTGGTTTGAAACCAGAAAAGTTGGTTCTCAACGGGCAACAAAACAAAGCGGTTCTTCTTCATGAACGGTAGAATCATGAACGAGTAAAGGCTGGTTCACCCAAACACCAGACAGCTGTATTATTTAACACCAGACCAGTATGCTGGCCAACGGTCAGTGTTACATTACAAGCTTTATTTCAGTAAAATATAAAAACAAAAAGGGAAAAGAATGCTCGCCTAAATCCTCAATAAGCATAAGAAAGTGGAGAAGAAATACTGTAGCAGTAACACAGACTTGGTGGACCTGGATGTGACCTGATGTTCATCTTTCCAGCTGCTGGACAGATACCACCGAAGAAGAAGCGTCCCCTGCTTTGGTCTTTCACATAAGAAGACTCAGTAAGTAAACTTAGCTCAATAAAAAACACTGGGATCATTTATTTTTAACAGAATCTGAATGTTGCTGCGTTACTACAGAATGTTGCCTGGCAACCAGTTTACATTTCAGAAGGTTAAATTTACAATAATAATATTTTTACTTTATTAATCCTGATTCGGAAATTTGTCTCTGTGTTTTTTCGGTCACCGCCCACAGCTGGTGACTATACGTGAGGGTGGGAATGGAGGTTGAACGGTAAATCGAAACCTCTCCACGGCAGACCGATGCAGAGTCTGCATCTCTGCTGACGCCGCACCACCTGTAGATCTCCCGCTCAATCCTTCCCCCCGTTCTGCACAAGACCCCGAGAGCTCCTGAACAAGAGGAAGGACCTCATTCCCAAACTGCAGAGGACACTACTCCCTCTCCGGATGGGGACTATGTCTTCTCAGCTGCTTCACACTCGGCTGTGAACCACTTAATGAGGTAACGAAGGAAACAAAACCACATCATCTGCAAAAAGCAGAGACCCAATCCTGAGGTCACCAAACCGGATACCCTCAACTGCACCTAGAAATCCTGTCCATAAAAGTTATGAACAGAGTCGGTAACAAACGTCAGCTCTGATGGACCATCACCGGAAAGGAATCAGATGTCCTTTCTCATAACCGCCTTAATTCTTGGTGGCATAGATTCAACAAGGTGTTGGAAACACTCAGTTTCCAGGAGGCACCTGGTGTGGTCTTCTGCTGCTGTAGCCCATTTGCTTAAAGGCTGGACGTGTTGTAGGTTCAGAGATAATATACTGCAGACCTTGGTTGGAACCAGTGCTGACTGGCCCAGATCCTTCTCTGTCCCTGCAAGTACTGCTGGTTTATAAAGCCTGGATATTTAATGGTCTAAACACGAATTTTATGACTCATCCAAACCAGTTGGATCACCTGCGGATCGCTGCACAGGAGCTTTATCATCTAGTTACTAAGATGATGTAAAACTGAGCATCCTCTCGTGCTTATTTGCTGAATCGCAGTCATCTTGCAGCGATGCAAAATCTTTATGCAAACACGACTGTTGCACTTCATACATGTGAAAGCACAGCTGCACCACAGAATGTAAAACAAATTCAGCTACAAACAAGAATGGTTCAAAAAAGCAACATGGATCTCTTCAGGTCACAAGAAAACAATGGCTGCTGAAAAAAATCGTATAAAAAAAAGATCAAATAAATGAGCTGAAATTTCAAATCACAGCTTTTGGCTTCCTTTGGTGTCATTGTTCACACCCACAAATAGCAGCACCTGTTTGCAGACAGCCCTTTTCCGCTGTATCTGTAACTTTCCTGCGACCTCTTTGCTGAAACTGCAGTCTGAACATCAGAGAGTGAAGGATGCTCAGGGTTTACATGCTCATGTTTCTCCTCCAAACTGCCTGTAAGTTACTGCGTTTATAATCTTTACAGCAAATCCTGGGCTACAAACGACTACGGAGGCCCAGGACCTTGTCGACCTTGACGTTTGCCTTCAGTGTCCTTTAATTGTCTTGTGTTTCAGATGGTGACGTGATTTATACCAGCGCTGGAGAAGATGTGACTTTGCCTTGTTTCTACGCCTCCAGTGCCAAACATCTGAGCTGGTACAAGCAGCTAGCAGGGGAGCAACCTCAGATCATCTCCTCTATCTACAGAGGTTCAACCAACATCTTCTACAATCAGTTTAAAGAAGGACGATTTTCAGTTCATCCCGGAGAAGGTTTCTACAACCTGAACATCTCTGATGTCCAGGACTCAGATTCAGCTTTGTACTTCTGTGGACACACCAGCATTACAGTCACTGTGTTTAACAAAGGGACGTTTTTGATGCTAAAAGGTAAGAAAACCTCAGTTTTGTCATTTTCGGCTGTTTAAAATGAACTAATTTCACATCATTTCCTGTTTTCCAGAGTCTAGTTTAGGACGTTTCCTCCAGCAGCCGGAATCTGAATCGGTTCAACCAGGAGGTTTTGTGTCTCTGAACTGCACCCTTCTCACTGGAACTAGTGACCAAGAACCCAATGTTTACTGGTTTAAAAGGGAATCAGAAACTTCCCATTTGGGAACGATGTTCATCCACACGAATAGCAGCAGAAGGTGTGTTAGCAGCTCTGAACGCGGGTCTCCTGCACACAGCTGTGTGTACAGCTTGTCTAAGAGGGATGTGAAGCGGTCGGATGCCGGCATGTATCACTGCGCCGTGGCTTCATGTGGACAGATCCTGTTTGGAAGGGGAACAAGACTACACGTTGGAGGTAAGAAACGTGTTTAGAAAACATTTCATCCATCTTTTTGTTGTTTTTGTGACATTTTTCCATGTTTTCAGAGGAAAATTGTGACGCTGTGTTGGTGCAGTATGTGGTCGCAGCTCTGGCTGCGTCACTCATGTTGAACATCATCATGTTGTTTATTCTCTGTAAAAAGGCCAGAAGACAAAATCTTCATCCTGAAGGTACAGCTAGCTCATAATCAGCACGATGAGGATAAAAAGGTTTTAGCTTTCTGAAACAGATCTTGATCCCGTTTTCTTCAAAGGGCCGTATGACCCTGAATGCACCACGGACAGTCAGGTTAGTTCATAAAATCCTCTCATGTGGCATGTTGGTGTTAGACGAAGCCGGTAACGTAAGCCCTCTGATGTCCTGCAGAATGAGGCGACGGCGGCTGTCCAGTACGTAGCTCTGGGCTTCAAGCAGAAGAAAGCAAAGCGCAGCAGACAGAGACGCTCAGAGGACGAGACGGTTTATTCTGAAATTAGATTTTCATACAGGAAGTAATTTTTCTGGTAAATCAAACCAAAAAAACTCTGATCCTGTATTTCGGGCATATTTGTGCTCTAAATGTATTTGATCAGATTAAATCCTGCTTACATGTAAGTTAAACAATCATTTTCCCCTGTGGTTTCCGTGTTCTCTGTACTGTGATGACCTCTACTTTTGAGCACTGCAAAGCAAACACCCCCAATAAAAAATAATAATAAGCTCAATGTTTTATTTTTTATAGTCTCTTGCGTCAAATGTCAGATTTATTGATATAGCATACTGAAAACTAAACCAAAGTGCTTCACAAATTCATGGAAAAGACAGAAAAGTACTTGTAGTTTTAAGGGCTAATAGAATTTAGACTAAGCTTGATTTAAAAGGATAAACATGAGTTTCAAGATTTAAGAAGATCCGGTTGGATGATCTCAGTGATTGGATCAATTCCTGGGTATCATTTAAAACTTTATAGTAAGCTAAAGATTCTCAAAAACAATGTGAAAATGGACCCAAAACCAGTTTAAATCTGCAAAAACTGACCTGTATCAAACAGAATTACCTCTACCTAATGCTGGAATCATGCATTATAGCGCCTCCCTTTCTGAAAGATGTATTGCAACGGTAGCCGCCATGTGTCAAAAAGCCTCAAAAACACTAATAAAAGCATGTCGTCCGATGGTTGACGGAGTGTAAACCTAAGGAAAAGAGGTTTGTGATTTCATAAACGTTGCAAGCTGCATCCCATCAAACTGTCAGAAACAGTTCCTTTGTGTTTAGAAGGAAGAATGGTTCTCACAGGAGGAACGGACGAAACTGGCCTTGATGGATGGCCTTGACAAAGCACTGGCTGTTTGTCCCAGTAAAACCAGCTTATAAGGCCATCCCACTGGCTTTAAGTGCGGCTTTATCGATCTGGATCTGCTGTTATGCCACCCACGGTAACCATGGTAACCAGCAACAATGTCTACCAAAACCATATGAGAAAAGTTAGCTTTAGACTAATTTAGCCAGTACCGTTGACTTACTTGTTGAGGAGAAAGCTGCATCATAAGCATCCATTTTAAATTCTTTCTCTTTCCGGAGCTCCTTCCACCTGGGTGTAGGGTAGCCCGTTGATCCTCCTTTTTTGTATCGCCTTGCCACGCTGCCTTTCTTGTGTTTTTTCTTTCTTGGCGTTGGTAAAATGGCTCCTGTGCTGCTGCTGAATACGCATGGTCCTGCATTTTTGTGAATAATAATTTAACAGATTTTCCAACCTTCCGGGGTAGAAAGTCACTAGTTTCTTCTCCTCGTGTCTCAGTCGCTGTTCGCTGGCTTGCATTGATGCTATTTTTCCTTTCCTGGCAGTTGTAGTTTCAAGATGGCAGACCGTCATGGCGCTGCCCTACCAGCTTACCTGTCATATGTGTAAACAAATCTAAAATTCTTGGCTTACAAGAATGTGTCAGATCATTAGCGGAGGTCATAATAATTCAATGATTACACACATACAAGCAGACATCGATTTTGGCCAGTAAACAACAAAAAATGCTTCACAATGTACAAGTTTATTTTGGTTATTTTCAGTATAACAGCTGTGTGCAGTTTAGCCGTTGGCCAGCAGGGGGCAGCAGACACCACAAAGCGCTGAGTCATGATGCGGAACTTTCCAAATGATCAACATGTGGATGTGGTCAGGACATCAGATAAAGACGGTTATTTAAAGTAAACAGCTGAGAAACAAGAGGTGTACGTGAATGTTTCTGAGATAGAAGCCAAACAGGCTTGTCCTGTTTTAAAGGACTCATCCACCCACAAAGTGATAAGTTCACATGACTTGTTGTGGTCGTCTGACACACAAAGTTCACGTCTGAACTATGAGCATTCTCTGTCAACATAAACACTGGTCTCTGTGTGTTATTGAGCTACAGATTGAACCTTGTGAATGCACCGACATCATCACAACATGCTTTGTAAAAAAGACTTTATTTGAAAGTAATTTCATGGAGAGATGATGAGTTTTCAGGGGCTGCAGAATCTGCTTGATGAGAAACAAAAACCTTCTGAGTTCCCGCTCTGGTCAAGCCCACTCTGAGCGAGCTCAGTGGTTTTAACAGCTCCACCTCCCTCCGTCCTGGCAGGATGTCGATGTGGTTGTTTTCTCATGCAACTTGTTTGTTCCAACCACTTCACCGTAACCCCCTCTTCTTCTTTACTTCACTCTTCCACGTATACCTTCACACATGCAGCACACGAACAGAAAGACACACTGAAAAGGCATCAGCATTACTGATGCAGCTCATCTGAAGCCTTAATCAAACATATAGAGAAAGGAGGAGGAGGAGCAAGGGTTGGTGAAGGCCTAACTATGATCTTTTGATACAGCTCCTACATTTATGTTCTTGTTTTTGACTAATTTATTTGAATAAATTTAAAATACAAACACAAAGGAGGCATTTTTTCTTTGTTAACTGTTAAAGAACCACACAGGAAATGTATTTGGTCTACACTGACCTGAATTTACTTCATAATCAGAAGTACAGTGGTAAAAATTCCACTTTTATCACATGGTGGTACCACTCAGTCTTTCTGGCCTACTTTCAATATTTTGAGCAAACACATTAGATCTTAATTTAAGCACAGCACCAACTAGCTGCGTCTAGTTCTACTGAAACCTCAACCATTAGCATTAAATGTTAAAACTCCAAGATTCAGTGCTATTTTTAGTCCGTTTAGGTTTTATTAAATGTAAAATTCATGTAGAAGCTCAACCCGTTTAATCCCAGCCAGCATGCAGACACAATGTAAAATGAATGTATCAATAGATATAGCAGCATAAAGTTAGACCAGAAGAAGAAAGCAGAATTTATTGCTAACAGAACTTTGTAGAAATAACACACAGATCAACAGTGACCAAGCCTTTTCTCATCTGCACATCATTCTCTCAAGTCTTGGCCCATTGTAAGAGAATAAAAACACAACAGCTATTTTTGTAAAGTGATTAGAGACCAATAGAGACATCTATATTTTTTAATGATATTTTGCATTTTTCTGTCATTAACCTTAGATTTTGTTACACACTGCTTTCCCTAACACTGAAGACATATTTATGCTCCACGTAAAAGATGGATATGCAGCATTTCATTCGTCTTTTGTCATTTACATGCAAAATCTGGTCAGTTTTCAGGGCCTTGTACCCTGATGGAGCAAATGTAGTAGAAACCGTGGCGTTTCCGGCAGCTGATATGCAACCTGCGAAAGGAACAAAGAAGAAGAACCCACAATGTATTAAATGAACCACAACTGTCTACTCTTCTGCTCTTTTAATGTCTCCAGAGAATGAATCTCCATCGCGGGGCTGAATTTCCTCGTGGGGATCCTCCATGCCAGCGGGTTGCTTGCCGCAGTGATTACCCTTGTCTGGGTGGCTGGGGCCCTGCACTGCAGCCTTAGTGCAGCTTGGTGTGTGTGTATACATGTGTGTGCGTGTGACTGTGTGAAAGATTTTATTGAGTGTTTCTATTCTATTCTATTCTATTCTATTCTATTCTATTCTATTCTATTCTATTCTATTCTATTCTACTCATTTGGCAGACTCTTTTATCCAAAGCGACTTACATCTGAGAATAAGAACAACACAAGCAAGAATTCAAACAGGGTGCGACATCATAATTAAGTAGTAGTCAGACTGCTGGGAGTCCAGATGGACCCAGGTTGTCATGTAGTGCTAGACGCAGGTTTTTTTTCCTGGTCAAGCCCACTTGCAGCAAGTGACCACTTGGGCTCTTTTCCAAGTCCTTTGTTTAAATACAAGATCAAGATTTCATCACACAATACCATCGTGGGGATAAGAGTTATATAATATCTGCTTTGATGTATGTAAAGGCTTGTTTTATTTTTTAATGTGCATGAACTGAAATATGCATAAATGTTTTTAATCATGTAAAGCACTTTGTGTTGCCTATGACATTAAAAGCGCTTTATAAATAAAGTTTTTATTTAAATTTATTTGATTGTCATCATGTTTACCATTGGCTAAATTCAGCACTGTGTCTGGTGGAGGTATCAGCTAAGAACCATGCCAACCTAAGGGATACCTGAATGTATGAGAGCAGTGATGCTTGAAATGGATGTAAATGTTTACCTGCCTAAAGGGAGCATAAATGGGCCTTAAGGGTAATTTATGCTCTATGTTAAATATGCATATGGATGGAATCTTCTGTCCTCTGCGTCATTTATATTTCAGTTTCCGAAAGCTTATGGATTTGTATCCAGACGTAGCTAATGGAGCAGTACCACCGGAAACTGCGGGGGCAGTGTTGCACAGTATAGCTCACCAAAGGAACACAGAGGAGGCTGTGACGTATTTAATGGCCGCCACCGTCTACAGCCCTGCGTCTTTTAATGTCTCTTCCTGAAAACGTACATTATCATGATCTTCTCCACCATCTTTCATGTTTCTTATTGTCTGAAACTGACGTCAGAACTCAGAGTGAAGTCTGAACTCTGCCCTCTAGTGGATGTATTACCTAACAACCATACCAACATAAAGGTATGTATGTGAAGAGTGATGTTTGACAATGTGTGACACGGATGTACCTATTTTTGTATGTCAAGGGAGCATGAACGAGACTTTAATACATAACTCTAAACTCCCCACCAACTGGTTGGAACCATAGATTGTATATAAAAGATGGACGGAGCCTCTGTGACGTCACCAGTAGGTTTCTTTCTTTTTTTTTCCTTTTAAACCTGTCCTGTCCAGCATCATAGCAAGCGGAATGATAGCCTGAATTTGCTTTTCCAAGGGGAGTCTTATGGGTATAAGGCTCTTCTTGATAATCTGATTCATTCATTTATTTATTTACTCTTGAATGGAATTATGGAATCTATATGATCTTGCTGGACCTGACCAGAGGAGACAGAAAAAGAAGGAAGAAAGCAAAAAAGAAAAAGGGAAAGCAGAAAGAAGAAAGAGGAAACAAAAAGACCACAGACAGAAGGCAACGACCCTTCAATCAACACTATCACCAGACAACAAACTGCTACATTTGTACATAAACACACCAGAAAATTTCATAGGGCTTTTACAGAAAATAGAAATGTTAAATAGAGTTTTTAAATAATAACCAAATCAAAAAGACATACCACAAACGCATCACAACAACAACCGAAGTACCAGATACACATAAAAGAATATTTCTTAGTGTATAAACCCACTGGACAACTCAGTAACTGTGTCAGCATGCAGAGGATGAGGAATGAGGGGAGATCAGAGGTGAGGAGTGGCAAATGCGACCATGCCTCTACGGAGACTAGAAGAAGACCAGGACCCGTAGGTTTCTGAAGAGCTGAACTGAAGCTAACGGTAGCTAACCGGCTAATGAAGATAGGTGGGAAAAAGCTAAGGCGCTCTGTTAGCCAGCTAAAAACCACGGTTGTGCTACACTCTCCATTCTTTCCACGGACATTTGATACCAATTAATCAAAAGGACACGCCCATAATTATGACGAATTTCAAGATTTAATAACATCCAAATGGATGAGTTAGAAAAAAAATTCACCCCCCTCACAGTTGTCATGAAGGTAAACTTGACCAATAAATCCTAAAACTAATTTTTATACCAGGCTTTAAACATGTTTATTTCTGCTGTGAAGTTGGTCTTTTTAACATGGGAGTCTATGGGGATTTGCTCTGTTTTGGAGCCCCTAGTGGATAAAGGGGGAACTGCAGATTTCTTCACTTGCACATAGGCTTCACATTTTACCGCCGGAGGTTGCCGCTTGGTTGGAACTGAAAAAGCCTCTCAGATGAAAGGTGAAACCTCTTCAAAAACAAAGAAACAGAAATACAGAATCTACATTAGAAAATGTTTAATCAGTACGCTACTGGTTTACTACGAGGTTTCCAACGATGTCTGGGTACATTCAGCCACAGCAGGTCACTGCTAAAGAAATCAGATTCAATCTTAAACATGGTGCATTTACAGTAAACAATTTACTTTGATAGTTGCATCAGTTTTGTTCTTAAAATAAACGTTAAAGGCCTTTAACAAAGAGCACAGCCTCACATTTTCACAGTTCGTCATGTGACTTGACTCAAGATCATCTAAAAGAAGAACAGCAGTTTTATTTTTTCCATTTCAGCTTTTACTCAACCTGAGAAACCCTAAACGTCACACCATCTCATTGTCACTGTGCACACCGCAGGAAGTAGGCTTTAGGTGTGAAGACTGTTGGTCAGTGAAGCTTCGTCTTAACTGGATCAACAGCCGTACATATTTTACCACAGCGGTTTCTAAACCTGAACATCCAGACCACAGAGGTCAGAAGACAAACGTGTTACAGGCTGCAGTCGCCGTTTCATTTGAGTTTGTTGTGTAAACCTTTTGCAAAGCTTGTGAACACCTTCTGATGTCAGTTACGTTTCCAAAGTCAGTGTTTTAATGCTAATAAGGCAGATATTGGCAAGTCATCCTCACAACCAATTCTTGGTTAAGTTTTCATCTCCACCAAATAGAAAGGAGAAAATATTAGTATTACTCTCTGCAAACAGCATGCAAGTCATCTGCCTCAGCTCCACTTAGATGATCAGACTTCAGAGTGGCACTTCTCACCTCCACATTTAGTTGTTTAATTAGGCCAAGCGCTGCAGCATTGAAATGCTTTCTCAAACTAAACCAAATACAGTGAGGAAACTAAGTATTTGAACACCCTGCTATTTTGCAAGTTCTCCTACTTAGAAATCTTCGAGGGGTCTGAAAT
>JBAMHW010000005.1:19264851-19277786 GCA_037177495.1 Rhadinocentrus ornatus | reverse complement strand
GCAACAAGAAAGATATGCTGAAGTTAGTGACTTCCTGTCCAAGAGAGACCAGAATTTATGGTTTTCCTTCTGCACCAAGAAGATCATTAGACACAGTAAATTTAGACACAACTGTTCCTGAACCCAAATTCATAATGGAACCAAATATGATCAGTTTTGTACCTTGCTGCTCTCGTACCTCACTGATCAGAGGATTTGCATCCTTGACTCAAGTCCCACCCACAGCCTGGGAAAGTGAAACAAAAGCTTTTCTAATAAAACCTCAAGAGAGACAAAACCTGGCCACGGCACTAACTGTACAGGAGCAGCTACATGAATGCAACAGGAAACAAATGCTGAAATTAGTAACATCCTGCCCAAAAGAGACCAGAATTTATGGTTTTCCTTCTGCGCCACAAGGGACCAGATCACTGGACATGGTCAATTTAAACACACCTGTTCCCCCACTAATATCCAAGTTGGAACCTAATATGATTGACCTTGAACCTTGCTGCTGTCGTGCCTCATGCATCCAAGGATTTGCATCCTTGACTCAAGTCCCACCCACAGAATGGCAACGAGAAACAAAAACAGTTCTCATGGAACCTCAGGAGCGCCAAAAAGAGACTGTGGCACTAACTGTACAGGAGCATCTACGCCCCTGCAACAAGAAAGATATGCTGAAGTTAGTGACTTCCTGTCCAAGAGAGACCAGAATTTATGGTTTTCCTTCTGCACCACAAGGGACCAGATCACAGGACACGGTCAATTTACACCCATCTATTCCACATGTTTCATGTGTCCCAGGCTTTCCATCAACAATAAGCTCAGAATGTAAGCCTACAAAAAATCTACATAAGGTCCTGTTTGAGAAGCAGCTGAATGAAAAAGTTCTTCTTACAAAATTTCCAGCAAAACAATATAAACAAAATGAAATTGAGAAGATGGTAGCAATGGCTTCATCATGTCCTCGTCTCAGTCAAATTCCTGGGTTTCCTAGTGTTTTTCCAGTGAACACAACAGAAGAGAAAACAAGGCTTATCCCAATGCCTTCCTCTACTAAAAAGCATAATTTACAGGAACTACCTAATGCACAGACATCTGTTTGCAACCCCGTCACAAAACATGCATATGGTGAGACATTTGCAATGGTATGATCAACATACAGCGCAATAGCACAGCTCGTTGTTTAACTTAATTTTTTCTGTTCTCATATGTTTGCTTTTATGACAGAAGACAAAGATGGTGCAAAGCAAAGTATAGATGTTTATCTAGATAATGGGTAAGTGGAAAATCCCAGTGTGTTTATTTTGCTGTGAAGTGGGTTTGGTGCTTGCCTAACAGATTATGTAGACCAATGAATGCAACCTTTACAGTGCATGTACTGCCCTGTACATTCAATTTTATATGTCATATGAGCTAAAAAAAAAAACAACAACTTCATATTTGGTCCTTAGCAAATCACAGATAGAGAAGATAGCAGCAGAGAAAGCCGTGACATTGGATTCAACAGAGACAGCAGGTGTCTTCGGTTGGGAAGTATTGGAGACAGAGGGAACAGTAACTGAAAAAGAAACTGAATACTCTTTGTCAGCAAAAGAGACCTCTGGATTAGTAAAAGCTATTGTTGGGGTTTTCCACAAAGGGTGAGTGTGAGATCAGTTTGAAACTGCAACCATGTGCATGCACCATAGAGTAAGAGATTGTGGCATTTTATTTACTTTGATATTTAACTATTTGTGAAATTACCTGCTTGTTTATTTCTTGGTTTCTATTCATTCCTCACAGTTATGAAACAGTAGCGTCCATTCTGGGGCCATCTAACTCTGCTTTAGCTGAAGTTGAAAACACTTCTATGGATCTAAAAGATGGGACAATGACCCTTTCAGATGACTTTTTTTCACATTTTACTGATACAACCACTCCGATACATAAGATGAAAGGCAGGTCTGAAGACATTCACACCAAACATTACACTGAATATCCAACAAACATTGAGCCTTACATGTGGGACTTGGTAAAGGATCATTCAGCATTACCACTGCCAGCTACTGACAACAATGACAGGTTAGATGACAGGCTACCCCTGTCGAGAGCAGATACAAGCACAGTATCAAAAGACCTAGAAGAGTCCTCTCTTGGTCCAGAGCTCACCAATGAGAGATTGACCACAGGGCAAGACTCTACTCAGATATCACTGACCTCTGAAATGTTGCTATCAAGGCACCAAGATGAGGTACAACATGATGACATTATAAAGATGTTGGCTTCTTTCCAACTGGATTCAGGGTGAGTGCTGGTAGATCATGTTTGGTGGCATGGTGTGTGTTCTACATCTTTGGTATTTTTGGTGATATCCTTTTTCTTCTGCTGTTTATTAATATGTAGTGCTCGGGAAATTATGATTGGGAAGGGTTTTATTAAATAAAATGTCCTTTTGTGCTACTGTACCATATTAATATGCATGTAAAACAGATTTTTAAAGTAGTCGTTTGTACCAAATCTTGACATCGCGTGATAAAGCAGGCAATTCTGAAGTTTGTCCTCTCTTTTCCTTAAGCCTTGAACAAAGAAGCTTGGAAGAAATGTCCGCTACTTCCTATCAGCCTGCATCAAATGAATCACTTACAGATGTCAGTAAACATAAAAAAGAAGCGTTGGATGCACCCTTGGACAAGTCCTCAGATGATCAAAACAATAGTCCCAGTACTACTTGTAAGCTGATTAAGTATACACTTTTTTGTGACAAAGAAAGGGTTGGCAATCAAGCGAGAGTCTACTCAGGTGGCCATAAACACAAAGGGGATCCCAAGTCTGTGCAAATATCCAGGACTGCACCTACTCCACAAAAACAGGCTCCTTATAGCCTGCTGCGACATGCCACTGCAGAAATACCTGTTCTATTAACTGATCACCATGAAAATTTGAAAGCCCAAATTGATTCTGCTTTACAAACTGATTTTTTAAGTCCCAAGCCTTGTGAAAGAAGTTCTGATGTCTCAGCTGCTCTTGGGTCATTGCTGAACATTGATGAACCAAGTCAAAGAGGGACGGAAACAATTCCTTCCCTACTGACAGAGAAAGATCCAACAACCAAACCACAACGTCACGTCTTGGAGTTAGCTGAAAGTCCACCTCCACAAACAGGGACAGACTGTAGCAGGTCAAAAGACTCATGGAAAACCTCTTTTTCTCTTGAATGTCCCAAGAAAGACATCACACGTATCCAGGCCTCTTCTTACACAATTTCACCCTTGAAAACAAAGCCAGAGCCAGATGTGTTACGTGGTGAAGATACAATTGTAAAGAGGATTTGTCCCCCACATAAACAAAACAAATCTGGTGGAGTGAACAGTGACAGGGAAAGTTCTGCAGGAAATTCAAATGTTGTTTTCAAAGAGTGTGAAAAACCAGTCCAGTTTGAGACCTTTGCAACTGGTGATATGGAAGAAATGAGGCTGCCAGTGGTAATGGGTAACAAATCTGTTATGTTCAGCATCGAACCTCAGAAAACAGAGGCTGCACTCGAGACAGGAGATACAGAAAGAGTCAAACAAACATCAAATCCTGTCCCACGGCCACGTGTAAAAAAACACGTCCCATCTACAGAGGTAGCATCTCAGGTTTACTGTGGTGAAGAGGCTCAAACAACAGGGAAAAATGGCCTCTCATCCTTTCATCCCACAGATGAAGAACCATTAGAAGTGGGGAAAAGAAAAGGCCTTCATGTTCCTCTAAATGATGGATCTTCTTCATCTACTGGAAAAGGGAGAGGTAAATTTACCCCTGAGATAAATGTTCTTGCAGAGTATGGTGATAATTCCGTAAAGAGAAAAAGACCACAAGTCCTACCTGTACCAAGAGAAAGAATAAAGAAACCTCTCCTTGGTTTATTCCCAGGGGACTCTGCTGTTCCGGGATCACCACTTTCCTGCCAGTCAGAGATCATAGCTGACAGAAAACAGCCAGCTTTTCCTGTCCCATTACCTCGGGTCAAAAAACATCTGAAAACACCGTATGTAGACAGAGCACCACCCGGAGACAGTTTATGTCCCAAAGATAAGCAACTGTCTCAGACAAACCCCGATGATCCAGCTGTCATGTACAGGGAAGCAAAGGAATGTCCCACATCCCTGGATTCAAGTGTGACCTCTGAAGAAGATTTAGTTGCAAATCAAAGTGAAGATGACCAGTTGTTACTGTTGGAAAGTGAAATGAGAGCAGTAATGCAAGAAGTATGTATTGAGATACAGTCTGAAAAATATCCAGAGTGGTCTCATGAGGAAATCGTTGGAGGCTGGACCTTCACAGATAAAGCAGTGGACTCAGAGAAGGCTGGAGCGGTCTTGGAAGCAGCAGTCGAAAGGTTTACTGTGGAATCCTCTCAGGACGACTGGCTCCACGTTGAGCATAAGCACAGTAAGCTAACGGACACAAGGAGGGAGGTGGGGGATGAAGAGTTCGACTTTGGCTTTGTGTCTGTTGATAAGGCTCCTGATTGTTCTGAGAATCAGAGGTAAGTTTAGTCCATATTCATTGTAGTTGTGTGTGATTAGTTTGGGGTATGAATTGAGATATCGTTTTTTTTTCATTCTGCAAACATTTAATGTTAACGTGTCAATGCTGGTGGTTTTAAAAGTAAATGATAGCAGGTGGTTGGAAAGAATCTGAAGAATTTCTTTGTTCTTTGTGTGTTTTTGTAGGCAGCCGGAGGCAGGAGAATCCTCAGGTCAGCCTGTACCAGTTCCTCGCGGGAAGAAGCGCTTGAGCGGTTCCTCGTTAAGCGACCCCAAGTCCCGGCTAGGCGAGGTTCACCAAACCAACGAACCAGCAACCCCTCAGAAAAGACCTGCAGACGGGGCAGCCTCTCTGGATGTGAGTGAAGTTTGAGATAAGCTCTTCCATGTATGTAAAACACAGAAACCCACCAACATTCGACATCGACGCAGCTTTGCTCTGATCAGCCTGTCGTCCGTTTTCAGGTCTTCCAGGTTCATGTAAACGGTTCATTTATTTCATAAAGTTTTCTGGCATTCACAATTTAATGTTCTTCGTTGTGTCATCCAGACATAGCTGCATATTAGACTGCCTGATTACATTTATTTGCTAGCTTAATAACAGCCAAAGGTTGAAGTTTCTTCTCTTCAGTAGTGTCTCAGATCCACTTGTTAAAGTAAGCTTTGTCCAGCTGGGGGCGAGCACACACTGCAGGATAATTGGGCTGATTTTTGCCCCGATCGAAGCCAGTAAAGGCCTGATTGTTTTTAACTGTGGTGTGGGGTGTGTGAACACTGATTATGTGCGGTCCAATCCACTCAGAAGGTCTTGGAAGGAGAGATCGTAAATAATGAACATGTGTAATATTTGCGACTAGAAATAAAAATGGTGGAGCCGAGCATGCAGTCTGTATAATCACGCCAATCAAGACAAGACAGAAGAGGAACTAAAATCATGCCCCCCGGCTGGAGATCTATGCTACGTTATGTTGATGAGATCAGTTAAATTACTCGATACTGAAAAAAGGAACGCTTTTAGTAACATCAGTATTAATAATGCCATGATTCCCGGCACTGGCAGTTTACAGTCTCTGCCACTTTTTCCGTAATCGTTTCTCTTTTTTGTGTGTTTTTTCTTCTAAAACAACCATCATGGCTTCTTCCTGTTTGTCCACCGTGTTTGTTTACACTGAAGTCTGGTTTTACTACGTGAGATTTGGAATATGGAGCGTGAAGAAGAATGGGTTAGTGTGCTCCGTAGTGCACACCACACACTATATGGTCCGAAGAGAGAGACCTTGTGTGATCTGTCTTTTCTTATAAAGTGTGTGGTCTCTAAATCTGTGAAGGTTAGATGAATCCTGTAATATGTGCCAAACCTTAGAGTGGTTGCCACAAGAAGGCTTGCCTTCACAAATCGGTCTGGATGGATGGTTTTCTCTACATCATTTACAGTATTTTACCAGGTTTGAAAAAGCCAGAGCACATCCCACCCCTTCACTGGCTCCCTGTCTGTTTCCGGTGGATTTTAACATTATGTTGCCTCTAATGTTGAACATGGATGGTTTGATGGTTTGAGTGTTAAACTGAGACGGACAGATGTTTTTTATAATTTTATTCAACTGAAATCAGTGGAGTTTGTGTTTTTTTTATTCAAATTTGATGATCTTTGTGTATTTTTGGACCCCAATATGTTAATCAAGTAGGTTAAAATGAAAAGTAATTATCAGATCATAGAGAAGTTTTTTTTTGCTATCATTATAAAAGACGTTTATTATCAGAACTAACATTTTAACTCACACACACACTCAGGAAAGTCCTGATAACCCTGAGGGGTCTGAGACTGCTGTGGTTGTTTGGATACTTTTGATTTAGCCTTTTTATACCACACAACACATGCTAAGCAGGTTTATTTGTATATCAGATATCGTGCACAAGACAATTGAAAGTGCAATACATTTTAAAAAAAAGCTTTACGGCGGTTTCTCTTACCAGGGCAATCACTGGGGTAACTTAGGCTGAACGGCTAACCTGAAGGCGACGTTCTGGATAAGCGCCACCTCCTGACCAATCAGATCTCTTGAAAAATATCTCGCCTGTTTTGAGAAGATCCACCGTTAGTGTGCGGATTGTGTAGATTAGATGAATGATTTTGTATTTGTTCTTGACTCGCTCCCAGTTTAGCTCCACTAGGGTTGTGTCTGAAATAATGAGGTAATAATAACGGTCCCACATGGCAGAACTGCAGAACCATGAATTTATGGAACGAACTACTCGTGCCGTCACGGTCAGGAATTAATACTCCAACACAAAGCACTCACACGGGGTGCTGAGCCTCTAGAGAACTCATTGGAAACTAGAAGCACTCCGTGAGCGCAGACCTCCTGCAAGACATTTTAATTTTATTTATTTCAATGATTGTGAGTATTATTTTTTAGTTAGAAGCTCTTATGGCTAAATTATTCTCATCTCCGCATAGTAGAGAATCCTGGATCTAGATGGTGATCCGGATCACCCCCAAAGTGTAATTACAGACAGACAGAGGCAAACACACCTTGGCAGAGATAATAAATGAAAAGAAAAGTGAGGAAACCTTCACCACAGAGAAAAGCATCCCCACGTACCAGTAGAGGGTGCTATAGTACCACCAGTGGTACACCTATGTCTCAGGGCAAGTGGAACTTTTTCATCCGCTGCTGTGGAAAGATGTTTAACCTCGTCTCCTTGCCTTTTACCTTGAGTGGAATATGACAGGATTTAGTCCAAAGTATTTCTCTAACTTGCTTTTCGTTAGCGAACCTGCCTCAGGTCTTCGGGGGCTGGTCACTTTTTTATTCTTCAGGTGGAGACTAAAACCCATGGAAGACATCTTTTTATGCTTTTCAGCTGTGGAACTGGCTTCCCGAGGACCTGAGTGCAGCTGGGAGTGTTGATGTGAAGCTTCACACTATTAATGAACTTCTTTTATTAGGTAGATCCTTTTATTTCATTTAATAGCCTTTTTTTAACCATTTATTTTCCTTTCCATTTTTCTACTGTCTAATTTCATATTATTTTATTTATTTTATATTATATTTAATCTTTAATTCATTTGGCTTTTTTTTTACTTTTATCTCTTTGTGAGCTGAACTTCTGTGGATGGCCAAACCAGTCAATTAAATATGTGTACATTTTTTATATCTTTGATTAGTTTATCCATTAAGTCATCTATTTATTTATTTTTTATTTGTTCATGTTTTTTTTATTTACACAGCAATTTATTATTTTTACACTTGTTTTTTTTCACATTTATTTATTTTTCCTGTCTTTTTTTTTAATTCCTCGTCCATTAATTTTATTTCTACCTTTATTAATTTATGCATTTATTTTTAACTTCCTACATTTCCACTTTCCCTAATGCACACATCCTCGCTCCTCCACATTTTTACTTTTCCTCAGGTGTATGCTAATGAGGTGGGCGTTTCTAACGTCTGTGTCAACCAATCAGCTCTCCGGCTCTGATATTTTGATGATTGGTTGTGATTGGTTTAGCCCTCCATAAACTTCTGTTTCTCGCTGTTTTACATTCCCCACTGCAGGTGTGGAGGGTTCGGACGGAGCTGGTCAAGATAATTTACATCTATGCGTGCTTGTAGTTGTGCGCGTGTTGGACTGCATGTCATGTTTGTGTGACTTGGTTTGTGGTCTTAGGGATTTATGTTTTTGTATTGCAGTCTGTTTTGTATGAAAAGTTCTTCATAAATGAAGCTTGATTGAGTTTGATTGATTGATTTAAATATTTTGGTTTTTATGGTGCTTTCACCTCCTTTATTCGCGTGGCTCTGCTGTTTCTGTATCATACACGGTTTTCAGCCTTGTTGTTAGCGCTACTGTCTTGTGTTGGTTCCAGAGTTTTTCGGCCAGTCCCGGTTTGGTCACATCCTGTCAGTCTCTTCTGGAGTGGTGTCAGGAGGTCACACAGGGTCACAAAGGAGTGAAGATCACCAACCTCAGCACGTCCTGGCGGAACGGCCTGGCATTCTGCGCCATCTTACATCACTTCCAGCCTGACAAAATGTGAGCTGTAGCTGACCATCAGTTCCACTTTCACAGCATCGTTGCTCATCTCGTTATCTGATTATTCACTTCTTTCTTTTTTGCTTTATTTTTCTAGAAATTATGAACTTCTGGACCCGTACGACATCAAGTGCAACAACAAAATGGTTATTATCATTTTTTTAATTAAATCATTAGAATCAGATTATTTTAAAAATACTACGAACATGATCAGGAGTTCAGTTGTTTTATCTTTTTTAAGTTGTTTAGCTTAATAAAATGAAATGATATGAAGACTTGTTCCAACAAGAGAAAAGGCAAAAAGATGGCTGCAGGCTAGTTCATGCTCTGAGACGCTGTGTGGTCATTTGTGTAATTAGCTCCTACCAGTGACGTTGAACACACCGGCTAGCTTAGTGGAGGAAAACTCAAGTCTTATGATCTAAACATTTTTCCAGACGTAGATGACCAACTTGCATTTTGTAATAAAAACTAATTCATCCTATCTGTCTTTCCATCCAACAGTACCACATCGCAACAACCGAGCTTGTTTTTCTCGTGTGAATCACTGAGGCAGCTGATTTGCTGGATGTAGCCATTAACCCTTAAAACTCCTCTAGGTCCCTGATCGCTGTCACTTCTATCATCGCCAGTGTCTCAGGAGCGTAGTGTGTAGATCTGTGGGGTAAAATATGATGGATAGCTTAGCCTTATGGTGATCTATGGAGGTTTTCCAGGCATTTATATCAGTTCAGCTTTATTTTTATAATACCAATTAACAACAAACTCATCTCAGGGCACTTTACAGATAAAATCAATTCAAGCCAATTCATTGTGATCCAGTCAGAATTCATACAAGTCAATTCCCAAGAAAAAGCAGCCTAGCTAAGGAAGCAATCTAGATTTAACATGAAGTGTTTATTCATGTTCTGTATGAGGTTTTCCTTCCTGTTAAAAGGGAATCTCTTCAGGAAGGGGTGGTTGACTCAGGGTGGTAGTGTAGTCTGACTTCCAGACGGGTCCAGCCCAATTTAACCCGATCGTAGGATAATTATTGATTGGTTACTTGTAATTATAACTAACCTGTTTATGTGCATACTGCAGGCTTTTGATGGATTTGCCGAGCTCGGTATTACCCGACTGATGGAGCCTTCAGACATGGTCATGCTTGCAGTGCCTGACCGCCTTATCATCATGACCTACCTCAACCAGATCCGCACCCATTTCACAGGCCAGGAGCTCAGTGTTCTTCACCTGGACAAGGATAGCAGCGAGTCCAACTATGCAGTATCAGGGGGCAGAGAGGTCCAAGACGACCCAGAGGCAACTGTTCGCTACTGCACCCAGAGACTACAGCAGGAAGGTATAAGTCTGGACATTATTGGGAACGTAAGCACAGCAGAGAATAAAAGCAAGAGCAGAAAGGACATGGTCCCACCTCCCAGAACCAAACGATTGCAAGCTCCTGTGGCAGGGGGTGCCGGAGGGGCTCAGTCTCCGGTGGCACCGCCAAGGACTCATTTCCTGTCCAAGTCGGGCTTTTCTCGTGTCAAAGATGCTGATCTAGTCAAGAAGCGCAGGTCACAGCGCCGGAGTGGGTCAGTAGAAGAAGGAGACATATCAGCGGTACGTCGTCCTCTACCTTCATTTATTCTTTTTATTCGCATTACAACTTCCTTCCCTTTAATCTGGATTTCACAAAAACTGTTCTTCTCCATTTCTGTAGGAGGTTTCAGGGCAAGACCGGAGGAAGTCAGACACTGGTTAGATTCTCTCTCGTTTTTTTCTCCTACTTTTTACATTTGTGCATCTTTTTGTTGTTGTTGTTCATTGTTGAATTTGATGTGCAGAGGGAACAGAGTTTGTAGAAGAAGAGGAGAGACCCGAAGGCCAGGTCAGTAAGAAGCCACGTGTTGGCTTGTATGTACTGACAGATCTATTACTACAGTGGTTCCCAAACTTTTTCTGCAGGACCCCCTTTTCTTTGACAAGAATAATGTCAAGCCCCCCGATCCCAGCACCCCAAAGCTTAAAAGAAACATACGAAGAAATGTGCTATGAAGTAGTTTTTACTTTATTGGCTGCTGCTTCGCAACTAGAGTGGAAACCATGTCAGTGGCATGAGGAACGAGCAACTCATCTGCTACAGTGTGAGATTTTATAAACCAGGAAACTCTGCAAACTACTTCAGGTGAGCTGAGCTTTCAATAAGACAGACGCTGCTTTAGTAAAACAACTCTGATATATATGATGGGTGAGTAGTTTATTTCTAAAGTAATCAACAGTCTTTTCTTTGTGTTCAGGATGAAAAGTCCCCAAGTTGCGTTACTACTTACTGTCAGATGCTAATATTTTATTTTTTATTTTCATTACCCATTGACCATTACCTGGTCAGGCCTAGGGATGCAAGATACGCCTCATCGTATTTTCTTCTCTTGTTTTTTTTTGGTAGTTGAAATCTCTCATTCATCATTGTTTGCCCATTGCTACTTTTACAAATGTTTTCCTAGCAGTGTAAAACTATTAGTTTTATTTAGCCTTGTTGTGCCCCCCCTATTATGGCTCTGGGCCGCCCCCCCAGTTTGGGAACCACTGTATTACTGATATGTTTTTTCTGGTTTTCTCACTGATTTCGCACCTATTCTATCTGTAGGACCCCAACCAGTATGTGTTGAGTCAGATGAAAGCCCTGGAAGCAGAACAAAAACACATTGATGATCGGGCCGGTGTGGTGGAGAGGAAACTCAGACAGTTAATGGAAACAGGTGGAGAACCCCACTGAGCTGCTGGTGGTTGAACAATAAGTAAAATTCTGGGGTATAAAGTATTATTACCACAGAAAATGGCCTACAACTTATTTCTTTTTCCTGCAGGCAGCGACAAGGCAGAGGAGGAGAGGCTGATTCAGGAATGGTTTACACTAGTCAACAAGAAGAATGCTTTAATCCGGAGGCAGGATCATCTCCAGCTCTTGTAAGACCAGAATTTAAAGTACATCATCCCTTACTGATCAAACAATCACCCATTTGGGCACCATGTTGGTACCACAGAAACGTAACACTTTACAGCATAAATCCTCTCGGATTATCTTCAGAGGTAGCAAACAGTTTTACATCCAATCCAGTTAGATGGATCTGGAGCCCAAGATTGTTGGTTAGTGATTAGCAGCTAGCCATTAGCTGCTAATTAGCTGGTTGTCCCATATTGGCTGTTGGTGGGAACTCCAAACCGCATATTTATATCATTTCTAAAGAAGTTGAAAAGGAAAACAACAAACAAGTGAAAGTAGGACCGAAAATTGCTATGCTAAGCTAGCAGATATTAGATTAACCAATAGATGAGCCAGATATGTTAAATTACCAGAGGATTCCAAGAAAACTGATGGTAGAAAACAACGTGTGTTAGAGGGTGAAATATTGTATGTTACTATAGCAGGTAGGACGTAGCAGTTCAACGGGTCACAAAGAGAGATAAACATGAGGTGATTGTAACAGGCGTCAGCCCTCTAAGGGCAAATGCTTTTTAACCTCTTAAAATCCTTTATTATTTGCCTTTTTATGGATAAAAGACTTGTTTTGGACCAACTACTTGACTGGGCTCCTTTTTTGGACCCTTGCTGATGTAACAGGAGTGTTTCTGTTGCAGCATCTCTGCTGCTATGATTGTAGCCTGTAATGGTATAAGTCATTCACATCTCAAGAGTCTTAGCTCTCCAATGGTGTATAACGTGTAGGTACTTGGAAGGGAGACTGAGTAAAATACTTTTTTTTTTATGTCCCGGCCACGGGATGTCTGGTATGTCAGAGTTAACCTTGGGCTCATGTTGGCATCAAGCCGTCATTTTTGCCGCAATTTTTTATACAGATATTGTGCACCTGCGTCATCAATGCACAGAACTGTGGGATTGATCCTCCATGTTTTCAGCAGTTCAGCAGTGGCTGTCACCTTATTCTGATGAGTGCTTCATCTTTTCTCTGACTCTTGTCCTCGGCTGCAGCAGCAGCTCTTTAAAGGAGATTTTCATCCTGTGATTCTTAGTGCAGTGATAAACTCATCCCAGAGATCAGTGGACAGAAACTTCTCCAGCTGATGTGCTTCTGGCTTAGCGTGCATAGATGTAAACGTTGGATGGCTGCATTTACAAGGTGTCAGGTAGATGAATGGGATGATGAGAGAACAGGTGAGGTTTTAGACCTGGGAGTTCGTGTAGAAGGGCTTACTGGCTGCAGCATTTTAAATGAAACCGTACCGATCTGACTGAAACTTGCATATAGAGATGAAGCTCTTAGATACACCTTATGGTGCCCCTGGACACATCATCAGTGATGAAACCAGGGATCACAGGGGGTTCGGGTCTTTCAACAATCAGACCCCCTCCTCCAGGCGACCCAGCCAGGGCTGATCAGGCCCCAGCTTGTGTCCAGG
>JBAMHW010000005.1:19043047-19055659 GCA_037177495.1 Rhadinocentrus ornatus | reverse complement strand
ATGGATGAGTGGATGGATTGATGGGTGGATGGGAATGGATGGATGGATGGATGGATGGATGGAGGAGGGATGGGTGGGGATGAATGGAGGGATGGATGGATGGAGGAGGGATGGAGGGATGGTTCTACCAGACCAGTACATTTGTCCCATTCTTTACATGACTCCCTGAAAACCAATCAGAATTCTCTAAAACCCCAACCAATCACAGAGAGCTGACCGAGGCCGTGTGACCACCAGCTCCTAAAGACGAGTCGCTTTCTGGATGATTTAAACATTTAAGGACCTTTAGCAGAATTGGCTGGTAGCAGAGACGTTATGTTTCCCTCCTGAAGTTTCCAGAAACCGACTCACCTTCAGGCTGGCCGTGGTCAGACGCTGGCGAGGTTACCTGGCGTGAACACGTGAACTCAGCCCTCCTCGCTCCCTGCCAGGTTAGAGAAATCTGATTGGCTCTTGAGTAGATGTGTAAAATGTGTAAAGCTTTTTGTGCGTGTAAAATTTACTAGTATTTTCTAACTAATATTTTTAAACTAGTATTTTATAATTTGTAAAATTAATATTTTCAGACTTAGTAAATACTAGTACATTTTAAAAGTTAGTAAATATTGGTATATTTTATAAGTTTCAAATGAACTAGTATTTTCTGACTTGCAGAGTGAATCCATTCACTCTTGTTCCTGTCCTTGCTGCTTCCGATTGGACGTTTTCTACGTTCACATAATTTCTGTGGCATCTAAAGAAGATGACTTCGTTTTCCAATGAACTTTTATAAAAAGGGTTAAATGAAAGGCAAGTTTATTTGTACCTCGCATTTCATGTACAAAACAATAAAAAAACCATGAAAAGGACGAGAGTGGGGTGCAGACGAGTCATTAAAACAAATAAAAAAGAAGTTAAATCATTTAAGGACAGAAAGCTAAAGTAAAATGAGATAAAATGCTAGAGATAACAGTTACGGTGTAATTTAAGATGAAAAACAGAAGGAAAAAGATAGAAACAGTATTGATTAAGTCATATTCTCTGAGTATGATTAAGCAGCTTAAAAGAAACGGATCAAAGAACAGGTGGACCTTTAACCTGGATTTAAATAAACTTTGAATGAAATCTGAGGAGTTGGTTCCAGACCTGTGAATCATAGAAGCTGAATGCAGCTTCTCCATGTCTCAATATAAGCTGCTGTCCATACAGAGGATACATTTTAGTGATCTCCGCTCTCTTCCTGAATCATTTGTTTCTGCAGAAATCAACCTGGGCGAAGCTGCTGTCTTCAGTACTGCAGGAGAGCTGAATAAACACGCCTCCCCTGATGTCAAAACACCCACCAGAACGGTGAAAACGGAGGAGAGTTTCAGTGGAGGGAAGAGCAAACTGAAGGACATGGCGGCGACCGCTCGTCATAGCCATTATCCTGGGAAAGACCAGAGGAGGAACTACCAGGTGCGCTGGTGGCTGGACTACCTGATGGACTATGACTGTAGGAGGCATGGCTTGATCTGCATGGTGTGTGGAGCCACGCTGGCCACGCTAAAGGTCAGCACCATCAAGAGACACATCCAGCAGGTCCACCCTCACTCGCTGTTTTACAGGGCTGAGGAGAAGCAGCAGGCCCTGCTGAGCTACAGCCAGACCGCCCTGCACTTTGTCCACTCAGAGGACTGCTTCACCTCCCAGGACCATGGACACATCGACGGGGCCCAGGCTCTGGCACCGGCCCTGGCTCCAGCCCCAGCCCTAGCCCCAACCCCAGCTTCGGCTCTGGTTCTGGCCCTGGCCCCGGCCCCGGCACCGGCCCTGCCTCCAGCTTCAGCTCCGACTCCGGTTCTGGCTCTAGCTCTAGCTCTGGCCCCGGCCCCGGCTCCGGCTCCTGCTCCAGCTCCGGGTCAGTTTGGCACTTAGAAAGGGCTTTAATCTACAAGGCTTCTGTCCCAACTCCTGATCTGGCACCGGCCCCGGCTACAGCCCTAGCTCCGACCCTGGCTCTGGTTCTGGCCCTGGCTCCGACCCTGGCTCCGGCTCTGGCTCTGGCTCTGGCCCTGGCCCTGGCCCCGGCGCAATTTGGCACTTAGAAAGGGCTTTAATCTACAAGACTTCTGTCCCAAAAACAGCCCTCTGACTCCTGCTCTGGCACCGGCCACGGCTACAGCCCTAGCTCCGACCCCGGCTCCGGCTCTGGTTCTGGTTCTGGCCCTGGCCCTGGCTCAGGCTCAGGCTCAGGCTCAGGCTCAGGCTCAGGCTCAGGCTCAGGCCCTGGCTCAGGCTCAGGCTCAGGCTCAGGCTCAGGCTCAGGCTCAGGCTCAGGCTCAGGCTCAGGCTCAGGCTCAGGCTCAGGCCCTGGCTCAGGTTCTGGCCCTGGCTCAGGCTCAGGCTCAGGCTCAGGCTCAGGCTCCGGCTCAGGCTCAGGCTCAGGCTCAGGCTCAGGCTCGGGCTCAGGCTCAGGCTCAGGCTCAGGCTCAGGCTCAGGCTCAGGCTCAGGCTCCGGCTCTGGCCCTGTCTCTGGCTTCGGCTCCGACTCCGGCTCCGGCTCTGGTTCTGGCCCTGGCCCTGGCCCTGGCCCCGGCCCTGGCCCCGGCTCTGGCCCTGCTCTGGCTTCAGCTCCGGCTCTGGTTCTGGCACTGGCCCCGGCCTCGGCTCCAGCTCAGTTTGGCACTTAGAAAGGGCTTTAATCTACAAGGCTTCTGTCCCAAAAACAGCCCTGCAAGTTTCTTTCCAAAGAGGAATTCAGGTGTTTGCCCAACACTCGCTCATTGCCACCAAATGTCTGGAATTCAAACGTGTGGATGCCGAAGAGAACTGTTATCATGACCAGGTGTGAAAGGCCTATCTGGCCAAATAGAGGAATCTCTCTTAAATCTGCTTTGGCTAAGGAGACGTAGAATCTGTCAAAGAAACGGCACAATGTGAAAAGGCCTAAAAAACTTCAGAGTCCAGTCATTCGTTTTAAGGTAAGGCTTTATTTGGATGCACATAAATGACTGAATATAGATGGTATAACACATAAATATTGGCCACGTGACCATCTTGAAGGATGATAGCTGGAATAGCCTTCACTCCCCCCCAGACCTTGACCCTGAAGGATAAAACCCATATAGAAAATGAAGGAATTGACCATCACTGATACAGTCATATCCAATTTTCCCTGGTTATTGTTTTGGAACATTGTATTTGATCAGAGTAGTTTGCTGCGTAGACAAAACAAGTGGATCTGTCGCTAGGAGCTACGCCCTGGGTTACAACAGCAACACCTTCGGCTCCGAGTCCCTCATTAATTGGCTTTAAAACATGGTCCTTATAAAGGCGTGAATTTACTTTACAGTCATTTAGCTGACGCTTTAATCCGACTTACAGTTTTTAGGCAGTAGGGTTAAGGGTCTTGCCTAAGGACCCAGCTGGAAGGTGTTAACATTCGACCCCCGTGGGACACAACCCTGGTCTCCCACATGGGAGACTGAGGCTCTAACAACTGAGCTGCCCAGCATCCCTCTCACATGTGGGAGACAAGGGTTTGATTCCCCCAGGGGATGAATATTAACACCTTCCAGTTGGGTCCTTAGGCAAGACCCTTAACGCTACTGCCTAACCATTTAAGTCGCTTTGGATAAAAGCGTCAGCTAAATGATTGTATCGTTTATAATGTTTCACATTTAAATTAGTTCATTCAGATTTTAGTGTTTAAGGTTTTAAATCAAAGTGATTTACAGGAAAGATTATTCTATTACAAGGCGGAAAATGGTGTTATATCTGGATTAGCTTTTTGTCTTACTACTGTCCTAGCTAGCTGTTAAGCACAACAACAGCTAGCTTAGTTAAGCTAAGACACTTGTTAAGGACTTTCATTTATTTTTCTTTCTACAATTTCTACATTTGCTAAAAGTTGAATACAGAACAAATTAATGACGCTGTTAGTCCACAAAGAAATGATTCCTACAAGTCCAGTTTCGCTTTTTGTCTGCTAGCACTGACATGTTTGAAGGCTAGCTAGCTAGCATATGGATTTATAGCAAACTGCTGTACTTAAAAAGCTACAGGAGCAGCTGTAACAGGGCACTCAAAGTTAACTCAACTAGAGTAATATTCAACCCAAATGAGTACCTGGACTTTAAGGATTTAATGGCATCACAAAATATATTAAAAATAGACATATTTGATGTCTGTCTTTCAGGGGGCCGGGGCTTTGTTTCTGGTCGGGACCTGATTCTTTTCTCAGGAAGTTAGAACGAGAGTCCGAGGTGAATTATTCTAACAAAACGTGTCTGAAGACAACACAGCACTTTGTCCCCCCAAACGTACCAAACCCAACTGTCCTTGTGTGCAGCCAGTTGAGTGAGACAGTTTGATGAGCTAAAATAATATATGTTTCAGTCAGACCACGTTAAACACCGACCACAGCCCATCTTTGCTTGACGCTGCACAGGAAAGAGAAAAAAATGTAAATATAGAAGAAAATTACAATTATTTTTTCCTTTGTATGAGCACTTTTTTGCATCCTGGTTTTTACAAAATGTGTTTATAACCAAGTCCAGTTTTTCTACTTTATTCAAGATTTCAACAATGACGTTCGTTAACGGCTAAAAATGGCTTGTTTGGACTTTAAACTCACTTTGCAAAGTTTGCTGTAGCTTTGTTTTTTCTTTCCTTGTACAAAGTTATGCAAGAAAAGAAGCTGAATATGAACCGTCTGAGCATGAAAGTCTGCCATAAATGGTCACTTTACCTGAAAAGTGGATCTCAGGGACTGTTTCCATCAAAAATCTGTCATATTTTTTTGTCATGTTTGCTTTGATATTTGAAATTCTGGACAAATACAGTCGATGTTGGTTGTTCAGCTCACGCGGAGCCATAAATAGCAGAGTTTTAAGGCCACTAAAAGCAAGAAATGTGTGTATATATATATATATATATATATATATACACATTAGGGCTGTCAAATTATTAAAGTTGCTGATTTTATTTTGATTTCTGTGAATTTATTTCATCGTCATAGAAAGTTTAAGGCTGTTGAAACTAACCTATTTGATGAAAATAATATTAAAGATAATAAAAACTATCTAAACTGTTCAGAAAAATTGAATGTTAGAAGCTACAATATAAATATTCATTATTTAACATTAATTTTTTATCTTTTGTCATTTTTACTTTAAATCTTCAGCCGACCCTCAGACGCACCTTTTCTATTGATTTTATAAATATCTCCCAAAGTATTTAAGTTAATTAAAGTAAACACCGCGTTTTCCCCTCGGTGGCCCTATTACTCTGTGTATTTGTGTGTAAATGATGTTAATTATTGATGAAGGATGAAAACTGATAAAAGCATCATGTAGAGATAAAGTGAAAAGAAGATGCTTCATATAGGTGGACTAGAACAGACCCCTCAGCGCTCTGACAGCACTTATTATTTAACTGAAAGGAGGAGGAATGATGGACTTGTTGAGGTGATGCATCGCGCGTGTGTGTGTTAATTCTGTGTGTGTGTGTGTGAGGACAGATCCGGTTAGATGTGGCCAATAAATCTGGTCTATGGTGGGTTTTTCATGTGTTCCTCTCATCACGGCAAACATGTTACACATGCGTCGTTCCTCTGTGATCTATAAATAAAGATACAAAACCAGAATACGTCTGGACTAAATCTTTACTTTCAGTGGAATTTGGATTTTTATTTGATGATTGTTTAAATGTTTTTATCTTTAGTTACTTTTGAATATTGTTTACATGGTCAGTGATTTCATCACACCAGAACCGGTCCCAGCATCATGTCCTCGTCCATCCCACCGACCAGTCCATGACAGCTTCTCTGGACTGGTTGGAACCAGTTCCCTGTGTTTTCAGTGTGTGAGAACATTTCTATGCAAAGTGTGAATTTACCATCTTCTACTTTCAAAGCATTTAAATATCAGACCAGCTTGGACCATGTCGGATCAGCTAGAACCAGCTCCGAGCAGCTCAGAACAGATCGGATCAGCTCGAACCAGCGCAGACCAGCTTGGACCAGCTCGGATCAGCTCATGACAATTCAGATCAGCTTGGACCAGCTCGAAGGAGCTCAGACCAGCTAGAACGAGCTCAGAACAGTTCAGATCAGCCCAGACCAGCTTGGACCAGCTAGAACCAGCTCAGACCAGTGTTACGTACAGTCTGGTGGTGGAACAGAGAAACTAGAATAATCTTTCCAGGTATCAGTAATCTCAGCCTCCGTGTGTTTTCTAATTGCATTGAAATAATATTTAAATAATATTTTTGTTAAATAAACACATTTGTAGCTTCATTGGTTTCAGAACTTGCTACAGACACCTGAGTCAGACCGGTTAGAAGTCCTGTCTGATCCACTGGTGATGTTTCAGACTCTGAGCTGGTCTTCAGACAGAGAATCCGATTCTACTTCCCAGAAAAGATCCAGTTGAGAGTTCTGCTGGGATCTGGACCAGAGCAACAGGACAGAAAGTGATCTCGGAGACAGGAAGCAGGAGACAGGTCAGACGTCACCGAGCTGGATCAGACCTCCTGGGCTGGATGGATTCCTCTGAAGACCTGCAGTGATGCTGGAAACGTGTCTTCACGTCAGATCAAATCTCCTTTGTTTCTACAGAACATGTTAAACCAGCCGAGGACAACGCGACTAAAAACACGTTATCTGGAGGAGGCGGTTCTACTGGTTCTGCTCCAGCTGCAGACACGTCTCATCTGTCCACACCAACTGATCCTTTTAGAGTTGGACGTAGAAGGATTTAACCATTTCCTGTTCATCTAACAGATCACTCCTTCCTCTCTGCAGCGTTTGTGAACTTTCATTTTAATCGTTTATTATATTCTGAAATACTCGAGCTGAAACTGAGTGAGTGAACCAATCAGTGATGTTTTATTCTCTCCGTCAGTCTGAGCAGAAACACAATCCGTCTCCAGGTGTGTAACTACCATATATGGTCAATGAGGGAGTTTCTGGATGTAAACGAGCAGGAATGTTCAGGAACATGGAGGATTATCACCAGCTGACAACCATCACGCCACGACTGCTCTACGTCTTCTTAAGTCCACTCGTAGGACGGAGTTTAGAACAGTTGCTATGAACGGTTGATAAATGAGGAAACTGGTTTTACTGGTGAGTGACCAGCACACCCCCAGGTTACTCAGACTCATCCTAGTCCAGGTTCCACATTCTGCTCGGTCTGGTCTCCAGCGGGTCCGACCAGTAAAACATAACCTGGAAACAATAAAAACTCCACACTTTCTCCTTTAGTACAAAGACGTACATCATCAATAATTACAGTAAATAAACTAAACTTAGAGAAACAAACCGAAATTTCTGGAGAAAAATAAGAAGTTTTAACTAAATTTCACCAAATTTATATATTTATGTACCGATTCAGTCTCTCGCTCTACATATATAAACATACATGTGTATATAAATATGCATGTAATACATGTGTATACACATACACATGTATTACATGTTTTTCTTAGTTTTTAAAAAATTAAATTTAGGTCTTATTTCACATATCTCCATGTGCATTACACCTTTCCAGATCACAATGACTCCAAGTCCTGGAAACCTAATTGCAGTTATAAATTCAGTGTTCCACGATCTTAAAATGTACGCGTGTACATTTCTACATGTGTATTAATCCTGAACTGACCCACCTCATCCTACAAACTGAAGTCACATCTATAGTCAGAAAGAGAGAAAAGAACGAACCAGTTCTCCTCCTGCCCCGGAAATGTTTTATATTTATACAGAAAACATGAAACGTCTCCTGAAAACGAGATTACAGTTACTTTAATTACATTAGTTTTTATTAAAATAATAATGTCTATGCTATTTGCATATTAACCAGATTCACCCTGTGGACCAGGTTGGACCCTCTGGTGGGCCAGTTCTGGCCCCCAGACCATATGTTTACACCCCTGCTTGATTTTTATGACTTTAACCTTCTCTGTGAGGTTTGGTGCTGACCTACTCTAAAAGCATGAAGTAGAAGCTCCCCAGCTCACCTTGGAGCAGATTTTACAGCTTTAATCTGTTAACCCAGAGAAAAGCGAAGCCAAACACGCCTTTGTGTTGATTTTATTAATTCACTTTGACATCAGTACAGAGACCACATACTTATTTTCCCTCCAACATCTTCCCAAAAAGCTTGAAAAATCCAAACCAAAGTCAAACAGCCGAAAGAGAGCCGACGTTAGTGAACGTGTCTACATACTGGTCAAAATGAAGGAGCAGCAGCTGAGACATCTTCCCGCCACTCGCTCCCAGAACTGAGGAAACACCAACATGCTGAGAGGGAATGTCTTTATTCACATCTTACAACCTAAAGAAAGAAACCAGGCGGGGGAACTGCCTCCGGACACGTCCACCTCCAGGTCCGGGAGGCCCGTCGACTCGTGTGGAGAATAAATATTCAGCATGCAGAGAAGACTGACGTCATATTGTGCTGATCATGGTTCTGGTTGGCCTTGAAGATCTAACTTCCATCAATCTGGTGGCGTCAGAGGATTAAATACAACCAAAGCATTTACAAGGCAAGAGGTTTGTTAGTTCTCGTCAGAAAGGAAGTAAAAAGAGTTGAATCAGTAAAACCTTTTAAGCAACAACAGCAACTTCTTCACATTCTAATAAATAAACCTAACGGGTCCGGTTTCTGGCCTTGGACAACGCGAGGCGGCCTCGCAGACGCTGGACCGGCCTCGCACGCGCTGGACCGGCCTCGCACGCGCTGGACCGGCCTCGCACGCGCAGGGCCGGCCTCGCACGCGCAGGGCCGGCCTCGCAGACGCTGGACCGGCTCACAGCCAGAAGAAAGTTGCATGTTTTAGCTTTGGAGGCTGAAGATGCACGTTCCGGTCGGGACAATTTCCTTCCATAAATCCATCCCATAAAGACGCCATGGAGACGCAGCGTCCAGAAACACCACGGAAACAATCACAAGTAGTAAAGGCTTAGAAAGTGGGTTGAGGTACGAGACAGCCGAGGGAAACGGGGAGAATCTCTTTCCAATTTACACTATGACAAGAACAGAGCAGAGATTTCTACGACAATCGCTCCAGACAACCGGTTCCATCGTCAACATGCCACATATTCATTTATTTTATTTACTTAAACAAATCCTAAATCTCTAAACTTCCTCTCCCATCAGCGCAGAGGGACAATGTGACAAAATACTCAGAATATCCAGGAGATTAAATCAGGAAAATTTACTGAAATAAAGAACAAAAATAATTCATCAATTTTAAAGTTTTAGAAAATTTTCTGCCAAAATTACAACATTCACAATTTTAATGATGATATTGCTAAGAAAAAATATTTAGAGGCTAAATTAAGCATGGCAAATTAAAGAAGCTTGAATTTCTTCTTTAATCCCATATTTCAGCTTATTTTCCTGCTTTAATCCGTTTATTTGCAAAAAAATGATAAATTTCCCCACAATTACAACAAAAACTTACTTTTAGACGTTTACATTAATAAAGCCGGATTACATAATTAAACCCAGGAAATTTAAAGTTTCAGTTAATTATCCCGGTTCGTCTCATATTTATCAACTTTTTATTTTTAAAAAAGATTGAGCCAAAATAATAATATCCACAACTTTAATAATGAAATAATAAATTGCTAAAAATTTTTCCTTTTTTAAAATTAACCAAGTAAAATTAAATAATTAAATGCAAATTATTTTGTTGGATTTTTTCCCGTATTTCAGTTAATTTTCCTGATTAGTCGCACGATCATCAGCTTGTTATATTTCTAAACATTTCTGTGGTAAACTATAATGAAGACTTTGCACATTTAACGCTCATTTCCAACCCGAAAGGCTTTTGGGGGATTTAAGATTTTGGGGTTCTGGCATCTTAAAACCGAGCAGGTTGCGTCTACAGAGGCCGACTAATTAAAAAGATGAAGTTCGTTAGCACTTAACTTAGCTAGAAGGGAGTGGAAGCGGCCGTCCTATCGATAATATCAATAACAGTTAGAAGTAAGAAGAGTCAAAATGTACAAGTGAAGCCGACGCCTCGAACACGGCGGGTGGAGGAGGAGTCGGCGGCCGTGGGGGGTGGGGGGTCTCCGTCCATATAAAAAGCAAAGCTAGTGTGTTTGACGTAGCAGAGAGCCTGTAACCATCTTCAGGTTTATTTACATCCAGTTCATAAAAAGCATGTCGACAGCAGAAGGTGAACTGGAGCGAACGATGACGCTGGCTCGGACTTCGGATCTTTGCACGTTTCTACGACGGAAAGAAAAAGTTCTGGAAAAGCAGGATGGACGTCGCCTCAGAAACACCCAAACGTGGCTTTCGCTACCATTTCTTTCTGACTTGTGTACGGACACCATTCACCAGCATGCTCGCTGCATGTGAAGGAGCCAGGTCATCGATTCGCGACCCGGCCTCTGTTCTACTGTGGCCCTGCCCACAGAGGGCGGCAGCAGCGTGACATCACTTCCTCCTGCTGCGCAGGTCGTTGCTAATGCTGCCAGTTAAGCTGCGAAGTAGTTTTACATCGAACATCCAAGAGCTCAGAGATTCTCTACCAAGCAAGGTTGAGTGTAGTTAGGGTGGAGCTGGACAGTTAGGTTGGAGGAGGGGGTGGGGAGGGGAAGGTAACGGGGTTATAAGATGGTGATGAAGATGAGGACGATGGTGACGTGGAGGCGGGATCATTCAGTTTTACTGCGTTTCACAGCTCCGGGCAGTTTCTCCTGTAACCTGGAAGAGGAAGAACAAAAAGCGTTAGTTCGCAAACAATTAACAATAAAATAATTACACACACACACACACACACACATATATATATATATATATACATGTATATGTGTGTGTGTGACAAATAATTAATAAAAACTTACTTTGCAATTGTGGTGTTGACTTGAGTACGTGTGAGATCGATGTATTGATCAATTTGAGTCTGGAAGGAGAAAATAATTCTGGTTAAACATCCGTAAAGTTCCTACATCAGGTCTCTAAACTTCTAGAAAATAGCATTAAAAGGAAAATTACTTTGTTAAACACCTGAGGGGAAATTATAATAAAATTATAGTACTGATTATTTATTTAAAGAATAAAAATAATTTAACATTTAAAACTTGATAAAAATACAAATGAAAAACTTAAATGCTTTAAAATGTAAAAAAAAAGGGAAATTAAATAAAATTCAAAAAGCTAAAATGATTGTAGCGACTAAATGATCTCATCTCATCCACTAAACTAAAAACATTGCAAAATGTTCAGAATTCAAATTAAAATGAAAATAAAACGACAAAAATCAGGCAAAATAAAAATGAAATAAAATATAGAAAAATAAACTCAAATGAAGGTAAACTAAAAATCAGCATTTAAAATAACACGATTATGAATTATGAAAACATTTTTACACAGAAATTTAACTGAAAATAAATTTTAATAAATAAAAACAAATAAATTAAAGTTGGACAAAAAATAAACAAATTTTTTTTACTTTTAACGTTTTTAATGTAAAATTAACAAGAAAATTTTAACATTGTATCAGAAGAGGGAGAGAGAGAGAGAAGGAATGAAGGAGAGAAGGGATAAAGATGGAGGGATAAAGAAGGAGGGATGAAAAAGGAGGGATGAAAAAGGAGAGATGAAGAAGGAGGGATGAAAAAGGAGGGATAAAGAAGGAGAGATGAAGGAGGAGGGAAAAAGGAGAGATGAAGAAGGAGGGATAAAGAAGGATGGAAGAAGGAGGAGGGATGAAGAAGGAGGGATGAAAAAGGAGGGATAAAGAAGAAGAGATGAAGGAGGAGGGACAATAAAGGAGGGATAAAGAAAGAGGGATGTAGGAGGAGGGATGAAGTGGTGAAAAGTGGAGTCATCCAGTGAGGTCATAGTAAGATGACATCATTGTTGGTTTTTCTATTGTTTGTTTGTGCCGAGTCATGAATCAGCGGTGGACTCTCACCTTGTTCTTCTCGTAGACGGGAGGCACAGCAAACAGCAGGATATCAGCTGGAGGACAGAGGCGGACAAACGTCAGAGGTCAGCTCACGTCTCAATATCATCACAGCAGCTGATGAGGATTTCTACCATTTCTTCCAGGAAGGAGCACGTCAACAGATAAACAACAACTGGTGAATATGGGATGTAGGTTGCCATGGAGCTTACCCAGGATGAGAAGGGTGATTCCATTGAAGACGGCTCCGACGTAAGTCAACAGCCACATGACCACGGCCAGCTGGGAGAGAGACAAACAAGCCCAGAGGACCAGTTCAGACGGCTGAGACGTTTCATATCTGGACCAGAAAACGGTCAACACCAACGTTACAGATAACAGCGTTAAAAACCAGACCCGAGAAACTGCTCCAGGACAGCATCTAGAGATCCATGGTTGGTGGAGGCTGCTGTAATAAACTGCTCCCTCCCTCACACACATGTTGTTCCTTGTTTCACAGCTGCACCACTAAGCCTGCGGCAGGAAGCTGGTTGAGGGGGAACCGTTTCACAGCTGCACCACTAAACCTGCGGCAGGAAGCTGGTTGAGGGGGGACCGTTTCACAGCTGCACCACTAAACCTGCGGCAGGAAGCTGGTTGAGGGGGGACCGTTTCACAGCTGCACCACTAAACCTGCGGCAGGAAGCCGGTTGAGGGGGAACCGTTTCACAGCTGCACCACTAA
>JBAMHW010000005.1:19003786-19015148 GCA_037177495.1 Rhadinocentrus ornatus | reverse complement strand
AACATGCATGTCTTTGGACGGTGGGAGGAAGCCGGAGAACCCGGAGAGAACCCACGCATACACGGGGAGAACATGCACACTCCACACAGAAAGGCCACAAATCCCCACATTCGAACCTCCCCCAGCCGAGGCTCGAACCAGCGACCTTCTTGCTGTGAGGCTGCGGTGCTGACCACCGTGCAGCCATAATACAAACTAACAGTATTTTATTATTTATTTGGTAAAATTACTGGATTAATTTACAAAAAACCCCACATTTTTCTATCTGCTGTAAAATACATCATTACAGAACACTTGTAGACAACTAAATTGATCTTAAATAAAAACTATTATATTTATATTATATAATTTATTTTGTTTACATCCTATGAATTCAGAAAATATTTTAGGATCTTTTTGATTTGTCGATTTATATTTTGTGAATTCAGAAAAAAACAAACTGTTAAATTAAGGATTTTTTTTAATATTCAAATTAATTCAGAACAATAAAATATTAGTTTTTGTCAAATGAGCTCTTTAATTAAGGAAAATTAATTTGTTTTTGTACTTTTATCTTGTTAATTCAGGAAAAAACAGCTAATTTTCCTCCTTTTGCCTGTTTATTTCATTTGAAAGCCACAATCTTCAGATGTGGTTGAACCGTGCTTGAAAAGGAAGTCTCACTTGTGAACATGCCCACAGTGATGGCGAACCTGCCACTCCCACGTATACAATAACACGCCAGTTAGATCCCCAGAACACCACGTTTCTCTTTGAATCGGGCTCATCCTGACTGATCAGCTACAGACCAGGTTTATTTGTCTAAACCTGTAAGAATGATAAGGAAGCGGCCATTATACGTGAAGACGTCCAGAGCAGCGGCGGAATTGCACCTTTAAGATGGCTCTCCTCCCTTCTTGGGCAGTTGCCCAGTAACAAGGCATCTGCAGTGCAGAACATCGCAGCGTTCAGCTCCCACAAAACCCCGTCCTCGTCCGCAGTCACATAAAACCCACACGTGTGCGACCGCTGAGAGCTCGTCCACCATGACGCAGAGTGATTATATGAAGCCGCATTTCAGCGGTTTTCTAGAAACATTCTTTTGTTTAAACTTGGAGCACGTTAGCGATGGCCGCATTTTTGTGTTTCGCAGTGTAAACTATTAAACCTCATCCTTCTCCACCACACGGGCTTCCTCTACCCATGAGCAAGGCGACCTAAAACTGAGAGACTCATGAACAGTGGGAAACCGATGACAGAGTAAAGGTGGGAGGCTAAAGCTACCACAGGTGTTTCCAATGAAAGCTTCCAGCCTTCGTGGGGTTGGTGTCTGCAGCTCCAGCCTTCAGCTGAATTACTGCGTAGTTGACCCAATAAAAATATTAATACATGTCTGAGGATAACATTGTGTTAAAAGGGATTTCATGCTAGAGTCTAGCTAGCTAATTGCAACGGCAAGCTACATCTTACCAGACAGCTTTGATTCTTTGGCAGCAGAATTTTGTCCATCAGCAAAACCTTGCGACGATGTTATCTGGGCGGACTGAGTCATTGGATCCATTTTAACTTATTTTCAAGACAACAGCTCAAAGGCGGTAAAACGTCTGTCGTCTCAGCTAAAAAAAAAAGAGTTTTACTGTCCTCTCTGTGAGAATGTGTCGTCTGACTTTCCTCAACTTTCCCCAAGAGCGGGCCCTGGATCCGCACCTTAACTCAACGTCAGTGCACTAAGAAAAGAGCAGAGATGAAGGAAAACAAGGCTGTCAGACCATGGAGGAGGGGTGAAAAAAACATGGCGGCCGTGACACGTTCAAAGTCTTCGCTTTAGCTCCTCCATCTCTTACACACTTTGGAAAAATATGATTTTTCTCAACTTTGAAACACATTAGCATAATATTATGATATTTTCAACCTCTCTTTATTTTTTATCTATGACTCTAGTTTAAATATAATGTAACAAAATCCGTAAATATTAAACAAAAATTCTCACAATGTCACAGACAGGGAAAAATCCAACAGATATGAACGCAGCAAGAAGAATATTCCTGAACAAAGTCCTCGAAAAAAAAAAAAAAGAACTTACGTGCTTTTGTATTTTGCTATAGACTTGATTGTAATATTCTAAAATACATTTCTATCAAAACATCTGATAATGTAATCGTCACAGCACATAACCTGTTAAGTGTTTGAGCTGTTTGTAACACAGCCAGCAGCAGCGACATTGATTATATAGTTTTTAATTGATGATGAAAACGCTGTTTTAAATACCACAAAACAGTTTAATTTCACTCTAAACTGGGCGTGTTTTTATGTACCCTGTTTTTCATTATATAATATTTACCTTTGTTCCATTTCGGAGCAATTTACCGCTCCATTACATCATGCTGCCCCCTATTGGGGGGCGTTGTCGATTTACAAGATAATAACTGCGTTTCCCAGCATGCACTAGAAGAAACCCGTTGGGCCTGGAGTTCAGATCTTTATACGTAGGGATGGACCTATTAGCGTACGTTAGCCCCTGCTACAATGCTACACCTTGTTATGAGATCTGCTTAGTTACGCTGACGTTGAGAACGGTAACACACAGCAAGTGACTTTCAGGCAGACAGCACTGCGCGGTAAAAGAGAAGAGAGATACAAACAAAAACATGTGGTTGGGGCTCTGAGAAAATTGGTAGGTAATATCTCAAACACCGATGAGATTGCAAGTTTATAATAGCTCAATGTAAGTCGCAGCTGCGGCATACCGTGGCGTTATATTTAGTAAAAGGGTTTGGGGATGCGTATTATTAAAAAGTGGAAAGTTTAGCTAGTAGCTTGTTAGCTTATTAGCTGGTTTTGAGCGGTCTGACCATACTAAGTTTGCTGTGACCAAGCTGTTTATCACCGTGTATGGTCCATCTACTGGTTCGGTTGACTCCCTAATTAATCTTACTTACTGAAGTAAGTAAACATTCATTCATAAAACCCGCAACGCTTAAACAAGAACGATGAGTTAACTTAATGTAGTAAAGTTAGCCTGTTAGCTTACGTCTGCTAATCAATCAAGCTAATGAATACATCTATAGAGGAATATTGGCCTGTATTAAGAAATCCCGGGAGCACAGGTTGTCGCAGATGAAATATAGTGTATGAATAGGTTTCGTATATTTAAGAAAGCTTTCTTTTCGGCTTGGCGCTGAGTGAATGGAAGTGTGGGAGTGCCCCGCCCACCACAGCTCCATACGTCCACTGTTAGCAGGGTTGATGTAACCAGCATTATGTAACCAGACGGCCTGCTCGGCTTTGGGTCAGTGTCGATGGTTGTGTTTTCATTAAACAGCCCGAGCATAGTGATTATAGAAATTCTTGACTAGATTTTTTTATTATTAACGTATAAACGTTTCTATATTACAGCAGAAAAAGGGACATAAACCGGACAGCGAGCCTCTGGATAAACTTATGTAACCAATACCTTCCTTCCTATGGTAAATGAGGGGAAACCACTTTAAACATATAGGGAACCACAAGTTAACCTACATTAACTTAGAAAGAGTTGGATTCATCTCTATACATTGTACACGAGTAAATGACTAGTACAGTGCTAAGAAATCTGATTTAGATTTGTGATCTATGAATCATGTATTGATGTTTGCAGCCATGACGGATTATTTTTCAGTGACATCTGCTGGTGATCTTGAAAGACACAAGTCTGGGGTCAGTGCACCGTTCAAACCAGACGTTTCAAATATAAGACCACAGGGTCCAATCTGGCCCTCGGTATGAATTTGGACAAATGACACAAGACGATAACCACAATATTCTAATAAAAGTAACTGTAATCTCTAATGTTTCCAGGAGAGGTTTCATGTTTTCTGTTTAAACGTGAAAGATTTCCAGAGCAGGAGGAGAGCTGGTTCTTTGTTTTCTCTCTTTCTGACTTCATAGATGTGACTGATGAGGTTAGTCAGTTCAGGTGGGCAGGATTACTTCATACATGTGGAAATCTACACTAATGTACATTTAAAATAAGTTACTCTGATAATTATGTGTAATACTGGATTCCAGATTCCTGAAATTAAATGTTTACTGGTTTATATTATTTCCATGCTGGTCTGGAAGTTGGAACGTATGTGGAATATAAAGGAGAAAAAAAAAAGACAAAAAAAATATATATATTTTATTATTTTACATATTAACTCAAAATTTAGGGGTACAATAAAATATAGAACATAAATAAATGAAATACACATGTATATGTAAAATATACATATAATAAATTATTAATAATATAAATATTTTATTAAAAATCTTATATGCGAAGTTTATATATAAATGTATAAATAAAACTATATAAATGAAACAAAGTTAAATGAATTTTATATATTTTTATATGATTTGTAAATTTTATATATGAAATATATTAAAGATATAAAATATGTAAATATCTAAATTATGTAAATTGGACTAAATATAGTTGAAAATTACCTTTTTTTCTCCATAAATCTCAGTTGTTTATAAGTTTTTCGACAAGTTTAGTTTGTTAAATTTGAACAACTTTATAATGTACTTGTATGTTTTGGTTCATAAAGGGGAAAATGTGGAGTTTTCATTATTTCTAGGTTATTTTGCTGTTGTTGAACTGGTCCATGGGACTGGAGACCAGACTGAGCTGACTGTGGAACCTGGACTAAGAAGAGTCTGACTCTCCTGGTTTAGACTGTCTGGGCGTTAACGAAGCTTATCTGAGACGTTTTATTTGGCTTTGTGTACGTTCTGTAGCGTTGAGGTGTGACATCGGTGTAAAAGGATTTCTCGTTTACGCTGCAGGTAGGAGACGGAGGTCCCTCTGAGTCGTGACATCATGGGTTTGCACTCATCCCAGAAGAAGCATTTCCCCCTGCGAGGGATAGACGGCGTTGTTCAGCTATTCGACGCTGAGCTCCGGAAGACCGAACCGGACCTAGCTCTTCTCTCTCTGGTGTTGGGTTTTGTCGAGCACTTCCTGGCTGTGAACCGGGTCATTCCCATAAACGTTCCGGGGGTCCGGTTTGAACCTCTGGAGCCAGACTGTCCCACCTCGTGCTTCCCCACGGTGGAGCTGGGCATGATTTCTGCACTTTATGAGCGCTTCACAGCCCAGATCCGTGGGGCGGTGGACCTGTCCCAGTACCGGAGGACAGCTGCAGGGTCCAGCAGGGAGCTGGTGAAGAAAGTGTCGGATGTTATCTGGAACAGTCTCAGCCGGTCCTACTTTAAGGACCGAGCTCACATCCAGTCCCTCTTCAGCCTCATCACAGGTACAACATTATACATTATGTTTATTTTCTACCTGCTTTATTCTCTCCTGCGTTTAAGGGTAAGATGTTTTCTAGTGTTGGATTTCTCCTTCTGTTTAATTGACAGTAGTTTTCTCAGGCCTGTACTGCAGTTTAAAAACATCCAGGGCGTTTCTTTATCTGATCTTTCCAGTCAACACCACACTTAATGGCTGTCATGACACTGGTTGTTAACTGGAAACGGCAAGCCAGATTTTTCCAGCTGTGGAAACGTGCAGTCATGCAGAGAGGCTGGTTTAGGTGTCACATCACAGATCCGCATATTTACAACAGCAGCCACAAATTTATGCCCAAATGGTAAAATGTATATATGATGCAAGACATTGTAATTCTTTAAGGTGTGAGGATATCATTTTAGCCATGAGGGTTTTATACTTGTGTACTTGTGAACCAGGTACCAAGCTGGACAGCTCTGGGGTAGCGTTCGCAGTGGTGGCAGCCTGTCAGGTGTTGGGTCTGAAGGACGTTCATCTCGCGCTGTCCGAGGACCACGCTTGGGTGATATTTGGGAAAAATGGCGAAGAGACGGCAGAGGTCACATGGCACGGGAAGGGTAACGAAGACCGGCGAGGACAAACGGTCGCAGCAGGAGTAAATGAGAAGGTAAGCGTGGACACCAGTCAGTCACTGAACGGTGGGAAGACCCCTCAGTGACCACATGACTCATTTCAACACACGTGTTTGTCCCTCCCTCAGAGCTGGTTGTACCTGAAGGGCTCGTACATGAAGTGTGACAGAAACATGGAGGTGGCCTTCATGGTATGTGCCATCAACCCCTCACTGGACCTGCACACTGACAGCTCTGAGCTCCTGCAGCTACAACAGGTCAGCACCTCTGCAGCGTTTCTGGTGAAACTCCCCACCCCCGCCACAGGAAGTGGTGACCTAAATGTCCCGTCACCCTACACATAAACCCGCTGCAGCGCAAATAACACGTAGCAAAAAAAAAGTAAATGACGTAGAAGACATTAAAATGTCAAATAAACTATTTAAATAAATAAAAAAGATGATAAAATATAATATATAGTAATAAAAAAAATGTAATATTTGTATATACGAACTTGTGAAAAATCATGTTTCTTTTAAAAAAAATTATAGAATATTGTGAATGAAATGTTTACATAAAGATAAGTTTAGAAACATTTTACATATAACATAAAAAAACACACATATATATATATATAAATAAATAAATAAATTAAAGGGGGGCCTTGATAAAGAAAAATTAATTGAATTAATAAATCTCAATTAATCGCATTTTAATCCAATGATTTAATTTAAATGGATGACAGTCAAATAATAGACATAGGCAATAATATTGTAAACTCAAGCTCTAGTAATATCTATCTAGAAAAATGCATTTACCGTATTTTTCGCACTATTAGGCGCACCTAAGAGCCTTAAATTTACTCAAAAGTCGGCCGTGCGCTTAATAATCCGGAGCGCCTTATGTGTGCACTGAGTTCCAAAATCTGTAAAAATGTTGTTGTGCGACTTTGGTAAGCGCTCTGCTTGGCTGACTGTCGGGCCACGCACAGCAGTACGCTTAAGTGAAGTTGCGAGCGGCGTGGGCGCGGTGGATGACAGACGGCGAACACACCTTTACTAAGACTGGGAGGCAGCGCCGGGCGAGTTACGCCACCATATGTGAGCGGATTGTGGATGCCTGGGCTAAGGTATCTGCTTTAACTGTCTTTCGCGAAAGCCAAAATCGTTGCTGAACAACCACCTGGCAACGAGACTGATCCGACAATGATGAGCGGGAACCCGCATGTTTGATGGCGAAATTGCCCAGCTGTTCAATTCAGACACAGAAGATGAGGACTTTGATGGATTTGTGGGAGAAGATTGATTAAAAAATAATGTGTGTATTGTTAATTAGTAGAACAAAGTTCAACTAAACTCAGTTCTGCTTCCGGAACCTTTTTTTTTGTTTGTTTTTTTGTAGACCGTATGTTTTAGCATGCGCCTTACAATACGGTGCGCTTTATGTATGGGTTAACGACAGAAATAGGCTCCGTAATTGAGACTGAGCTTTATAATCCGGTGCGCCTTATGGTGCGGAAAATACGGTAACTGAATTTTAATTACAAACAATAGAAAAAGAAATAGAAAATATCCCAGGCCCAAGTAAAGTTAGTGTCACTTCAAGTACTTTAACTAGCAACTCCAGCTGTTCTCTGATTAAGAGTCTACAACATGTTACAGAACTTTAGCTTTCTAAATGTTTTCCTTATTATTATCCTTGTTATTATGCTGTTATTCTACTGGTCCGACCCACTGGATTGTGTATTAATGTGGAACCTGAACTAAGATGAGTTTGAACAGATTTGTGCTAAATGAAACCTCTCAGTCACATCTTATGACTCACGGCAGCAGGCAGTGATACATTCCCATGAAATCCTCCGTGATTAATGATTAGGATAGAAGGGACCAGCTTTCTATTCAATGTCTCTTTTAATGTTATTTTCAGCTTCAGGAACTACTTGGTAATAATAACCATTATAGATCTACTCAAACAAAGAAGACCCGTGGAGTTCCCCAAGGCTCCATGTTGGGCCCCCTATTGTTCAGCATCTACATGCTCCCACTAGCTCAGATCATGGAAACAAACCAAATATCTGATCAACATTATGCTGACGACACTCAGTTTTATATTACTGTCTCACCAGGGGACTCTGGTCCCAGATAAAACACTTGGATGTTCCAGAACTTTCTTTAAATAAACATAAATCTGAAATGATGGTGTCTGGAACCAAAGATGAGCATCTGGAAGTATCGTGATTTCCAAAGTTTGATCTTTTATCATAACTCTGTTATTGGATCTGTCCCACATTACGCTGCTTGGTCACCTGGTTTTTTCTCCTTTATTGGACAGAATCTCCTGTGGTTGCTGTATGAACGAGGCAACCTGAGCAGGTGAGAGTCTGTTGGTAAAAGCAGTAATAAAAACTCTGACCTCATGGCTAGTTGTCGACACGTCTTCACATCCGTCTCTTTCACCAGATATCCGATGGCCATGGGCACGCTGGCCGACCTGGAGGATCAAGATCCGATACCAGGAAAGGACAACCCCCTGAACATTCATCTCAAGGTTGGTCATTTTCTACTTAGTCCATGTTTGTAAAGCAGCAGCCAAGCTGAAGAAAGGGATTAGCAGACTTAATATTTTCCTAAATGTTGTATATTTACTTAAAGAAATCGATTATATTAACAGTGGATATAAAAAGTGTTATTTGTAGGATTTAACATTGATTTAGGACTCTTCTTCCCTTTGTTAGGCGGTCGGTTCTGCCCAGAAGTTCTACAACAACGAGCACATTTACCCCTACATGTACCTGGCTGGTTTCCACTACAGACACAAGGATGTGAAGGAGGCTCTGAAGGCGTGGGCCGAGGCCGCTCAGGTCATGCAGGAGTAAGTTCACGTGGCAGGAGACCATGAAGCAACACTCTGGGTTTAACTCCTCTGTTTACACAGACATGGAGACAATGACTGGATCCCAGTTAAAAATCCAAGTTAAATCTGTCAGCAGTGTCTAACTCAGCATTAGCATTAGCATTACTGCATATGGCTGAATTCTCCACCGGAAGAGCACCTGAAACTCTGATTGGCATATATTTAGACAGGCAGCTGAACCACCTGCATTGTTTTCAGACCAAGCAAACCTAAACATCTCTGACTTCATCAGCAGCCGGATGAGTTTTATGAGTCTGACATCGGTGACTGGACGTGAATCCATCCGTATTCAAGAAGAGGTGGTACGGTGTGTAATAAAAGGAGAGGTGTGCAGCTCCATGTTGTTCCTGTTAATCTGGATGATGGGAGACCTGGTCCTGGGTGGGTTTTCTAACAGCCAGGAATGTTTGTGTAAACATTTTTTGGGGGTCAGAAGGAGTTAATGAGTACGGCTTTTACATGATTCCTTTAGTTTTTGTTTTTAGAAAACTGCTAATAATCTGACAAACAGGGTTCCTCCCTCATGAATCTGGACCCGTTAAAGGATTAGCTGGAGCTTTCCTCTCCGTCTGTGGTGTTGCGTCCAGCGGTGCGTGGAGACGGTGACATGGTTGATGTAATCAGTCAGCTTCCGTTTCCTCTGACCATGATGGAATTTCTGTCACAGGAAAAGATTTCACCGATAATTCAGTTCAGCTTCGTTCGTACAGCAGCAGTTTATTGTAGTCCAGTTAAAACAGATCCACATCAGTCCAGTTTGTCATATTAATCATTTTCACTTTATTAGTCCTGATGGGAAAATTCTGCTCTGAAGTTTACCCGTCTCAGGACTGACTAGCGAGCAGTGGGCTGCCATGTTTGGCGCCCGGGGAGCAGGTGAGCGGTTAAGGGCCCACAGTGGTTCACCTCTGTTGGCACAGCAGGGACTCGAACCTTGGAACCTAGGGCAGAGGTCCCCAACCTTGGTCCTCAAGGCCCACTATCCTGCAGGTCTTAGATGTCTCCCTGCTGCAACACACCTCATTCACATTAATGGCTCATTAGCAGACTTGCGCATAGCCTGTCAGAGAGCCGTTTAATTTGAATCAGGTGTGTTGCAAGCAGGGAGACATCTAAGACCTGCAGGATAGTGAGCCTGGAGGACCAGGGTTGGGGACCTCTGACCTAGGGGACATGAATAACGGTGCTCTTACAAACCAGAGATCGCCAGCTCCGGTATCCTGCAGGTACTGGTTCAGATTCGTGTGGAACTTGACAACAAGCTGTTGGAAATGTATTTTATCTGAGCCAGATGTTACAGTAGGAAAACATCCAGGACCTGCAGGACACGGCACTCAAGGACCGGAGTTGGTGATTCCCGTTAAAATCCATTTCACACAATAATTACTTTAATTTAATTTAAATAAATATTCAGGTTAGACATGGATATATAATATTTTGTTTACAGTTAAATATCCAAAAGGAAAAGGACATATTTTAGATGTAAAACTAAGATGTGTTAGTGTATGAGGAAGGTGTAAAGACTTCATAATATTACAGTTTTAGTTTTATAGTATTAGCTGAATAAAAACGGTCCTGACTCTGAGGATGAAGACTGAGGAGCTTCCTGGGGGAAATCTTACTCTAGATGTCTTTGTTCCTGAAAGAAAACCTGGACTCAGTTTCAGTGGTTATTCCGTGAATGAACACAAGATGGCGGTAAAACACAGCAACCCTTCCTCACGCTGTCTTCAACAGACTTTCAGAGCATCTACCAGCCGTCTCATCTGTAATAGAGTCGTCCTGAAATAAATGATGGAGCGGTGCAGATGAATCTTTTAGTCTTCCAAGGCTTAGATCACAAGAAAGAGCAGGTCTGAGAGAAGCTACAATCAGTAATGGGCGTAGTGCTGGTTTCAGGAAGTGTTTGTGTTCAGGCGTCCTCTCGCTCCCATCTAAACACTCTGTTGATCAGCCACAGCTATAAATACCAGCACACACATTCCCTCCCAGTCCATCAGCTTCCTTTTCCTGCTCTCCCATTGTTCTCCAGCCTCAGCTCGCCCTCTGTACACCGTCATAAAAAATGTCTGCATGCACTCATAACAGAGGGTTTGTTTAGCAGAGTTCGGGTCTAGTTAGATCTGGATTTAAGCTGGAGTCACAGACCCAGTTACAGGCTCTGGTGGTATATTTATATATTAGTTAATATTAAATATAATAATACAAATATAACTCATTTGTATATAAATATATATATAAAAATTAGGGCTGCACGATATCAGTAAAAGATGCGATAACACTGTTGAAACTTGCGATGACGATATGACCTGCGATTAATAAAATAAATAAAGCTGCTTTGATGTTTCCTCACATGGAGCAAAACTCTCAGGCCCATACGTCTGCTGAACTTTATAGCTTGTGCATAATAACGCTAGTAGCGTGTTTTAGCTAACGCTAGATTCTTGTAACTCTTCTTCTTAATAAAAATAATTTGGTCAGCCTCCGTGCTCTGGACACGACGCTGACAGACACAGCAAACCTTCTTACTCGCATTGATGTGCCATCCTGGATGAGCTGCACTACCTGAGCCACTTGTGTGGCTTGTAGACTCCGTCTCATGCTA
>JBAMHW010000005.1:18953204-18966467 GCA_037177495.1 Rhadinocentrus ornatus | reverse complement strand
CAGCCGGGATTGATGTGTGTGCCAATTTTTACAACTTTTCATGGGGGTTTAGGGGGTCATATGGGCGTGCGAAATAGAATAATAAACATTTCAACAACAATCGTATGGCTCGGACCCTAATAAGTCACAAATGAGACGTATCTGAAACGGTGTTGAGTTGTTGTAGCTGCTGGATTCATTCTGAAAAAATCCAATAAAGAAGGCATAATCCAGCTCAGTGATAGTTGAGAAATGACTTATTTGGAGGTAAAAGTCCTCATCTCTGCAGTAGATTTGCAGAAAACCCAACAATCTTTACGGGAACGTGACAGAGGAGGACCTTTCGGGCTCCTCCCTCCATGTTTGTGATGGGCTACTGAGGCCCATAGTTGGATAAACATCCCAGGTCTTCCCGTTGCAGGAGCCTGTTGGAATGTGTGGAGCAAGCTCTGGAGATGAGGTAGGCCACGTTCCGCCCGACCCAGCCTCTCCTAACTTCAGTGTTCCCCCTCCCTACATGAATTCAGCTGATATCTTACCATGGTATTATGATGATGATGTGTGCGTCCAGCTAACGGCAGTAGTTGAATCAATCAGTGGGTTTGTCGTCTTTCACCTCATGTTCTGGATCCAGAACGAACCCACTGGTTTTTGGCTTCATGAGCTCGTTTGTCTGCTTCATAGTGTGAGTTTTGTTTTTGTGCTGCTTTGACACAGACCTCAGCAACCTAAGCATCCCCAGCCTACTTAGTATCCCCAGCAACCTCAGCATCCCCACCCTCCTTAGTATCCTCAGCAACCTCAGAATCCCCAGGCCTCCTTAGTATCCCCAGCAACCTCAGCATCCCCACCCTCCTTAGTGTCCCCGGCAACCTCAGCATCCCCACCCTCCTTAGTGTCCTCAGCATCCCCAGCCTCCTTAGTATCCTCAGCAACCTTAGCATCCCCAGCCTCATTAGTGTCCTCAGCAACCTCAGCATCCCCAGCCTCCTTAGTATCCTCAGCAACCTTAGCATCCCCAGCCTCCTTAGTATTCTCAGCATCCCCAGCCTCATTAGTGTCCTCAGCAACCTCAGCATCCCCAGCCTCCTTAGTATCCCCAGCAACCTCAGCATCCCCAGCCTCCTTAGAATCCCCAGCAACCTCAGGATCCCCAGCAACCTCAGCCTCCTTAGTATCCTCAGCATCCCCAGCCTTCTTAGTATCCTCAGCATCCCCAGCCTTCTTAGTATCCTCAGCAACCTCACAATCCCCACTCTCAGCAACCTCAGCATCCTTTAGCCTCCTTAGTATCCCCACCAACCTCAACCTCCTTAGTATCCCCAGCAACCTCAGCATCCCCAACCTCCGTAGTATCCTCAGCAACCTCACAATCCCCACTCTCAGCAACCTCAGCATCCTTTAGCCTCCTTAGTATCCTCAGCAACCCCAGCCTCCTTAGTATCACCAGCAATCTTATCATCCTCACCAACCTCAACCTCCTTAGTATCCTCAGCAACCCCAGCCTCCTTAGTATCACCAGCAATCTCATCATCCCCACCAACCTCAACCTCCTTAGTATCCCCAGCCTTATCGGCCTCCTTAGTATTCCCAACCTCATAAGCCTCCTTAGTATCCCCAGCAACCTCAGCATCTCCAGCATCTTCAGCATCCTCAGCATTTGTTGTCATGGTTCTAACCTGGACTGAATGTTGAATCTGAGTGTTATTGCTGCTCTGTCTTTCAGGAGTTTAACCATACGGAGGGCGCCATCTGCTGATGTGAGTATGAACTACACCTGAGCTCCAGTTCTGCTTAATGTAGACAACTTCTGTCTACTTCTAACTCCACTTCTTCTCGACTTACTTTGGACAAAATGTTTCTTGGCTGAAGGTCCTTGAACAGTAATGAAGAGTCCAGTTTAAGAAACATGAGCAGGGTTTTTATTCCACATTAAAAAAACATTTTTATTTATACTTTACCCTCAAACTCTTCAAACCCAACAATCTTCTATTTGTGTCTCAGTTGTGAAAGAAAGTTCTGAATGAAAACATGCTTTAAAAGGAGTGATATTTAGTCAAGGTGATGGATTTCCACAGAATGATGTATTCATATACCACTACACCAACAGAAATCTTACACATCACAAAAATATTTTATTTAATTTATTTAATTTTGGGCAAATAAATCAAACTATTCAGTATTTTTTATGTTCTGCTCTTTAAATATTTCTCAGTAGATTAAAAATAATGTTTGCATCACAGTTTTTAGTTTTTTATGTTAACTGCCATGAAATTTTGAACTTTTATTTTATATAAATGTAAAGTTTAATTAATTAAATCTGCAAATTAATTTATTCTGTAAATTAATTTTAAAGAAGAAGAAGAATGTACCCCAAGAAAAAAAACAACAAACCTACTATAAAAATTATTTTTCACCTTCAGGTATTATTAAAGTATTTTCCATTTAATTTACAAAACTTAATAAAAAAATAAATATTTGACATAAATAAAAATAAGAGCATGGATGAAAAATTAGATGGCTGAGTATTAAATCAGTGATGTTTTCTGGGTCAATAAAACAACATCTTTCTCTGTCAGTTGGCCAATAAATAAATAATTCAGAGCCAAACCTTTAGATGGATCTCCTGTAAACAGCTCAGATAGCAGCTGATCTCGGTTCTGTTCTGGTTTCTTTCAGGGAGGTAGGAAGAGTGCTCTGTTCAGTCCTTCTACCGCCTCCTTACCAGCCTTCAGGTCTTTAACCTCCGACACGGAGGATCCAGACCCGACGCTGAGGCCGAGCTGCACACTCGGCCCGGACTCCGCCTTCACGGCCGATGCCAGCTCCACCGCAGGTGCAGCCCAGAGCCAGCTGAACCAGTCTTAACTGGTTTGTTTTACCCCCCCAGTCACACTAACTTTCATAGACTTTAAGTTATTAAGCTTTTATTTAAACTTTAGAGCATTAAAATGACTGGACGAGACTTGTGTAAGGGTGCAACATGCATGTTTGATGATCAGTAATCCGTAATCTTTTTATTTGTTCTTTCATTTTATTTAAAATACAAATGATGCAGAGCAGGAACAAGCTCACATGACTTACAGCACAACTATGAGAAAAAGATGAAGACGTAAGACAACGTAAAACTAAACATCTACACTACAAATACAAAGCAGTGTTTATTACAGATGGGATTTATGGCTTTTTGAAGGGAGCCGGATCTTAATGAGCCATTCAAAAGACTGGTTCATTATAATTTCTTATTTATTTTTTTAGAATTCAGTCAGACGTAGCTCGTTTCTATCAAGGAAATAATCACTGGCAGCGATTATAAGGTAAGATTTGGATCAGAAATATTTAAACTTTTACACCCCACCAATATAAGAGCGTCATTTTTTCATTTGGCTTGTGTTTCCATGGTAACCATTCCATAAGGTGGCTCCATGTCCCCACGTTTTGACAGGGAGATCACTTTTTTGGATTTTCTATCACCATTGTGTTTTCTACACAATTCACAATATATAAGAATAATAATTAAAGAATTATTCATCCTAATAAAATCTACAACCCAAGATTATAAAAGATAGAAAAAAAATAGAATATACTGTGCTGCCCAGCTGCAGGTTGTCCTGGGAGGTGAAACATGGTGGAAGGATTTCCTGTTTTATCTTGTTTTTACGGCTCATTTTTTCTAGAAGCAAAGAAATCCAACCAGGAGGATTTAATGCGTTAGTTTGGAAGGGAAAAGTCTTCCTTTGCCGTACTATCCCATGAAAACACAGAAGGAAACCAGCTTCCTTTCTGATCTGATTACATGGTTGACACATGGACAGTCAGGATATTAAGGATCTTTGGATTAGTTGTGAAATCAGGTACTCATGACATCCAGTTCCTCCGTGAATGGACCCAGCGGACTCCGACCAGCTTGTAAAACATGTCTGACCTCTGAGCAGCTGTTGGACGTATCTGCAGCAGCAGTGATGGATGGTAAAGATGCACGCTCCTTTTCAGCCCTGCGACCCCACATCTGGTCAAACCGGTCCCTGCGTTGCCCCTACTGCTTACAACAGGGTTAAAAAGTGTCATTATACAATACTCTCGTCACATTTCGAGCTAGTTTTTATACCAATACTTACTCATAACACTTGTGCAATGTCTGCTAAGACCTCAGGATCAGGACTTGAGCAGGTGTAAGGTAGACCTTAGCCCCTGCAGAAATCCCTGTTATTATTATTCCTGGGATTATTATCAGTTTATTTATGTTCCCGTTCAGGCTTATCCAGGTGTTCAGCCACACAGGACGTCAGACAGCGCTGCAGCGATCCATGCCTGCCTGTAGGGGACGCCGTGACAGCAGACAAGAGGATGATTACCGCAGCTTCATCTCCGAAAAAAGAAACACCGCTTTCACCTGAATGGAGCACGCTGAGGAGAAAGACGGAGGACTCTGTGAGTTCCTTCAGCAGCTCAGCAGAAAGCCGTGTGATTGGCTAACCTCATGGCTCCCTAATGACTCGGTCTGAGCCCTTTAAAGCAGGGGTGTCGTCCACTCATCACAGCCGGAGGAGAACTGGTTCCGTCTTTCTGACTTCGTAGATGTATGACGAGCTGAGGCGTGTCAGGAGGTCAGGATTACTAAGGCACATTTCATGTACTAGACAATTCAAAGTGCTTTACAGAAAACTACAGCAGGAAGCAGCACATGTGCATAAAACCCCGAAGATTAAAAGATGTGGAAATAAAAACGTATGTACATTTAGAATAACTTCTAGATCTGGAAAAGTTCCTCTGACCATGTGAAATTCTGGATTTTTTCCTTCCAGACACCCAGAATTAACCGTTTACTGGTTTATAGATCTGGATAAATAAAATATGTAAATGCATTTAATGCAATAAATAGATATTAATCAAATATAATGCATATACTCATATAAAATATTCAATAAATACTTATTGACATATAGAAAAATTGTAAAAATGTAAATAAAAATACTTAAAATGAACTTTTATAAACAATGACTCTAAAATTAAAAATTAATTTAATAAACTTTCATATATTTTATATAAAATATTAATATTTTTGTGCATAATTTTTATTTCAGACAAACTTTAAGTAAAAAAGTCAACATTTAATAGACAAAATCAAAACTTTTTAAAGCTGATAAATGAAGTTAAATTCTTATAATCCTACAACCATTTTTTCCATAATAACTTAAACATTTCATCAGGATAGAAACCACACACACGGCGATAATAATACCTTCTCATTGTAAACAGAATACACAAAATATATTGTTTTCAGTCTCATTAACTCCTTCATTTTGTTTAGTCATTATTATTTAATCATTTTTAAATCTTCCCACTGATTGACAGGCTTTAATGTCCTAACTGCAGCTTCTCCACAGTTAAACTCCTCTTGTAGAAACACAGTGAAGTTCGGAGTTTGTTCTCTTCTACAGGGTTTTAATTATGGAATTTATGTTACTTATGAATATATATTAAACTATAAAGATTGTTTTACATGTTTTATATGTTAAATATCCATATTAAAACATTAAAAAATAAATATAAATAATATAAATATAAAATGTAAATAATATAAATTGAAATAAAATGGTACTGAATTAAATATATTTAATATTAGATAAAATATAATAATATCAAACATTTTTATATAAAGCTATTAAAATATAAAATATATACAATCAGAAATACAAATATTTACATAAAGGTTTAGAAATAAAATAAACCTAAATCAAATTGTAAGCAATTAATGTACAATTACATATATATATATGTGTGTGTGTGTGTGTGTGTGTGTGTGTTGTTTGGGAAAAGATTAGTTCAGTAAATGTGAACAACTTGAAGATGTACTTGTACTAAGGGAAAAAAGGGGAGTTGTTCTTATTTGTAGGATATTATTTTACTGGTCGGACCCACTGGAGACCAGCCTGAGCTGATTGTGGACCTGGACTAAGATGAGTCGGACACCCCTGGTTTAAAAGTCCCTTTTTGTGAATCTAATGATACGAGTAGTTGATGTGTAATTCCTCTCTAACAGTTTTTATTGCTCCCTTTGTTTTGTGTAACCTCTAATCTCCAGAGAGCTGATTGTCATGGACTTCCTCCCACCCCTCAAGTCCATGTAAGTGTGGAGTCTAACATTTGTGCCCCGTCTCTTACGCCCTCCTGCCTGATGAGCTCTGCATGTGTGGCCAGTTTCTGCTTCCTCGCGCCAACAGAAAACATCCCGCAGCTTCCTTTGCATGCGCTGCTGCAGTCAGTTTGTTTAGTGGGAAATGCTCAGACCTTCGTGTTCTGCTGCTTCTCTAGATGGGAGCCTGCTTCTCCAAAGTCTTTAACGGTTGTCCTCTGAAAATCCACTGCGCCGTCACCTGGATTCTACCTAAAACTAAAGGTGAGCTCTTCCTAATGGTTGCAGTTTTTCATGTAAACCAGGAAGAGTTTTTAACAGTTCCTTACGGAGCAAGTTTGTCTTCCTAGATCAGTACCTCATTCTTGGGGCTGAAGAGGGCATCTACACCCTGAACCTTAATGAACTTCATGAGGATTCACTAGAGAAGGTGAGAATCAGTTTATAACTGCAGTTAATGTCGTAGAGGCTCTGCTGTCAGCATGAGCCTAAACATTCTTTCCTCATTCAAGTATGTGTCACATTTATAGAGACATGCTAATTTTCCAAAGACTTGCAGCAGTAATCGCTGCAAAAAAGGGCTCTATAAGTTCCTATCCCCCTATCCGTTATCTAGGTCCCCTACTGCTGCCCGCAGCTGTTTACAGAATATACCTTTTATATGTGCAATGTCCAAAAAGGTATTTTATATCAGGACTAATGTTGATTATTCTGATAAATCCTAAACTATGTAAATAGGAAATAGCTATTACGTAGTTAGCAATATGAAAACAGGCCGACCAACGTGCCGGCATAGGTAAAAGATAAAATACATGAATAAAAGGACGTAGGGGTGAACCAACTCAGACAGATAAAGTGGGGTGAGGCCCTTTAGAGACTTGAAAACAGTTCAAATAAATTCTCTAACCAAGAGGAAGGCAGGGAAGCGAAGCTACGACTGGGGTGACGTGCTGCTGTTCCCATGTGCCGGTTAAAACTGAGGGCGGCTGGTTGAAGATGGGCCGATGCCTTACAATAATCAACAGCATCACAAAGCATCCCATAATAAGTAGCGATGCTGCGACACACAGTCACACCAATCACACAGAAGTCCCTTTCAGCCGTAGTCCGCCTCAGATCCTCAAATCCAGGAAGTTGCGGTACTTTTTAAAAAGGATGTTTTGGGTCCGGGTCCCTTATTGAGCGGGGATGACGTGCAGCGAAGGGATTTAAAACCAGGGCCAAGCGAGCTGAGGAGCTGCAGCCTCACCGCTTCGGAGTTTACATGTTGACCTTTATGTGAATGTTTTCCTCTTGTTTTATTGAATCCCTTTAATCTGATGGTACGGCTCCATTTCCCTCACAAACAAGAACAGGTTGCAGGGGATCTCTCAGTCCTGTATCACACTAGAGTCCCAAGCAAGGCCCGTTCATCTTGTGGATCAGAGCCCGCCCCCTTGACTCACGAGTTCAGGACTAAGAGACATAAATATTCTTTTGTTGCTCTGTTGAATAAGCTCCATAAGTAGCTTTATTTTCTATTTTCTGTTTTTTATATCATAGATATTTATTGTTTATTTGTGTGATCGACTAATTGTTTTTACTCTTTAGCTTCTTCCTTCTGGATCCTCATTGGTGTCTCCAAGGTGATCTTGGAAACTAGCCGTTGTTTCTCCTGACTCTGATTGGTTGACAGAGGTGTCATTCATCCAAATCGAACACTAGAGGGGGGCAACTCCTGAAAGTGCAGACACAATAAACAATAAGCAGTATAAAGGAACGGCCTATGCAGCCTTGAGGGGAATTTTGCACAGAGGTTGAGAATATTTAAGGAGGGTGGGCGGTTCAGAGTGGTTTTAAGTCTGAGTCGTAGTGCCTCTCAGAGGGCAACAGGTCAAGCAAGTAGCGGCCAGGACGAGATCTGTCCTTGATGCTGTTAGGTGCTTTACTGAGGCAGCAGCTGGTGTCCACCGGGGGAGCAGTGGTCTCATCCACACTGCTGCACTACGTCTTCTATAAGTGGTAGAAGGTCAGCAGCAGGTTGGTCCTCCTGAGGACCCTCAACGTGGCTGCAGCTGAGTCTTCTTGAGCCTTTAGTATGCTGCTCTCTGCATTCCCCCCTATGAAACACTATTTTCGAGCTTGAATACGTCATCTTGTACAAGTTTGTAGATGTTTTACCAGGTAGTGTACAGACAATAAAAAGTGCCAAAGATCGGCTACTAATTCATCTGTTCCAGACACCACCAGGTACGTTCAGATGAGCCGGCAACGTTATTTTCTAACAGGATTTCCTTCTCTCCACAGCTCCTCCCTCAGCGATGTACATGGCTCTATGTTATGAACAATGTGCTGATGTCTGTATCGGGTAACGTATCTCTTGGAACAGTCATGAAATTGACATGTCATGTGATCTGCTGCTGTAAGCTAGTGTCCATCCTGCAGGAAAGTCGTCCCAGCTTTGTTCCCACAGTCTGCCGGCTCTGTTTGACCACGGAGGACATCTGCACAAGAAGCACGGCAGTCTGTCGCTCAGCAGCAACCGCTTCGCCGAGAGGATCAACCCCAGGTACCACGGCATCTAAGCTAGTAACGGTGGAAATCACCAGTTTGAGCACAAGGATATATCTAAGTCAGTGTTTTTGTTTGGATAAATGCTTTATTGATCTTGAATCGATGCTTTGTTGCAGTGGTAGAAACATCTTTGTGTGAAGACTATTCCGGGAAGGCGTTTTGCTTGTTGCTCCATCTTGCTGCACCGCCATTACTGAGGTGGCGCGTCCTAGTTACCTTGTATCTGCCGACACGGACAGCAGCATGAATCTCTGGACTGACCCTATTAGATGGGGTCTACAGTTATTGATGAGGGCTTCTTATCTGCAGATTATTCTGTTGACTTGACAATTTGATCAGTCAAATCCACAACAACTTCCTGGAATCGCTCTAATTTCCTCAGTAAAGACGAACAAACGGCGTATTTCACCTAACAGCTTAGCTTAGCTTAGCTTAGCCCTTCCGTGGCAGTCATGCATATATGCCACATAAGACAAATGCATCAATTAAGAAAAGGGTCGATTACCCGCTGTGTGGCGTTCAGGTGGACGTAGAATTTACCGTGTTTTTATAGCTGTTGGTAATAAAATCCAGTGTTTCCTCTGTCATTTCTTTCTGCTCTCTGATTGGTCGGTTTGTCCCGAACACACTGCCATCAGCAGACAAACAACGTCACCCACCGCCACTGCACACAGAAAGACAGCGGCCTCTTCATGGAGTAATGCTCGGTGTTCTTTACATCCACCTTTTTTTCAAGTTTTCTTGCTGTTGGAACAGCCGAGAAATGATCCCGCTCTTCCAGAGTTTGTTGACGTCGCATCTGTTCTTCTCTGACATGCCACCTCAGCGATGGAGTAGGGTTTACTGCTGTTTGCCCAGATTAGTCTATACGACCCTTAAAGCGAACCACAAGAAGTCATTTTAACCCTTTACATGACCCTCAGAAACTCTGACTGAACAAAGCATTTTCTTCTCTCACAGAAAGTTTGCCATATCTGTGAAAATTCCAGACACTAAAGGCTGCAGGAGATGTAGCGTAGGTAAGTTTTCCATGTGCACTGCAGTCCCGAAATGTCTGAGAAATGTTGCGGAGGATGTGAGAAAGGAAATTCCCACAGCTGCCACACCAGACTTCCCATCAGCATCTCTAGGGACGTGTCTGGAAAATCAGCCTTTGGGAGATTGTGTGAGCGTAGCAGCTAATCTTCTTCCAGAGGATTTATTGCTGTTTTATTCTCTTTCCTGCTGACTTGTTGTTTTCCACTTGCTCATTATCAATATTATTGACACATGAAAACAACAGGTGCTAATTCTAAAAGAAACCGCCATCAAGATCCCTCACGCAGGCTTTCTGATGTCCGCGGAAAAGGTTAAACCACGTGTGTCATTTAGCTGAAAGAAACTTCTTCTGGATTTCTATTTAGAAAGTGTTTTTTTTCTTATTGACCCTAAAGGGTGAAATTTCACTGCAATACACTGATTGGTGGAAATAATCATCACTTCCTGTGCGACTCAGCAATAAGAACAAAGCAGGAGCAGCTCCTTGTTTAACCTCGTACGTACATAGTGCAGGCGGATTCGTCGGCGACATTAAAATTCGGTAATATTTGATATTCGTGGATTTTTAGGGGTAATGAAGTGTGTACCGGCTGGAAAACAACAGAGCCTGAGACCGTGTTTTTTTTACTGTGGGTGTTGCCGGTGTCCTATGAGTAATTTCAGAAGTTTAAGTGATTCAACGTCTTGTGTTGCTATGGGAAATTCTCGTTGGCTAGGTAGGCTGTCCCATTTCACCAAAGCTAAGCGGACTTCGAAGTACACAGACTACGGAGGACACTCCGCAGCCTACGTAGTCTGTGTACTTCGAAGTGTGCAGACCCTGAATTGGGACACACCTGTTGTCATACGTCGCCGTCCTCATACTTACATGCGTCTTTTATGTTGCCACGGTTGTTCGGGCAATTTTTCCACTAGTGGGCAGAGCTGCGTATCCGTCTTCTGCGTCGACCATAAAGCGGCCTACGGGGTAGAACGGGGATTTGAGGCGATTCAGTCTAAAGGCCTATTTATGATCAATGCAGAAGACAGACAAAAGACAGGCAGTTTTGTCCGTCTTCTGCGTCGGTTACGAGCGTAATTTGGTCCGTTTTCCAAGAGCTTACCTATCCATTGCTTGACGCAGAAGACGGAGCAATACCACCGGAAATCGCAGGGGCAGTGCAGCGCAGAATAGCTGACATCCAATCAGCTAAGGAAAGGAACCAGAGAAGAAGAGGAGGAACAGTAAGGAACAATAGCAGAAGAAGAATGAAGACGAGCACAGCAACTGTAGAAGTTGCGCGAGCTTTTGAAGAAAGACTGATATGCGAGTGTTTAGGGCGTGTTGGGCTGCTGGAAACAGCTGCTAAACGGTGTCTGAAACTGACGTCGGCTCGCTGGCGTGAACTCTGAACTCTGCACTGCCCCCTAGTGGAGGAACTGACTGAACAACTATGGCAACGCAAAACAGTCAAAGTATGAGGACGGCGGTGTGATGATGCTCCTGATGATCTCTACACGTTAAACAACCGGCACCCCTTCCTTCATACAGTGTATCAGAGAAAGCAGCAACTTATACGCACGTTCTCCTGAACATTTCCAGGGTTCACATGTGAAAATAGTTCATGTTGCATTGTTTTTAGTGTAATCACCCAGCCGTCTGTTTCCTTCAGCTAGAAACCCATACACAGACAGTACGTTTCTATGTGGGGCGGTTCCATCTGGTCTGGTTCTACTGCTGTGGTACGAGCCTCTTCAGAAATTCATGCATCTCAAGGTTAGTGCACATGTTTTACTCTTCCCTCCCATCCTTTTCTCACATAACATTTCCTTTTGCACTGAATTTATTTTGCATCCTCTATACGGTGACAACTTGTCCAATATCTACATGTTGTTTTAGTTTCAAACCTTGGACCAAAACTGGTTACTGATCACTGATTGGTGGATGGACCTTTTGTTGGATGTTTCGCTCTATAATAGCTGTTTATAGGCTGATGATCTGCCTGCTGTTTGAACTAGTTTAAAAGTTTTAAACACATTTGCAGATGTAAAAAGAAAAAAAACTAAATCAGATATACGTGTTTACATGCATAAAGACATTTACATTTGATTTAAAAATGTTACTATTAGGAGCTGGTTAAACAAGATAGTCACATTAACTATTTTAAAATTGAATAACTGGAAAATAATTATTTTCCTGCAGCTGTTTATTAATCACGTTTCTGATAAAACACTTAAATTTCTTGCTATCCTTCTGGGAATGATAGAAAATGCTATAATCCGACTTGAAAACACCAACGGGATCACGTCTTTTTGTGGATTCTCTCACAGCACATAGCAACCAAGCTGCCGGACTCTCTGCCGATATTTGAGCTGCTGGTGCTGGTTTCAGATGAGTTTCCCCAGCTGTGTGTGGGGGTGAGACAGTGTAATAATGGGACAACGGCAACCAGCCAGCAGCTCCAGTTTGATATAATAGAACTGAATGGCACACCTATTTCAGTACCAGGTACCATGAACTTCTTTGCTTCTGAGTTTAGGTTTATGAGACGTAGACTGAAGCTTAAACTAAACTTTGTATCTGCAGATAATGAAGCACTTAGAGCTGTGCAGGTAACCCAACTTGACGGAGACACTGTTCTCATTGCAGTTGAAAGTAAGTCAGTTTTTTGAAAGTCAAAACACACCATCAGCATGCAGGGTTTTATTTGCTGGTTCTTAATAATCTTGATGCTGACTGGACAGAAACTGTTCGGATCGTGAACCTGCGGGGGCATCCATCCAAAGAGCTGGCAGCTGAGTTGGTCTTTGGCTTCCCGATTGAAACAATAGGTATTAAGAATGATTTGGAAAACACGATGCAGTTGTTTTGCTGACAACTGAGTGATGTGACATGTCCAAACAGTCTGCCTACAGGACAGTGTGCTGTCTTTCTGGAAGCATGGCCTCAAAGGGAAGAGTTTCCATTCGGATGAGGTTCGTCTACAATGTTTATGCCTGGCTGGGATTTGCTCATGTCTCATTTTTCCATGTAACATAAAGGTTCATTTCCTATCCTGCACAGGTAACGCAAGAAATTACAGACGAGAGTCGAGTGTTCAGAGTTTTGGGAACAAACAGGTACGTAAACATTAATTTGACTTAAGCAACGTTTTCACCAATGGATCCAGCTCGGAACGGGACGGCTCGGTACATGATGGCTCGGTATGGGATGGCTTACACACTGCAGTCCACTGATGGGTTGTAGGAATCCTCACTTTCTGACAATAACCAAAAAGTGAGAACAACCTCGTGTTTAACCCTTAAAACTCTAAGCCATTATTGCTGTTTTCATTTTTTTTCCCTAAGCTTTTAATCCCAGTATAAACCGGTCTGTAGCAGCTTTTAATCCCAGTATAAACCGGTCTGTAGCAGCTTTTAGTCCCAGTATAAACCGGTCTGTAGCAGCTTTTAATCCCAGTATAAACCAGTCTGTAGCAGCTTTTAGTCCCAGTATAAACCGGTCTGTAGCAGCTTTTAATCCCAGTATAAACCAGTCTGTAGCAGCTTTTAATCCCAGTATAAACCAGTCTGTAGCA
>JBAMHW010000005.1:18940476-18950591 GCA_037177495.1 Rhadinocentrus ornatus | reverse complement strand
CTGAACTGGCCTGCCTGCAGTCCAGACCTTCCACCAATACACAACATCTGGAGCATCATGGAAGCAGAAATCCAGCAGCCAGGTCCAGGACTGAAGAGCAGCTAGAATCCTGCATCCATCACACCAGCATGGCTTCACAGGAGAAGAGTCCGGCTGCTCAACTGGCCTGCCTGCAGTCCAGACCTTCCACCAATACACAACATCTGGAGCTAGACAGCTGTGGAAGGTAAACCTGTCAAGATGTGTTGCTTCATCATTTCAAGTTGAGCTCACATTTTTCTTGAACAGTAAAATTTCTCCTTCAAACATTTGATCAGATTCTTGATGATCTGAATTCAACCAAACTTTGTCCGGTGAGATTTGTAAATCACTGCATTCTCTTGTCGCTGACATTTCAAGCACAGCATCCCAACTTTGTAGGACTGAGGTTGTATTTTTCCAAAATAATTTGCTAAAACAAAGTGCAAAACTTTGCCCTTTTCCAGGAAACAAAACCACCGGTAAAACCTGGGAATGACCACGTCAGACCTTTGTGACGGGGAAATGAGGAGAATTCAAACAACCTGATGAAATTCCAGTGATGAAATCTGCATGAGTACAGTTGATTGGCTAGATGACATGTAGCTCCCACATCTGTATTAGCTGGTTTAGTCTTCTATCGACATGCTAGCGATGCATCTGTGTTAACTCAGTAGATTTAGTGTTATCCTTAAATATAGACGGAAACACTGAATCGGTAAGAAATCCAGAATCACACATGGTAGCAGCAGATATTTAGCTTGATGTGGAACTAACGTCACTATTCAGATCATACGTGTAAAAGTCTTCAGACATCCCTTGTTTCTTTACGTGTTGCCATGGAAACAGGAAACGGGAGCCGATGTTTATTAAAAGGGTTCTGTTCTCTGACCCCACACGGCTCCAGTAATGTTCAGGTCCGTGTTCTGAGGAGGATCTGTTGTGACCTTCAGTCCAGTTCTTGTATCTTGTGGCAAACTCCAGCTTTTTCACCTCGTTTCTGTCCTTCAGGCCAGAAGCTGCCGGTGAATGGGGTAACACGAATAACCAACAGCTAGCAGCATGAGACCTTCAAAACTGGTATTTTTCCTATTGCTAATGTTAGAATATGCAAATTATGCACTAATTTACATAAATTTCTAAGAAAAAAAATCTGGACACTGGACAGAGTCAAATGTTTTTACAGAGAGGATTTCAGATATCCATCACTTTATGATTACATCCACAAAACGCTCATTTTTTTATCATGTTCTTGGGATTGAATTTTCTATAAATCAGGCTGTGAATGAGATAAAAGTAAAAAACCTTGAAAAGGTTTAAAAACACAGACTGGCGTCTGCAAGTGGAGATTTTAGACCCAGAGTGTGATGAAAGCTGCCTTTAAAGCTCTGGGTTTTGTTCTAAAACAGGACTTACAGCCCTCAGATCCAGCCGGACTGGTAAATGTGCAACACAGCATGTTCAGGTTTGCTGGAGACGGAGCTTGAAGACGATAGCAAGCAGGACGGTGTGCAGACAACCACCGCAGTGCTGCACTTAGTACCAATTACAAACTTCAGGGGCATTTTGAAAAGATTTGGGTGATATCGTGAAAAGAAAGATAACATTTGTATTTTAGACATTTTCTTTCCACCAGTCTGGAAGAAGACATGCTGAGGAGGAAAAAACAGCTTTAAACTGCATGTGGGTTTTACCTGCTGTGTCTCGTTTCCATGGAGACCATTCCTGTTCAGGCTTCAGCCAGCTCATCTCTCGGGCCCTGGTTCTGGTCTGTGCTGGTTTATTCCAACTACTTCTGCCTCCACGCTGAGATGTGCCGAGTTCCCAGCTAACAGCTCGTTGGGAATCAGCTTGCCGCTGCTAAAATCCTGTTTTCCGTCTTTGTTACCGGATGCAACAAAGAGCCAAACTCCGGTTGCCTGACACCGGCTCACCCCTGCTTTGATTAATTAGTCACAGACCAGATCTGGACTGAAAATTAGAGGGGAAAAAGGAAAATGTCCAAATAAAAATAAAGAAATGTGGGGCTGGTTTAAGTTTTGTAGGTTTAAATGAGGATTTAAAGAATGTAAATTTTCCAGCCTTTCAGGAATTATTTAAGTCTTATTTCATAAAGCATCAGAATTTTTACTTTCTGCTTCGCATAAATACTAAACACACCTTGAACATGCGACACGCGTCACATCCTGCTTAATAAAGTCAACTTTACTTCTAATATAAATTCCACTACATTAGAAATGTGTGTGTGAGAGAATATTTGTTATTTATGGAGCTGCAGAGACCTTCCTTTGGGACAGACACGGGAGAAGATTCTGGTAATTACATAACTGTGTGCTGTTACGTCATAGAGTGATTGTAATAATAAAAGATGAGTGAATAAATAAAGATTTTCATGTTTCTAATGTCTGGATCAGTGGGAACCCCAAACTTCTTCAGGGTTTATTATGAGCACATTAAATTCCCTTAAAGGGAACATATCTGAGCATTATTTAAAAGTAACAGAACAGTTACTTTTCTGAGTGAGTAATTCATTTTATAATCCTATAACAATGTTACTAACACTGTTACTTTTAGCAAGAAGTAACTAGTAACTGTAATTAAAGTAACGTGCAGTTTACGCAGCATCCGGACCTTTTTAGATTTGGGGGAATAAAATATAAAAAATTTTCTTAAATGTAATATTATATTGTGTGATATGTAACATACGTAAAAATGTAAATAAAAATATTTAACTTGATTAACTTTAAATTATTAATTAAATTCGAAGGTTTTTTGTGGAACAAACTGCTGACTCAGCAGTTTTACATCGGGGTTAAAAACTTTGCTGCCTTTTATCAAACAACTGTTAGTTCTCCACACTGCAACTTTATTTCTTGCATCTTATTTATTTTATTTTAGCTTTTTTCTTGGTTTTTCCTGTTATATTTGTTTTTAGGCTTGTTTTTGGTGCTCTTGTAATGTTTAAAGCACTTTGAACTGTCTTCTCCGTGAAATGTGGCAGATAAACTTGTCTTCATCATCCGGGTCTGATGAGCCTCCCTTAGTCTGGTCCCTGTTTGCCATGGTGACCCTACCAGGGCCATAAAGCCCCCGACGACATAGGACCGGGTGGCGGCTCAGGAAGGAGTTTGTTTATTTATTTATTTTATGATATTTGGTTTATTTATTTGCTTTTTGTGTGCTTTTCCATCTCTTTTGGATGTAATTCTGTATTTAAAATGGAGGGGACTGTGGAGGAATGAGTGTGCTTTTTTTCTTGTGACGTTTCTATCTTTTTAGCATCTTTGTAGATGCTTCGAGGTGGTAGATCTTTTGGGATGGAGGGCTTCTCTGATCTGGATCTCATTCGTTGTCAGCAGCAGGAAGCTCCGTTTGTTCAGAAAACTCCTCATGAGAGACCTGAGGTGATGCTGGTGTTAGAAACCTTTATAACGGCTCCGCATGGAGGCTTCCTGGTCAGAGGTTTGAGCGGGATTACGCTCCATTTGGTCGTCAAGATGGAGGCCATCCTCGGGAACCCCCTGCGTGACATCTTATCTGAAATAAACTTGTTACATTTTTTGTAGTTTCTTGCCCCTAATTTAAAGTGTCGGAAATCTCAAGAGTTCAAAAATTATGTTTACATTTTTTAAATAGTGGAAATTTAAATACTTATTATGGTCTGTCATATTTTGGGTTGCGTTTAGCTCGACTGGTTGAGCAGCCGGTCCAGATTGGAGTCCTAGCCTGGCCTGGCCTTTTATATACAGTCTATCTCTGGGGCCCTTTGCTGCATGTCATTCCCTGCTCTCTCTGACCCCCTTTCCTGCCAAGCTACTGTTGAATAAAGGTCACTTCCAATGCTCTGACATAGTTTATCGTGTAAAAGGCAGTTAAAAATATTACACAGGTCAGATAGCTCCAGGTCATTTTGGAGCTCGTTCCAGTCTGATGGAGCAACAACACTAAAAGCTCTTTTCCCGAGCTAAGTCCGCACGTGAGGGACAGACAGTTTGTAAAAGTCACAAGAGAGCAGGGCATATCCACTTTCAACCCTTTGTAAATATGATCCCAAATATGAAGGGGCCAAACCAATAACAGTTTTATACACCAAGATAAGTCAGTGTGTTTCCCTTCGGATATTTAGAGATGGCCAACTAACTTCGTCGTGCAGCACATTTAAAAACTGTGGTATGACCAGCATCCAGCAGAAGGGGGCGGTAATGCAACAATAAAGCTAATGTAAGAAAACAAGAGAAGAAGAAAAAGGAACGACTGAAGCTACGCCATTTCGCTTTCCATTCATTAGGTATTGGATCCTATGTTGTTTTATAGGTAAGTGACACATTAAGCGACAAAAAACTTAAGTTGAACTTATAGCGAAGGAACAGTAATGCACACCCGTTGTTGTGCAAATGATAAATTTAATCAGAGGGCACAGAAAGGAACAAGAGTGGGTTGTTAGCTAGCTGCTATGTTAGCTTCCTGCACTCGAGTACTAGCTGGGCCATACAGTTTATTGTTCCCAAATAAGAAATAAAGAGTTGGTTGATAAGGAATTAAATAATTTGTGTTATTTAGAAATAATTAGGCATGTAGAAGGCGGTATAATATCTGGTAATATTAGAAGAACCATTCAACATATCAGCATTAGCATGTTAGCTAGCCTCACGACTGGACGTCGAGCTACATGGCTACGTTAGCATACATGGTGGAATTTAAAACTAGACTTAACTTAATGTGCGAAGCGTGTGTGTGGTCATTAGTAAAGCTTGTAAGTTCTGTAATCAATAACGTTCCTATTAGTAATAACAGTTTTAAAAATTATAACATGGTTTACTAAATACCCAGAAGGCCTAAAGCTGATTTTTGTTATAAAGCACTACCGTGCGCAAGAGCAGCGCTCGCATGACGCTGACGTCACCTCATATTTACCCGCGTTTGGCTGACGCTAGCCCTCGTGCCCTGTACAGAAAAAGTTACGTTGCCAGTGTTAAGTATATGGTTTTGATTTTTAACTTAACAATTAAATAAATTGTGAAAGATCCATATTTTTTTATCACAATATCCAATGTTACATAAGCAAATATACTTATATTACTAGTAACACCGGCTAACCTGTCAACAACATCTCACCCATAATACATCCGTTAGTATGAAGCTCAAGTATGACAAAATTCAAGGAAACACACTTTTTCCCTACTTTTAATAAGAATAATCAGATGTACCTCACGACTACACAGGTTTCCTTTACACAGCTTGAGGTTTCAGCGTAGGTTAGTCCGTTATTTAAGTCATGTCTATAGATTTAATTTAGCCCAGTCCAACAACACAGCAGCCATCATTCTGCCTGCTACAATGCTGGACAGGACAAGTTACAGTAATAATAATAATAATAATTTGGCCCAGAGCACTGCCCATGTAGTGTTTAAACAAAGCAAAATGGGAATGATTACCATTTACTTTTGTCTGTTTTTCCTAAAACTTTCTTGGGTTTTGCAGACAAAAAAATGGTATCATGAGTCAGATGTATAAAATATAAATTTTCCTTTGGATAAAAACAGAAAAAAGAAGTGCTTCCTTTTGGTTGAGTGGAAAAAACAAACCCTTCAAGGTGCTCTTTGGTGGGGTAATGATGGGCAATGAAAGATAAAGATGACCAAGGCACTCTTAAGGTAAAAAGTACACACTGCGGCACACGGCCCGATGAAGCAACGCGTGCGTGCATTTCTACTTTTTCCACGTAGTAGCCACTTTTAGTGAAGGCTTTATTTTTGGTCACCTTTTTCTTTCTTTGCCATAAATTTTCCTTTATGGAAGAAAAAAGAAGCAAAAGTACTTATTAGCGTATTGCTGCAAATTCCAAATATTCACAAAATAAAAGACAATTATTAAATTTTTTTTTTTAAATTACAGTAATACTTTATTGTCCTGCTGAAAAAGTATAATTTGAAAACATATTCTTCCAAATTAATTTTTTTCTAGTTGGAGAAAATAAAAAATAGCTGCTGTTTTTCAGCTAATACCTGATTCCTCTCATTCTTCCAGGAAATCCTGAACTCCATCATGGTGAAAATCTTTATTGGCAACCTTGCCTGCGACACGACCGCTGAGGAGCTGCGGGAACTCTTCGAGAAGTACGGCAAAGTCACAGAATGTGACGTTGTCAAAAACTACGGGTTTGTACACATGAGCAACATATCGGAGGCCGAGGAGGCCATAAAAAACCTCAACCAGCAGCAGCTGAACGGCTGGCGCATGAATGTGGAGATGAGCAAAGGCAGGCCCAAGTCCACCACTAAACTCCACGTCAGCAACCTCGGCGAGGGGGTCTCCAGCGAGGTTCTGCGGGCCAAGTTTGAAGAGTTTGGCACGGTGGTGGAGTGTGACATAGTTAAGGACTACGCCTTTGTCCACATGGAGAGAATGGAGGACGCCATGGATGCCATCAATAAGTTGGACAACACCGCCTTCAAAGGTGAACTCTTGGGCAGGGGAAAGCTAATTGTCATTTCTGTCTTTTGATACGAATGTGGACGCTGTAAAGTCGTTTTTTCCACGTAGACTAAATGGATAACCTTTGCCTTGATTTACCAGGTGTACCAAGGGTTAGGGTTAAGGTTAGGGTTAACCCTAACCCTTCGCAGTCTTTGTCGGTCATTTGCTGTAGCATGTAAAAATCGGTAAGACCCTTTTCGTGCCAGAGCCGCCCGGTCTCATGCGTGTCTTCTCTCTCCTCACAAGGCAAGCTGATGAACGTACAGCTGTCCACCAGTCGGCTTCGCACTGCCCCGGGAATGGGAGATCATACCGGCTGCTTTGTCTGTGGGAAACATGGTCATTGGTCGAAAGACTGTCCAGTCGATCGGAACGGTAGCCACAGCGACGACGCAAGAGGTCGCAGTGGGCGGGGCCCCCCACACGCTCCCCCAGGTTATGGCAGGGCCGGCTACGGGATGGCCTCACCTCCAGCAGCTGATTACATGAGTAGCTCTCTGTATAGCCGAGCTAGTTACGTTGGCGGGCTGCCGCCTCCCCCTCGTAGGCTCAGCGGCTACAGTCCCGAGCTGGGAGATCGGTACGCCAGCAGAGCAGTAGGCTCGTATGCTGACAGGCCATCACCTTATGACCGTGAGCGTCTCTACAGCAGTGTTGACTATTATGAAAAGTACAGAGCTCGCCCTTATGGCGCAAGCTATTTCGAGGACCGCCGCCTGTCCTATCTCCCACCTCCTCCACCTCCTCCTCCTCCCTCTTCCTCACTCTCAAAGCTCTCATCCAGTATAGATCCATACGACCGTCGGCCTCTGGCTCCACCGTCAGCCGCCGCCGCCGCATACTACGCTGAAGAGTGCAGCCCAGTCCGACGAGCAGCGGTCCCCTCAGCAGGGTACACCTACGAGCGAACACGGCTGTCTCCGGTATCCGCCGCCAGGAGCTCCTACGCTGTTTCACGGCCCAAGGATCATTACGCACAACGCTATGCACCTTATTAAAGCCCTGGTGCCAAGGTGAGCGACAAATCCCACAAACATGACAGTTGTCGTGGAAAGTTTTGGTTCTTTTGGCACCCGGATCTCAAAATCCACTGAGACTGAACTGCGGAGCTCGGGTAGCGATGCAAGTTTGGTAACTGTAAGTGTAACAAGTACATGTACAAATCAAATCACCAGGCATGGATTGATAGTAGATTTACAAGTACATAACATTTGTCCCATGTTTTACATGCCTACTCAGGAACCAATCACAACCATCATGGCTCCCTACAGCGGAGTTGTTTTCTGGATTAATGAAACATTTAAACAGAACTAGCTGATACCACAGACGTGTTTTCCATCTCCAGAAAAGTTTCCATGAACAGACTTCTCTGTGGCGGTCACGCTGGCCTTGGTCAGACGGTCATTATCGTACTTTAAGATGCAGATTTTGGGTGTGGATAGGGCTGCACAATATCGGGACAACATGCAATAAATGATAACAATGGTGAAAGTTGCCATGACGATATGATCTGTGATAAATAAAAGTTGATGCTTTGATGTTTTCTGAAACGATGTCTGCTGAACGTAGCTTGTGCTATAATAATGCTAATAGCATTTTAGCTAACGCTAGATTTTACTAACTCTTAATAAGCCATTCGGACACTAATACAAACCGATCATGTGCCGCGGCGTCCTGCAGTGGTCAGAAAGCAGTTTGTCAGGTGGATGCACTGATGGCTAACTAATGTGAAAACAGAATACCGGAGAGCACCAGAGAAGATGCCCTCATCGGCACATGTAGACCACTTCCTGTCGTCCATGTCGGCAGATACGAGGTAAAGACGACTCGCCGAGCACACGTCTGGTATTTGCTGGATTTAGCTCCTCGTGGTCGTCCTGTATGTAGCAGCAGAGATGAAACGTTCTTCCCATGCTGGTCGTGTCCACCACCAGAGGGTGCATGTTCTGTCTGTCCATAACAGGTCTTTATGTAAATGAGACTGTCAATAAAACTACCTGTATGAATAAAGTTTAAATAAAATTAAATACACAAGTGTCCTCGCCTGTCTTGCAGAGTTGCTGTGTTTGTAGTGAGCGTCTCTTATAACCAGCACAGTTCCACATAGCCGACACTGCTCCTCTTATTAGCGTCCGCCATCACTCGCCATGTGCTCTGTTGCTTCGGCCGTTAGCATCTACATGTAGCATCCAGGACAGGTGATGGAAAAGCCTTACATCATTTCCTTAAAATATGCAAGTGACCATCAGTTTAGCCAGTATGTGTATCATGCGGCTAATATGGCGAGTTTGGATATATTGCGCAACCCTAGTTGTGGACACGCAGAATCTCTGTGATTGGTTAGGGATGGGAGAAATCTGATTGGTTCTTCAGTAGATGTTAAAACTGCAATACAAATGTTTTACTTGATTGTATTTGTCTTTTCTGATTAGCAGAATTAATCTTGTACTTGTAAATGTGGAGATAAAACTGGAGATGCAAGTAGAAAACGTGTGCTAGCTTAGCTCCATACGAGCGAGACACACCAGGGTTTTTAACCCTTTCTTCTCTTTGTAGATCTGTGAACTTCAGGACTTTTCTGTTTCCGCCATTTCTTTGAGCTACTCGACTCCATGGATCTGCGCGGCGTGCAGCATTAACGTGGGAAGTAGAGCCCGCCGTCATCTTCCGGGCACCTGAGACGCCGGCTGCCTGCGGATGAATCATACTCAGTGATGTTTGCTATCGGAAAACGGCACGATTCCACATTTATGATGAATAATAGCTGCAGGTTTTCAACTATATTTTTAAGATTTTTTTCTTTCACCTTCTCTGCAGAACGAAGCGAATAGTTAAAATCAATGTTATCTGTTTTTGTTTTACTGTAAGTTTCTTTTTATAAGTGCATATAAACGAAGACAAAGGGGGAATCAGTTGCTTGTAGTGCAAGGAGTGGTATCTTACTTCCTACGTGAAAGGATATTGTTGGTAACGTAAACGTGTATAAAAAGAAATGTTTGACAAAGCGTTTGTGGAAAGCGTTCAATGATCTGTGTCTTTTTAGTTCTGGTTTATTATGTCTAGAACAGGAAGCTTCTTCCTACATGGCCAAATAAGGAAAGCCACCAGGGAAAACCTGCATCTTCTTCCTCCTGTAGCACGTGATGGCCGATATGAAGGGAGAGAGAAATCCATATTTCTATCCAGCTGAGTGTGTGGGTCGCATACACTAAACATTCCAGCGTTTTCTCTTTGCTGTGATTTAAATGTTTACACAAGATGAAATTGACATATTCAATATGAAAAACATTTTTTGGCTTATCTAAAATTCAAGTTATTGAAATAAAAGTTTGGATGACACCAAGAATGCAACCGTCACATAACTTTTCACTGTACTGGGCGTGTTCGTTTGCCTGTAGCCGCCCAAGAGAAGCCCATCATCTTTTTCAGTCTGGCGATTATAAATCAGTTCTAATCAAGTCGTACAATGTGAATACACAGAATGCAATGATTCCAGATTTCAGCCCGTATTTCATTCCCGGTGCAAAACAAAAACCATATATTTTCAGCATTGTCTTGCTGAAACCTGCAAGGCCTTCCCTGAAAGAGACGTAGTCTGGATGGGAGCAGATGTTGCTCTA
>JBAMHW010000005.1:18877646-18888687 GCA_037177495.1 Rhadinocentrus ornatus | reverse complement strand
TGAGACCTGACTGAAGACAGCACGCTCTAATAGTTTAGACATGAACGGAAGCAGTGAGACCGGCCGGTAGTTTTCAATCTGGGCCGGGTTAAAAGCTTGCTTAGAGACTGAGGGACAGACACCAGATTTAAGAGAGGAGGTGACCATATGGGTTACTGCAGATCTGGTTCTGATAAAAGTCTGTCTTGGCCTTTAGGCTGGATGGGAAAGATGCAAGTTTTTGCCGGAACTCAGACAAGTCAGCACGGTCATTTGATTTGCGCCAATACTAAAAAATATCTTTAACATTGTGATTCTGGTTTCTAATCCTGAACAAAATTCTATCATTTTATATCCGTGATGTGATTTGTTGTCACTTCAGAGGTTTGCTGGTTTGTTGTGTTTCCAGGTGGCTCTGCTGTGGGGGAGGAGGAAGAACAAACCCAAGATGAACTATGAGAAGCTGAGTCGTGGCCTACGCTACTACTACGACAAGAACATCATCCGCAAGACAGCAGGCAAACGTTATGTCTACCGCTTTGTCTGCGACCTGCAAGGCCTGCTGGGATACGAGCCCGGGGAGCTGCACGCCATGTTGGACGTCAGTAACAAGAGTCAAGCATGAGAACAACGACAGGAACAATGTCAGACGAGATGCTCAGATTCATCGTTTACAGTTTAAACATCATAATTACACTAAAGGCTCATTTATGCTCCTTTACGTACGTATTCATGTCCGTTTCGAACGTTTCCCTCCATGCAGCCGACACGCCCGACACACAGACTTTCGTCAAAAGCTCCCGTCATCTCTACAGTTATCCTCTTTGTCTTCTTCCTCCCGTTCCTCTTCTTCTTCTCTGGTTTGTTCTTTTTCTCTGGTTGCATGTCAGCTATCCTACCCAACACTGTCCCTGTGGTTTCTGGTGGTTTTGCTTCATTTGCTGTGTAAAGCAACGTATCTGGAAGGCCTTCGAAAACAGACCAAATTCCACACCTACGTATCCTCTGCGAGCGTAAATGGGCCTTTAGATGGAAGAAATGTAGAACAAAGGCCATGAAATGTCCCTCTGACTGACCTAAAGTAGAGCATAAACATACAACACCAGATCTTAATTTAGCAAGCTTATTCCCGCTTCCAACTCATGCTTGTGATGTGTTGGTCAGATTCTTGGAACAGAAACAGGAGCTTCGTCATCTGTTGGGTTGAAAACTGTATTTGTGCTGTGAAAAAAACACATATCTATTTAAAAAATATAACATGGATTAATAAAGTTCTACAGAACATTATTGGCTCGTTTCTGTGTATAATTTGAGGCTACAGGAGGTGGGTACCTCCACTTACTTCCCATATCAGACACGTGTAGCTGTGCAATTAATCTTTGTGATCCATCATTATGCATCGAATTGATGAGGAGATTTTGTCTTGTAAAGAAGTTCAGCCTGTTTTGACACCCCAAAAATGTGACACCCCTAAATTAAAAGGACCGAGTGTCCTCTTTATCAGGTCCACTTTCAAGTACCAGGTTGGAACCTTTTTCCAACACATCCCAAAGCTGCTCTTCTGGACTGAGATCTGGTCTGTGGAGGCCGTTGGGGTCCAGTGAACTCATGGTCATGTTCCAGAAAGCAGCTGGAGATGATCTGAGCTTTGTTCAAGAGTTTTTAGATTTTATGGCCCGGATTGTTCCCAACTTTGATTGTCTTTCAGTTCTTGGTGATTTCTATATTAATGTTTGCTTTGAGTCTAAACATCTGGTCAAGGACAATTTAAATGTCAAAGACTCCTTTAATCTGATGGGTCACTGGTCCCACTCATGATAAAGGACACACATTGGACTTGGTGCTGTCTTAGGGGTTGGACGTGTGTATCCCAGACGTTTCTGACTCTGATCATTTCCCCTTGCTGGTTTCTATATCGTTGAACTGCTCTGTGGAAAGCCATGTCCTCCAGGAGGCTTAATTCCTAATTAGCACCAGTTTTCTGCCGCATATCTCGATTCGGGGATTCTGGGATCCCACTCAGGATCATGCCACTGCCAGAGCCATGGCTGAATGAACATGCGTGCACCCTCAGGCATGAATGCAGACACGCTGAGAGGAAGTGGAAAGAAGATCAGCTATTTGTGTCTTTACAAATACTAAAATGTCTGTCAGCGTACCAAGAGGCTGTAAAGGTTGCAAAGACTCAGTTCATGTCCACAAATGGCCATGGGCCTCAGGTACTTTCAATGTCTTCAATCGTATTATTAATCCATGTGATGAAAGCGCTGCTGCAACGTGAGATGATTTTCTAGCACTTTTACTGAGAAGGTGTCTGCTATCAGGTCCTCTGTCTCGGTGCCCGTCTCCTCAGACCCCAGGGTTTCTTCTGTGTGCTCAGCCGTCTCGGAGCACTTTAAGAGACTTCATCATCTAAGACCATCACATTGCCCCTCAGATTGTCTCCCGCCAAGTTTTTGATGCTGTTGGGCCTTTTATTCCGAGATTAATCAATACCTTCCTTATTACAGGTTGCGTCCCATCATGTTTTAAACAGGCCACAGTTCAGCCAGACCCAGCTGTTGATCTTAATGAGATCTCTGAAAAGTTTCAGTCTGGTTTTAAATCACTCTGCAGCACTGAGACAGCACTTTTAAGGGTTTAAATGATCTTCTTTAACTCTGGATTCTGGCAACTCTGCCTTTTGTTGATGGACCTGACAGCGGCCTTTGATTTCCTACTATCACAGCTGGAATCGTGTGTTGGCCTTAAAGGAGTTTTTCTTCAGTGGTTCCAGTCCTATCTGGTAGGATCTTTTATGTCAACTTGGGCCCCTATAGCTCCAAAATAGCCCCCCTTAGTTGTGGCGTGCCTCAAGGCTCAATCTTGGTCCCAGCCTTGTTTGCCCCTGGGGTACAACATTTCCTTTCACTGCTTTACAGATGGCTTACGGGCTGGACACACGAGAGGCGACATAATTTCATATGGAACTTACACGATGAGGCAACAATCGCTGCCCTCCTCCAGCCAAGCGGCAGGCGATATTTGTGCGGGTGAAATGTTGCGCTCGTTCACGTAGACGTGCACACTAAGGCTTGCGACGCAACACAATAAAACAGAATCTTACCTGTCTGAGCTCCTCTTTATCCATGCTCCAGAAAGATCCCAGATCCAGCTCCCAGCTGATCTTATCCTTTCCAAGGAGGAAATTTAAGCCTGGAGGCGACCGAGCCTTTTCTGTGGCAGGTCACAGCTTCCCTCTAAGTGTTAGATCTGCACAGGCCCTGGACATTTTTAATCCCTCTTAAAGACACATTTTAAGTTGACCTAAATATTTTTCTTTTTCAACTGTCCTAATAGTTGTTGTCCTAGTTGTTTTTAATTGCCTTAATTGCTGTATTGTATTGCTTTATTCATTGCTCCATTATTATGCATTTTATCTTATTTGATGTAGTTTGTAAAGCACTTTGGGAAATGTGCTATACAAATAAACCTGACCTGACCTGACAAGATCTCGCTGGATATTTTCTCGTCTTCAGACCATCTCTGGAAACCCTAGAGATGGTTGTGGGTGAAAATCCCAGTAAATACTCAGACCAACAACCAGGCCACGTTCAAAGTCTCTTAAATCTCCTTTCTTCCTCGTTCTGATGCTCAGGTTGAACTTCAGCAGGTCGTCTTCACCACGTCTCTATGCCTAGATGTGATTGGCTGATCAGATATTTGTGTTACCAGGACGTTGAACAGGTGGAGCTGATAAAGTGGACGGTGACGAGATTAATAAATCTGTTGTCAGAAAGTAAAAATTGGGCTTTGATGAGAAGCAGCTGCATTCTGATGTGATTTTCTCCATCAGAGAACAAACCAGTGTGCAAGGATTACTTCCACCACTTACCCTCCCACTAATGGAAGAGCAGACATGGTGTGTCTTTGTTTGACTGTGAGTGTTGGTGGTGGGTGTATTCACCACTCAGAGCTTGTACCTTTCCAAGGCTGAGCAATGAGACATGAGCCTCGTCATTTATACCACAGCAGTTTTTTCCCTGAGATCCGAGTCTCAGATGTAGGGAACCTGAATCATGGAGACGAGCTAGTTATACCCTGTCCATCTGTTCATCACCAAACAACAGAAAAGAATAAAAGGGTCAGATTTGTGGCTGAACTTTTGAATAGTTATTGATTTTGTTTCGACATAAATACCAGCAGAATGTCACTGCTGCACAGACCATTTCCCAGACCTGGACCGGATCCATGTAATGTTCATCCTGTGTGTAAATAATTCAGAATATAGTGTTTTCCTAACCCTACTTTAAAATGGGATTAAGTAGAAGTGTTTTAAATACAACCCCTAAGAGGCTCTGAAACTACACTTCCTTATAATTCTAGGATTTTATATGTTAGTTCCTTACAAATAGTTAAATTCCTAATTTCTTCAGAGAGAAAGATTATCCAAGCAATCACGACAGCTGCCTGTCTTCCCAGGAGAAACTGAAAAGAACAAAACAAGATCTACATTTCAGACTCTCCAGGCCTCAGCTAGCATGTTAAAGTAGTCCCGTTAGAACAAGACTGAACCAGTATGGCTTCGTTACTCCCTGGAGTCCCACAGGGCTCTATATTAGGACCATTATTATTTCTTGTCTACATTAATGATCTCCATTTATGTGTCTCCAGTTGTGTTTGCTGATGATTCAATGCTAATTCTGTCTCACTTTGTTGGTTGAGCTAAATATGGAACATGGTTTAAATAGAATAAATTATATCGGAATCTTGAAAGACTGCGATGGACTGGTGACCTGTCCAGGGTGTACCCTGCCTTCACCTGAAACACTGCTGGGATAGGCTCCAGCTCACCCCGTGACCCCTAATGGGAACAAGCGGTACAGAAAATGACTGACTGAATCTTGAAAGATACAAATAATTGACTTTTAGCGGCAAAAACTCTCAGTTGAACTCTGTCATGTATCATCAAGTAGAGTTTTAGAGTCATTGTTGATGAGAACATGTAGACCGGGTTAATTGGGTGAAGTTAATATTGAATTAGGATAATAAGGAGGCTCAGCCACCTGATCACCACAAATCATCATGTTTTCTTATAGTTTAAGTTTTCTCCATCTTTCTTACGGTAATGTAGTTTGAGCTAAGACTTTTCTGACCACTGCATTAAATTTTGGTCCTACAGAAATAATTTGTTACGGTCACAAACTCCTTTAAGATGCCAAAAAGTCTCAATATGCACGATATTCAAACTTTCAGATTTGTGTTGTGTCTATGAAACGTATCCAAACTATGAAGAGATTTCCGATCATTTTTTTGTCCAGTCTCGTGTATCTGGACAGCCAGCAGGTCTTCCTCAGCTACTTACCAGGTGGGTCAGTTTTCAATAAGATACAGAGGAGATAAATTATGGAATAATAATCATTTAACAAATGGACCCCTTGAAATCAAGATGCTGCATCTGAAGGGGCTATCCATTAAATAAATTTCCCACGTGTCCTAATGTAGAAGGTTTTCAGAGATATTTAAATCATTGATTGCCATTTTACTATACATTTTCATATAAACATTTCTTTGTTTTTATAATGTGATTGTTTAGTATTTTTTCTTACACTTTATCTTTTTATTGCTTATCATATTCTTTTTTGTTGACCGCAGATTTTAAACGTGCTAAATGAAAGAACGAGCACAAGCCTCTGGAACAAAGTCCACATATATGGTCGTGGCATGTTTGGAGAAAATCAAACATATCAGTACCTCATAGCAGCTGTCAGCACGGTGGTGGAGGGATGATGCTCTGGACATCTTGCAGTCATTGAGTAGAGCAGTGGTTCCCAACCTGGGGTCCGGGACCCCCCAAGGGGTCCCCGAGGCGTTGAAAATTAGAGCCTTTGTTATTTATGTCCACAAATTATCCATATTTTAAGGGAAAAATGAGGCTGTATGTTGTTCGTTTACCTTCGGCTTTATCAAAGGACAGAACTCAACCAGAACACATTATTTATGAGGAGAATCTCACTTTTGGAAGCCTAAAACCAGCATGGTTTCAGCTCCGGGTGGAGCAGGGGGTCCCCGGGGAAAAAAGGTTGGGAACCACTGGAGTAGACAATGAACTCCTCTACCAAAGTCTTCTAGAGTCAGATGTGGGTCCATCGATCTGACAGCTAAAGCTTGTCTGAAGCTGTCTCATGCAGCAGGACAATGATCCCAAACCCAGTGGGCTTCACGGGGTGCCCAAACCTTTGCATGCTGCTGTAAATCATGGGATGAGATTAGATTTTACGCCCTGCTTCTGCACTTTTGGCTGTTTTTCTTGTTCAGTAAATACGGCTCACAGTGTCATGTGTAGTTCTTCAGAGTTTACCTGAATGTCCTGGTATGGATCAGGTCATTTATATCATTTCCTGATAAATGATGAATTATTTTCTGTTTTACATGATTGCCCTTAATAAAGTCCAGCACCCATGGATGGATACCAGCCCTGCAAACAGAAGTCAGACTGAAATCATCCATCTACGTCTACTGGGGCAGAAACGGACCCCTGCTGTAGGAGGAGTTATAAGGCAATAAACCAACCTTGTGTTCTCTGCAGGGTCAACCTATCGCAGTAACCCCACACAGCCTCCTTCACACCACCACCGACGTGAAGCAGAGCAGGAGTGAAACATCAATCAGGCTCCATTAGTTCAAGCACCACCAGCTGATCTCGGCTGGGTGATCCTCCAGCACCTGAGTCCACCAGGTGATTCATCTCACGAGGTTAACGTCACGCTGGGAAGAAACGGTTTGGGCTTCATCTTGGTGGTTGGTGACAGCGGTGAGAGATTATTAACCAAAGCGGGATCCTGATCTGTGCGTGGGATTTATCAAACAGGTCGCGGCGAGCGAAGGAGGAAGGATTGAAGCGATGTTTCTACTCACTTTGAACAATAAGCTCTAATTATCAGCAAATTATCAGACCTGAAAACACATAAGAAGCACAGACAAACCGCACAGGTGGGGGTTTGTCTGGTCTTATTAACACCTCACCCCCCCCCCCCCCATTCGCCCCCCACATGTGCACTCAAGGAGTCCACGTGTGGTCTGCAACTTTATTCATCTCTTTGCTCATCTTTGCATGTTGTTCACTTGAATCCGTGTTTTGTCAGCAATTTGCTCATGTAATACAGTAGTTCCCAAACTGGGGTCTGGGACCCCCGTGGGGCCCCCCAAAGAGCTCAGGGGGTCCCTGAGGCTTTAAACAATTAGCGCCATCGTGATTAATGTCCACACATTGTCCTTATTTTGAGAATAATGGAGAGACTATTTGATCATTTAATTGACTTAATTTAACTTTGTCTTGATGGAAGGACGGGATTACATTATTCATGGTGAGAATCTCACCTTCGAAAGCATTAAACCATCATGGCTTCAGTGCGGGGGTGGGCAGGGGGTCCCCGAGGAAAATAGGTTGGGAACCACTGATCTAATACACCACAGGGACTGTATGTTTCGGTCATTAGATTTTCCTTTTAGAGGTGAGTATTATAAAACAAGAACAAGATTTTTGTTTAAAAAAAAATGAAATAAGGAAATTTGAGGCATTTTTATGCGAGAGTGTTGTAGATTATTATTCTATTTTTAATCCTTAACTCGAAGATAACGAGTTCATTTTCTCATTATCTCGAGAAAACAAGGACCGTTTCCTCGTAAAAACCAAATAATTTATCTTGTTATCTCAAGAAAGCGAGATGATTAAGGTGGGCTCAAAGATCAAATCAGACCCCGTGACAGCTGATGGGAGGGGCTACAGTCAATGTGCAGATGTGTAGTTATGTACATTAATGATTGGTAAAACTTAACAGTCAGACACGTCACAATAACAGCCCTGCAGAACTCCTTCAGACACAGGCTGCTGCATCCAAAGCGTGAAAGAGATCTGGGAGGGGGTCCGCGATTCTCCCAGTAGACACAAAACACACTCATTAAATTCCATCATAATGTATAAATGTACATAATATAGTTTCTTTTTCTATATGAACAGCAGGTTTCTGGGGAACCTGCGTGGAGTTTGCATGGACTCTCACACGGCTTCCTCCCACAGGCCAAAGACTTGCATGTTAGAGTCTGAGCTCCCTCCAGGAGAGACTGCGAGTCTGATTGAACGTTTGTTTCTCTGCGATGGACCAGGAGCAGCTCCAGCCCCCAACCGACTCTGCTTCTGAATAATCCGTTTCTGGAGAAAACGAACTTCGTTCATCGCTTAGCAGAGACAGGGAAGACTGGGAGCTGCTGCTAGGCGCATGTCTGGACAGGCCTACATGAACATATTCATGCATAAAATGAGGAAGAAGCAGGGTCACATCCTGAGCCATTACGAGGTTTTATTTTTAGTGTTTAGTTTTTTCAGTCAGTCATTTTCTGTACCGCTTGTTCCCATTAGGGGTCGCGGGGTGAGCTGGAGCCTATCCCAGCAGTGTTTCAGGTGAAAGGCAGGTACACCCTGGACAGGTCACCAGTCCATCGCAGGGCAGTTTAGTTTTTTCATCTATTTTTAAATTGTATTGTATTTATTTAGTGTGTAAAGGTGTTTATGGTGTACATGAGCAGCTGGTTTGATAAAGTTTATCTTATTAGAAAGGTAATAGTAAAAAAAACTTCCGAATGTCCAATCTGGAGGTTCACATTAAGGATTTTTCATGTAGGTGAGCAGCCTTGGAGATCAATGCTTCACGTCATCTCAAGCAGGACCCAGAGCACAGACCGCATGATTAGGAGCCGGTAAGCCACCAGGAACACCTCGGCCCAAGAAACGAGGATTTGCTGGTCTTACCTCCTTTCTCTCCAACACCAGCGTGAGTCTCAGTGACGATGAGCAGTGAGGAAGAGTGTATGCTAAATTATCAGCAGTGTTTACCCTAATGTGAACAGGTATTAGTTACATACAGAGATGATACATTTTCCTTTTCAACAAACTTCTGCCCCAATAAAATATTTAAGTTTAGTTTAGTTTTACTGTGGACACATACATTCTCTCCAGGATCTCCTGCTTTCTCCCACAGTCCCAAAACATGCGTTTTCAGTTACTTGTGTTTCCAAATTCCTGCTGGGAGTGTGGCCATGAACGGCCTTCTTAGCGACCCATCCAGGGTCTACCCTGCCTCTGGACCACTACTAACTGGGGTACGCTCCAGTGCCCTGTGACTCTGAACAGGATAAATCAGGTTTTTATAGAAACCGGACAAATGGGTCCTGCAGTTACTGTGAAATCCCTGAAGGTGGCAGCAAAGTTCATCTTCTCACGCTACTTTACCGCCTCAGACTCAAATCTTTTAAGTCAAAAGCACCAATTCAGTAGTAAAAGTTAAAGTGTTCATATTTAATAAATATGTAAGTTACATTTGGGCTGTTAATTAAGGTCAAACTAATATTACTGGTCCAGTTTAGTCACTAAAACATTTAAAAACAAATTAACTGTAAATATATTTGGTCTATATTATGAAGTATTTCTACAGATAACACAAAAAACAAACTCAATTTAAATGACTCAGCATGAAGATGTTTTTATTGCAGCAGAGCAGCATGACTCCCTTTTCCTCCTGTAGGGAAAATAGTTGGGCCAGTTTTCCGCTCGGAGACATCAGGAATGTTGGGATCAGTGTGACTTCTGCTTCTCCCACTGCTCTGGTGTGAGCGTCTTCTGTTCGAAGGCGTGGATTTCCTTCAGCTCCTCGGCCAGACACGCGTTCACCATCCTGCCAACACAAGCAGGCGGAGACAAAGTTCAAGTAAAGATGATGACAGCAGGACGAGTCTAGACCTTGAAGACGGCTCCAACTGGATGTCTAAGGAAGCTGACATTAATGACATTGTAGCCATTTTGATGGTGGTGTAGGAGCCAATCAGCAGACAGCATGCCAGTGACATCATCAGTAATTAGACGCGAGCCGTGAGAAAGGCTGAAGGCTTGGACTCACATTCAGATAGAAAGTCCTGAAATCACTTATCAGCTTCAGGAACTGCATCAGATGCAGTTCTACGCTCCACAGCAGAAGCTTATCAGCCCACTGGAGTCACTGGTTTCCAGCACACCCAACCAGACCAAGTCCATCCAGGAGTCGGTGATCCTCCTGAGTCTACGTCCACGTCTGTCTACTACAGACGAGGTGGATCACAGATTCACTGATGCTGACATGGAAAAGTTGCTGCTGTCTACTTCGAAAGAATCTGATCGGAATAATCCGATAAAGTATCGTTTTATTTCATTTGGCTTCACCCCAGATCAGCAGCAACTAGTTATGAAGAATGAAATCATATCACATTCTGGTATTCTGAGTTAATACAACCACAAAGACTCATGGGAGTTCATGTTGTTGGTAAAAACAGAGCTTGTGGTGCCGCGTTGGCGGTTATAAATCTCAAAGGTGTTCGACAAACTCCGGTTAGCTTGTTTTATTAAGTCCAGGTTCATGTTGGGGCCGTGAGTCCGAGAGGCTGGACGGAGGAGGACGTTTCCACCAGTGAAGCCAGCTGCTTGTGCCAGTCAGTAAATGATGTGAGCCGGGAACGGACGTAGCTCGATGACTAACAGAAAAAGCTTTGCAGACAGCGGTGGGTCAGTTTAATGTGCAAGCATATTAATAATGTACTAACGTAGAAAACATCCCAGATGTCTGCAGAAAGCAGCTCAGCTGCAGGCGGTGGAGCTTAATGCGGCAATAAAGGAGAGAATCCTGGAGAAACTTAGCCTGACTGGTCTGGACCAGGCTATATGTGTACCTGTGTCTCTGTAACAGGGGTTTCCCCTCAAACTGGGGCGACACCACCAGGACTTTGAAGCTGGTAGCACATCTGTTGGACGAGGTGTCCTCCACGTCCTGTAAACATGAGAAATGTTATTATCTAGGATCGGACAGCCAAACATTACGCAGGGTGAGCAGACAGCAGTCACACAGAAAAATCAGGCTGAGCAGCCTCCTGGTAGAGATCTGGGAGCTGGACTTGTTCCGACTGACAGAAGCACAACTGGGCAATAGAAGATGGAGGAACGTTGCTGGTCTGATGAGTCTCCGTTTCAGCTCCACATCCAGATGCTGGACTCAGAATC
>JBAMHW010000005.1:18815546-18830137 GCA_037177495.1 Rhadinocentrus ornatus | reverse complement strand
GAGTCCGTTCTATTGATTGTTTTTGTTTTGTTATTTAAAATTTCTTCCAGTTCCAGTGTAAAATGTTCTTTAGAAATTAAAGTTTATTGGTCTTTGAAAGGATTTACTTGCATTATTATGGCATTATTATTATTATATTTGTTGAAAATAGTCTCAAAATGACATTATCGCTTTGCGCAATGTTATTGTTTATCGCAATATTTTCTAAGAAAATGAATCACACAGCAAAATTTCTTCAGGACAGGCGTAGCTGGAATCAAATTTTTCAACATGGAACAGCAACGGTAAAATATGATTTCTGATTCTGGCTGCTAGCTCTAAAGTGGAAAGAGCTGTTCTCTTGTTTTTCTTACATTCCCAAATAACTGCTTGGGGTTTGGATTGTGTTTGGTTTGGGTGCCAATGCTTGCTGGAGTCTTTTATCTGAGTTTCACCCCATCATTGTGGGATGCGGCCACATTGCTTGTTCCTGGTGTCTGCAAATATAGTTTGTACTGCATCTATCTCAGCAGAGAAGAGAAGATGTAAGATGTTACACATCATCATAAATAGCCAATATACTGCGCTTGCTAAGAGGTTTAAAAGCAGTTTCCTATTTTACACAATAGCATAAATGTAAATTTGTCATTGGACGATCTCATGAATCGTTTTGCTTTGTTTCAGTTTCTACTTCAAAACGTCCTTCAGCAGCTACCCAGTGAGCATTGTAGTTAGCTTAAATGCTTTAAGATCAGAAATAGCTAATACACACCTGCTAATGCTAAGAGGTTTAAAAACAATCACTTATTAACACAATGATAGAAATAATGTTTTGTTTCTTGTACAACCTCATGAACCTTTTTAGCTGCATTAGTCTCCAACAGCCACTACTTTACATCCTTCAGCAGCTACACATGAGCATTTTAGGCTAGCGTAAAACACAAGCTATAGCAAATATTGCTAAGAGCTTTAGCTTAAGAGGTTAGCTTAAAAACCAGAGAAACTTGTGTCACAACTTTTTCTCAAAAGCAAAATCAGGAATTTTAGGTTGCAACACTCACAACAAATGCTGCAAAATCCTGGCCGGGCTGATAAATGTGAAAATTAAGTCTGTCAGTCATGCTAAAATCCACTTTGAGCACAAAATTGGTGGTCTATCACTTTTTAGTCACCAAAAATGCACTTTAGATTTTCACTTTTTCAGTGTTTAACGTCAGGATAGTTTTCCAAACTTGCATCTTATTAAGCTGTAACTTAAACCCGTGCTTTACAAATTAACTGCTTGTTTAATGTAGATATGGTAGAGAAGTAGATTTACCAATCTTTCAATCATTTAGCATGATTTAAGAATCAAACTATAAAAAAAGGACTGTTCCCATGGATCAGCTAGAGCTTCAGGAAGCTCTGTAGTTACAGTTTATCTCAAAACCTGTTTATAAGACCGTGAAATTAAAACAATGCAGCAAAACTGGACTAAAAAAACCCAGACAAGGGCGTGTGAGTCGTGTAGAGATGTAAAAGGAAGCCTTTTTAATTATTTGAAATCCATCTCTAATAATAAATTAGTTAATACTTTCAGGGCAGCTTTAAGATAGACAGTTAGAATGCTAGGTCATTAGGATTTTTTTCCTATTCAGATAGTAACCCTTTTTCTAAATTTTTGGGTACCATTTTGGATACATTACCCCCCATATGATGATTTTTATAAGAAACTATTTTCTCCAATTTTAGCAATTTTTCCTCCCGTTTCAGGCCATTTGAGGACAAGACAGTTCTCACCAAACATATTAGTATAAAAACATAACAGCTTAATTCTTTCCCACTGCTGTGCTTAAATCTTTAAGTTAATCCACACTATCAAGTATGCAATTATTCATCTTATTTTAACCATGTAAACCCTAATCTCATTACAAAATGTATGAAAAAATTAACATAAAATGGGTTATTTACCTTGTAATATGTGTTAGGGAGCCTGGCTTCATTTTAGTTAAAAAAAAAAAAGATCTATTATGTTTTTAGAATTGTTTTGGAGATTTTTTAAAGGCTTTTTTCCCCCTCTAAGGACCTTAAAGGGGTAAATTTCAAATCAAACACTGCAATAAGCACTAACATCAAAATCAATAATGATTCTTTTCTTTAAAGGCTGATCTTTTAATAAACAAACAAAAACAAAAGTATTAAATAAAAAATGAACTCATTTTATGTGGAATTTTTAAAGATAAAAACAGTAACATTTATTCAATTTGGTATTTAAAAGGTTAAATAATTTGAATTATTGCATATTTGGTAGTTTTTTCCAATAACTGAAGTTGCAAAATAAGCAGAAAAATATTAATCTGTATTGTTTTTAAGTGAGTTTTGGAAGAAGACTCCTCTAATAGTCAGGGAGAGCAGGAAATTGAAGCAATTAAAGAAGGAAAAATGAGAAAACTGCCAGTTTTTTACTGTGACGCAGCAAGTGTGATTTAAGTCCACAACTTCTGCTGGTTTATTCCATGTTTGCTTGGTTTCTTTAACTGAAAGCGAAGCAGACAGACACGGAAACGAAGCAGGCCTTCAAACCGTCCAACTTAGATGAACTCTTTTTTATTTAAAACTTTAGTTCTTGCTGGACAAGGTGAACTTAGAAATGCAAGTTTCCAGGGCAGCTACAGTAACGTAAACGCCTCTGGACTTCAGCACAGGTTGCAGACTCATCCTGGCCTGATAAAAAACAACAGAAAAACATCTGCTAGCAGACATGTGACACAGACCTGCAACGCAAGCGAAAGACTGCGGAAACTTTTGTTCCTGAACAATCCGGGAAGTGACGCCGAGGTCAGATAAACGCGTCTCGCGCTCTTAACTTACACAGCAAACACATACAAAGTAGGACAGCATAAAAATTATTATTAACATTTACACAGATTCAGATAAAATGGGGTTTTTACATAAAGTAACGCAATAACTGTTTTTATTCTGCAGCTAGTTTGTCTCCAACTGCAGATTAAATCCACGTTTTTTCTCTTTAATTTAGAGAAAAGGAGGAAAGCTCAACCTCTTACCGGCGAGAGCGCCGCAAACAGCGAAGATCAACACAGCAGCCTTCAGCATGGTGGCAAATGTTGACAGTCTGACCAGATTTCTGCCTCGCAGCTCCGTACACCAGCTTAATGTGCAACTAGGAACTGCGCCTCTTATCATAAATGCATGGCTGCGTCAAGGCGCGCGACACCACAGGAAGTCCAGCTGCTTTGCTTTAGCAATACACTGCCGGCTTTCAGAAACGGTACTCTTAGCAGTTCATTTTTACATTTAAATAGTTGTCAAACAGGTAGAAATAGGTGAAAGGACAAGAGAAACAGGGCTTTAACTCTTTAATCTTTTGAGACATGCATGTGTCAGAGTAATCCAGGCTGCTGCAAACAACCATAACAGCTCAGAGCCTCAGAGCTCAAACTCAGTATGGGCTCTTCTAGACCTTCTTCTATACAGTAAAGCAAAGATTTAAATTAGGCATGATGTGAAACAACTTGAGCAAACTAAGATACTATTCTACTACATTCCCCCAAACAATCTGGCTCTAAGGGGAGTTTTAGCCAGTTGGCGGTGTTAACGGAGGGACACAGAAGAGAAAGTAATTCATGCTCAGCAGCAGTGACCCTAACCAGAAACATGAATGAATTATAAGGTCTTAGTGTCAAAGAGAGGCAACCTGGAGGATTTTTGTTCTGAAGGCCTCTACAGGAAGCACTTCTGTTGACTCCAGGACAAGTTTGAATGTGGTCCACAGAGCAAGATTCAGGAAACGAAACCAATGTGAAAGAAGGGCAGGAGGCTGTAGCTCCAGGGTGGAGGGAAACATGTCGTGTTATTTTACACCACAAAGAAACGAAACTAAACTCAGCTCAAACCAGCCGGGCTGTAACCTTCATGTGATTTCCCTCCTGTGTGTTACTGCTCCTTTTAACTCTGCTCCCTTCACTTTATACTAACTGTATGCATAGTAGCAGTGGCAGTACACAGTAGTACTAATGATACACGTTCCTGTGGTAGTAGTAATGTACAGCAGTAATGGCTGTTGTAAATTGCTGGCAGTAGAGCAGTAATAGTTGTGTTCGAGTAAAAATAATACAAGTAGTAGTATTTAGAAAATACCACTGCTAGAATATAGTAGAATAACAAAAGCCATTGTTACAGTAGCTTTTGATGACAGTTGCTGCTTGCATGATAGCCTTGATAGTAGAAGCCATGATGATTATAGTAGCAGTAGTGGTAGCAAAACTAGTGTCAGTGATAGTAAAAGTTACACTAATAATACTTAGAATAAGAATATTAGGATTAACAGTATTGCTGTGCATGTTAGCGGTAGCATAAATATTATAACAGCTGTAGTAGTCAGTAGTGGATGTGGGAGCCATAAATGTTTGGAGATTTAAATATATTTTTTCTTCATCTAGTGGTTTGTTTGTTTTTTATAAGTTTGCATCACAGTAATTATGGGGGAGGTTGGTACGGGCGCTGGTTCTCTCGTTTACTTAGTAGTACATACTGCTGTAACACTAAAGCTAAAGGCTTTAGTACACTCGTCTTTGCATTAGGGTTTTTGTCGCTATAGTTAGCAGTGGTAATGTGTGGTGACAACAGGATGGTACATGGAACAGGAGAGGGAGTGGTAGTAGCTAGTCATAGCAGTTCTAACAGTAGCTTTAATGAGCATCGTGGTATTTGTGGGAGTGGTAGTTGCAGGAGTAAACTGTTGCATTAGAGGTGAAGTTTAAGGAAAATAACGCTGCTGTGAGAGGTAATAAAAGTAGCAGTATTAGTTTTAGTAGCGCTGGTACTAGTTGTAAATATAGTGAGCTAGAAGTTGTCGTTCTCTCAGAGTTAAAGTTCTCACTTTAGTTTGAATTTTACTGATATTTGTCTTAAACTAGTACAATACACATATTTAAGTAATCTGATTGGTTTAAATGCCGCGCTTCCCGACTTCTTGTGACACAGAAAGAGGAAATGAGATGTTTCCCAAACACACATCAGCAGACGGGTGACACTAAGCTTTCAGTAATGTCTCAGTCAGCTGTGACAGAGTCACTTCACCCTCATGACCGAGCGAACAGGAAGAGCTTCAGCAACGACACAAACACAAGCCCAAACACGCCCGGCTCCTGGTGACCTGCCTTACTTTTAACAAAAGCTGAAGTTACAGCAGATTAAACCTCGCTGAGAAGAAGTGGGACAAGAACCCAACTTTTCTGTGCACATTAAGTCTGGGAACGACACCACAACACGAGTCAGTTGATCCGTAAAAGGAGCTACAGACATGCACAAGCTAATAGGATCCAGGCGTGATGGGTCTGAATCTATGCGCAGCACTAAAAGCTGAAATATCTCTGCTGATACTTTCATTAGGACGAGACTTATTTTTTATATATTTCAGTTTATTATTTTATTAAAAGTTCTGCTTGTTAAATAAAACATTGCAAGAATATTTCTCTTAAAAGTGTAAAGATTTTATTTAAAATTAATTATAACCTTAAGCCATTTTTTATGTTGATTTTAATGTTTTTTTTAATGTTATTTTCATGTCTTACGTTTAATTTAGAATTTTAATCGATTAAATAATTTTTAAACTTATTTTTTAAATGATTTTTGTCTAACCTTTAACACCCAGTTTCTTATTGAACTAATACATGCGAGTCTACTGTCGCTGCTGGTAGCTGTTGACTCAGCCTCCAGATGGCAGTGATCAGTGTCAGAGAGGCTGATCGGGAGATACAGAACGAATCCCTGTGGGCTTTTTGCAAGCTTAGCCAGTGTTCAGGGCAAAGAGAGAGACAAAAAAAGGCTTGTGTGTCAATAATGATGAATCAAAAGCACAGAAAAAACTGCACCAGTTTATTTTTTTGAGCTTTTGTGCTGTTGCTGCCAGCTGTCTGCACCTAAGACTCCCACAGATGAGCTCTCCCGCGGTCAGGGGCAAACGTGATCCTCCCGGGGATGCCGATGGCTTTCGTTCATCCCGCGGTGAGGGGCGAACAAGATCCTCCCGGGATGCCGAAGGCTCTCGTGCATCTCGCGGTCAGGGGTGAACGACATCCTCCCGCGATGTCGAAAGGTCTCGTTCATCCCGCGGTCAGGGCAAACGCAGTTCCTTCCTTGATGCTGAAGGCCCTCGTTCATCCCGCAGTCAGAGGTGAACGCGATTCTTTCTGGGATGCTGAAGGCTCTCGTGCATCTCGCGGTCAGGGGTGAACAACATCCTCCCGGGATGTCGAAGGGTCTCGTTCATCCCGCGGTCAGGGGCAAATGTGATTCTTTCTGGGATGCTGAAGGCTCTCGTTAATCCCGTGGTGAGGGGTGAACGACATCCTCCCGGGATGTCAAAGGGTCTTGTTCATCCCGCGGTCAGGGCAAACGCTATTCCTTCCGGGATGCCGAAGGCTCTCGTTCATCCCGCGGTCAGGGGCAAATGAGATCCTCTTGGGATGCTGAAGGCTCTCGTTTATCCCGTGGTGAGGGGTGAACGACATCCTCCCGGGATGTCGAAGGGTCTCGTTCATCCCGCGGTCAGTGCGAATGCGATTCTTTCTGGGATGCCGAAGGCTCTCGTTCATCCCGCGGTCAGGGCAAACGCAATTCCTTCCGGGATGCCGAAGGCTCTCGTTTATCCCGCGGTCAGTGCGAATGCGATTCTTTCTGGGATGCCGAAGGCTCTCGTTTATCCCGCAGTCAGAGGTGAATGTGATTCTTTCTGGGATGCTGAAGGCTCTCGTTCATCCCGCGGTCAGGGGCAAATGAGATCCTCTTGGGATGCTGAAGGCTCTCGTTTATCCGGTGGTGAGGGGTGAATGACATCATCCCGGGATGTCGAAGGGTCTCGTTCATCCCGCGGTCAGTGCGAATGCGATTCTTTCTGGGATGCTGAAGGCTCTCGTTTATCCCGCAGTCAGAGGTGAATGTGATTCTTTCTGGGATGCTGAAGGCTCTAGTTTATCCCGTGATGAGGGGTGAACGACATCCTCCCAGGATGTCGAAGGCCCTCGTTCATCCCGTGGTCAGGGCGAATGCAATTCCTTCCGGGATGCCGAAGGCTCTCGTTCATCCCGCGGTCAGGGGCAAATGAGATCCTTTTGGGATGCTGAAGGCTCTCGTTTATCCCGTGATGAGGGGTGAACGACATCCTCCCAGGATGTCGAAGGCCCTCGTTCATCCCGCGGTCAGGGCGAATGCAATTCCTTCTGGGATGCCGAAGGCTCTCGTTCATCCCGCGGTCAGGGCGAATGCGATTCTTTCTGGGATGCCGAAGGCTCTCGTTCATCCCGCGGTCAGAGGCGAATGCGATTCTTTCTGGGATGCCGAAGGCTCTCGTTCATGCTGCGGTGTATTTGTGTATTTTATCTTTATCTCATCTTATCAACTCTGCTTGGCCCAAAATAAGGTCTGTTGAACACATCATGTAGTATCTGTCTTAGGCCGCATTCACACATGGATAGTCCGCTAGACTTTGTACGATTGAGGACTCGGTTCAGTTGGGGAGGGCCACACTCAGATTGCGTATTGTGGTCACAACACACACGTTAGCCAATCGAGCCAACCTTTAGAATGACGTATTCTTGTTCTCACCAGAAGGGGTGCTAGTGCTCCTACTGACCAGCAGCTGTGATGTTTTCCTCTGACCAGAAATCTGTTGACGCTTTTACATCGTTGTCGTTCCCTGACCACAAGCCACTTCTAAAGACTACTGTCCTGCACACCGCTATGTTTTGGTGGAATTTATCCACAATATCTTGCATTTCACCCACAATGCCGTACTAAACCAAATGTAGGAAGTGAAGCTGTAGTCAGCTTCCTGTGCTTGGTTCACTTGAAGCAGTGGGACCGAGTCCGCTTCTGAATCAGAGTCCGTTTGCACTTCCTCAACACCCTGAACGAAGCTATTACTATTAGATGTGATAATAATAACAGTTCGCTGTTGCTACCTCTCAAACAACCAGAAGCAGCTGTGGTTGTCCATCCTCGGGTGGATTAGTTCAGTCTGTTAACGTGCGGAGAGAAGCCGGTGCGGGTTGGAAGCTCCTCAGCTTTCTGCAGAAGCTCTCCCAGACACACACTCATCACGTTTCTCCAGCTGGAACAGTTCTGCTTCCCAAACCGTCTACGAGGAAAAGTCCACACAGAGTCACCTTTTTCCTTTAATTCACCCCGACGCAGAGACAAAGTGTTTCCAGAGGACTAGATGGTATAATGACGTCCACAGATGATCCGGCAGGGAGAAACAGAGCTACAGAAATCACAACTTTCAGTTGCATGAATTATTAAAAAACAGCACGTTATTTTCACAAACATTATTTTATTTCTAGACATGCAAAGTCATGCTTTAATCAGCTTTTATTTGTTTTACTTTCAGACTTTTTATAAAACGTTTATATAATAAATGTTGTCATATTTATGTATCTGAGGATCTTGGTTTTGGTTTGATTTTTTTTCTCTCAAAAACATTGCAGATGTGCCCCCCCCCCCCCCCCACACACACACACACACACATATCTGCGCAATTCTTTATTATCTTTTCCCTTTTTTTCAAAAGTTAACAAAAAATGTATTTAGTTTTTGTTATCTGGAACTGTTGTGTTATTTATTGTTTTATTTACTGCTTGCAGTAAGAATCTGGACCAGTGCTGCTTCATTCTGTAGTTATACAAATATTTATTATCACAAAAACGTTTTCAACAAAGAGAGAAAGTAAACAAGTACAAGTTGATGACGGCTGGGTTTTCACTCATTTCTTATACTGTAAAATGTTCATTTAAAACAAGATGTTGATTTGCAATGAAATAAAATAAATATTTATGCAATACATCTATTCTATTAAAGCAAAGTTGCAAGAAGGCGGGGACTATTTGTTCGGTCAGCATTTATCTGGTTTCCTATTGGCTGGAGGAGGTTTGACAGACAGGTCATTCAGCAACCCGAGAGAGAGGAAAAATATCCAGGAGCAGAGAATGTGTCTGAGTGTGAGGCCAAGCCAGAGATTTTAACCTGCAACCCTAAACTGAAAAGGAAGACGATATATTTGAGAGCAAAAAGGAACTTTTAGAGTTTGGTGAGAGAACAAAATGATCCAACTATTAGGCTCTAGATTAAAGAGAAACACCCCAACAAGAAATTATTCAGTGAATAGAGGAAAATGTGTGGAAGTTGTGAGTAAAAAAGGCAGAATCACTGGAATAGTCGACAGAAGATGACGTCACTGCACCAACATCACATTCGTCTTTGTGAAGTTATAAAGATCTGAACTAAATGATGATCAATTATCTCATTATCAACACTAAATATACAAAAACCAGCAGCTTACCAGTTCAACCAGTGCTGGGTCATTTCAGCTAATCTCCAAAAGTAAAAGTTTGAGCAGCCTACAATGAATTACTGTTAGTTTATTGTAAATAGAAGTCAACACGTCCTCATCTTCTTTACCCTGATCCCTTATCCTACCTTTTGTATTTCACAGTTCACCTGATTTATTTAAGATTATTATTAATAACAACATTAGCATTAAGTTTTATTCACTAAATATATTCTATTGAAACCAATTTTCTACCGGATAATTACTGAACATGAACTCAGCTTTTGTTTACATGTTTACCTGATTTCTCCCACATGCCATCGTCTGGCTCACCCCGAGACTTCGGCTTTTAAAGACTCAGTTCAGTTCACGACTGTTTTTCATTGTTTCTCTTTAATAAAGTAACTAGTTGGGTTTTTATAGTGAAGTAGGGTTTTTTCCTCTGACATACTTATGCTAAGCGGTGACGCTGAAAATCGCTGCTAACGTTAACGTTTCTCCAGGAAGGTGTGCACGATAACTTTACTCTTAACATTTATAATAAGAGTTAATGAAGAACGCTTTGTGTGTTTCTCACAGTGGTTGGAGAGACTCGAAGATTGGAAAAATAAGAAAACCAGAAATGAGATCTGGGCCTTGGTCAACCCATGGTGTTGGTGCGTGGCTTGATGACGTCATTTGCTGCGCGTCATGTGACTCGCTGCTGTTTTTTCCTCCTGGTGAACCGGTTTTGGTTTGCAGTCACGTTGTGGTTCAGCGCTTCATTACTAGTATTTAAATATGTTGATGATTTAACTTTTTGTTTTAATGTTTACAGGAGATCAATTTTAACTAAATATTCTGAATGTGGGAAAAGTATCACACAACAGCTGCATGTATTTGTGCGTGGATAACTGACAGTTTACCCGTGGAACAGAGAATATCCTCCACATGAACAGTGATATCCAAGTTTATCTATATTGATCTATAATCTGATATCTGAAATTAGGCTCTGCTTTATATTTATCTCTATAAATGATAAGGTAATTATGTGTAGTTGATATTTTCATAGCTGCTTAAATATTTATATTCATGGTTTATGTATTTATATTTGGCCTAAAGTGAATATAACAATGAACATTAGAAAAGGGCCAGGATTTAAGAAGTTATTTGACTTCTTCCTACTACTTTTAGAACAAGAACATGATTTAATTTTTAAATTTTTTGTCATCAATTTATTTCTGATTCAATGTTTAAACTATTTGTTTAAAAAAAAAACAATCAAATGTATGACATAAGCAGAAAGGAAAGATTTGATATTTTAGGGTGATCTGAATTCACTGATATGGAAAACATTTATGTAAAATGAAATAAATTAATATAAACACTGCAGTAAAACAGGTTAATATTTCATTTCTATGAAGACACAAGCATTTATATGTAGAAAATTCACGTTTTACATTAATTTTACCAGAATGTTTTTCTGAAAATGGTTTGTCGCTCTGATTAAAGCCTGAGGTCAAATTTGGATCCACTTAAATTGATCTTGATAACCCGTCTTGTCAAATATACCCATTGTTTTAATTTCCCGGGAAATTTTTATGATAATTAGACCCCTCTCCACCAATTGCGGAGCTCCAAAGGCTCCGCCTTTGTTGACGACAACCGTATGTTTCCTTATAAGGCAAATACACCCGCATGCGCACTGGGATTAGTTTTGTTTGAAGTGAATTGCTGCTTGGAACTGCCCTACAAGCTGCAAAGTCGCCAAGCATTTGATTTTAACAAGATATTTGTTTAATTCCCTCCACATTACTTGGTTTCTCTATGCATCGCAGATACGATGTTAGGCCATCATTATCAAAATGTCGACAAGTCGCAACAACTGGTCAACTATGTGGAGGATTACCTGGAATGTGTGGAGTCCCTGCCTTTGGACATACAAAGAAATGTTACTCTGCTTCGAGAAATTGATGCAAAGTATCAAGGTATTGTGTTTACACGTTTTTATCTTTTCTTAGAAGTACGTGTGTAGATGGACACATCCTGACGGCAGCAGTGAATGTTGTGCTGATAATGGTGAAGGCGCGAGCCTTGTGTTCCCATTTTGTAAAAAGCTTGTTGTTCTTGTTTCTTCCTACTTTACTGAGGAGTAACGTGACTGAGTGGGACGTGGGCACCCACACTGACGAGCCGAGCGTTGAACAAACAAGTCAGAAATCTCTCCGCGTTGACCGGTTACGATACAGCCTATTTTGTGCCATACCAAACTCCATGCAAAAATGGAAGCATTTAATATTCCATTTTCACGGCTGCAATATGTGTATATTATGGTATGATACAATAGCTGGTTGGATTAATTTGTAATCTGTGGCGAAATCGGCGTTATTATAATAAAAAAATTTGAAATGTGTAAGAGTAAAAATCCTAACTAATATGGCACTGGTGCATACTGCTACCCAGCACTGCTAGGCTCAAGATAATAGTGCATACGGTGATAAACTTTATCATTTATCAGAGTTAAACCCTATTTTAGCTGTTTTGACCAATGCCGAAGCAAAATATTATTGACACAGATGAGAAAATCCCGCTTATTGCGTTTATTCCCGTGTGAACCCGGTCCGAGGTTAATGTTTATCATGCGCTGTCGTTTTCATGATGTAATCTGGTGCGGGATTTTGCACGCGACAGTGCGCTGCTCCGGTAAATTCGCGGCTTGCTGTTCGGTATTTTGCTTCTACGTTAAACAATAATGAGGCGGGTGTTAACCCTTGGGCAGTCGGCGTGCTGTGCACCCGCGTGAAAACAAAAGGCTTCACTATCGGAAAACGTTTGTTGATGCTGTGTGAGCAGCGGCTTGAAAACAGCTTCCGGTTGTTTAAAAAACAAAACGCGAGTTTCCCCACGTGGACGTGTGACATACGGATATTATTTATTGGTTTCCAGAGAGGTTGAAGATATTTGTGGGCTTGAACAAAGTCTGCCGACTGTCTGTGTCTTGGGAGTGTGTGAACCGCAGAGCCGGATCCCCCACTCCAGAGCAACCCCCAACAGCATCCGACCACCGTCATTTCCTGTAGGCAGGAATTCACTGCGGCTCCGCCCTCCTCCTCCCGCTGTATTCCCAGGATACATTGCTTCTTATGATTCCCACTCCAGTTTCACGTCTGTCTTTGCTGAAGACTTTAAACATCCTTCATCTGACATCCAACCCAGTGTCACCTGTGTTTGAACCATACCTGAGAGCTCATATGATGCTGCCCGTCACACATGCTTGGTACCCTGAAATGTTCTAGATATCTGGTGGAGGAGGTGCACATTAAATCACAACTTATTTCTAGGTGTGAGAACATTAAATTTTTTTTAATAAAAGATTATATTAAACTGTAATGTCATTGTACAGAAACAACAAAATGCAGTTTATCATCTAACCAGAAGTGCAAAAGGCAGCACGTGCAGATGTAATAAATAAATGAATAAATAATCCGTATGCAGTGCTTCCTCTACAGAATTTGTAGCCGTGATAGTACCAGTGGTTGAAATGCGGGGGGGGGCTAATGTGGTCCAGGTTCTCTAGAATTCAGTGGAATCGCCCTTTACACAGGGCTCAGCGTTGTTTATCCACGTGTTGACAACACTTTAGAGAAGTTCTTTCTGACATACAGTAGCTCTGTTGTCGGCCGGAAACCAAAGCAATTGCTTGCGAACAGCGAACTTTCCGGAGGAGCATACTGCTGAAACAGTCCGCTAAAGGCTGGAGGATGCCGCTGCAGAGGACAGACAAGACTGCATAGCAACAGACGTTGTCATGGCTGCAGCAGTCCTAACAGCCGACGTGCTTTTGGGCTCCGGCTGCATCTAGCGATTGGTAAGTAAATGAACATTTTAACCTAAAAAGAAATCCTAACTGATTTTGCAAAGCACATGTTCATTATATCAGGCTGGCTTGTTTGTTTTTCCTCCCCATTATTAAGTATAACTAAATATAGCCCATAATTATGACACACACTAGTCAATTGTCGTTTAGGTGTGTAATGATGTGCGTGGACTGAAATGCAATGTTACTTATAACTCATTTTAACACAATAACTTTCTTTGCATTTAGTTTTTTTGTGTATCGTCAGAGGGAACTGTTAAAGACAAGAAGTTGGGAAAAGCCATGGCCGTATGTAGTAAAGTTGTCAGTGCCTTTTCTTTCTTTCTCTCGCTGCAGCTCAGGAGGAACTCCCAAAGCTCAGGCTGACCACCGAATCGCCCACCAGTTCACCGTCAGTGCGCTGTGAGCCCTGGTAGCAACATGGTGGCCTGCTGCAGGGCAGCTGTAAGGCCAGATGCTGTGGACCGACTTGTTTTCTGGCAAAGAATTTTTAAGAATTGCCTAAATGATCTAAAACAAAGCACATCTGTTTACATTTTGCACTAATTACTTGAGTCTGATTGTTTGACGGGAAATGTAATAAAAGAACTGATGTGCAGCAGCTCAAAAACATTATAAAGACTGGTGAACGTAAACATTTTGCACTCAAGCTTTTATTCATTTCTACCTCCAACATTTTGAAATTTAAGACCAGACACCTATACAAGTTATTTCTATTCACTTTTATTTTATTTACACTTGAGTATTTAAATGTCTCAGGGACTTAATTGTGACCTGTTTGATTGCTATTTTGCTTTGGGTTGTTTAATAAACTATATTCAAAGTTCAACTAGTGAATGTTGGTTTCTTCGGTTGACATACATCATCAGGATACTTTCCCAACTAGCATCATTATTAAATGATATATCGTGATAAATATCAATATCGATAAACACGGGGAAAAATTATCGTGATCATATCTTTTGCCATATTGCATAGCCCCATAACTCCTAAATATTCCACAGTCAGCTGTCAGTGGGATCGTAACAAAGTGGAAGCGATTGGGAACGACAGCATTTCGACCACGGAGTAAACGACTGAGGGGGCGCGGTAGGCTCCGTAAAATGACAGAGCGAGGTTGGCAGGCCCCGTAAAACCGCATAGCGGGGTCGGTAGGCCCGTAAAAATCAACGAGCGAGGTCGTCAGGCTTCGTAAAATCAACGAGCGAGGTCGTCAGGCTTCGTAAAATCAACGAGCGAGGTCGGCTGGCTTCGTAAAATCGACGAGCGAGGTCGGCTGGCTCCGTAAAATCAAGGAGCGAGGACAGCAGGCTCCGTAAAATCAACGAGCGAGGTCGGCTGGCTTCGTAAAATCGACGAGCGAGGTCGGCTGGCTCCGTAAAATGAACGAGCGAGGACGGCAGGCTTCGTAAAATCGACGAGCGAGGTCGG
>JBAMHW010000005.1:18767375-18781323 GCA_037177495.1 Rhadinocentrus ornatus | reverse complement strand
TTATTTACACCTCTTTCTGTAAAGTCCTCTGAGACAACTTTGTTGTGATATAGGGCTATACAAATAAACTTGATTTGGTTTGATACTGTACCACGAGACGGACCGGCATACCAGGAGACGGGCCAGTGTGCCAGAAGACGGGCCAGTATACCAGGAGATGGGATAGCGTTTCAGGAGATGGGCCAGTGTACCAGGAGACGGAATAGCGTACCAGGAGACAGGCCAGCATACCAGGAGACGGGATAGTGTACTACGAGATGGACCAGCATCACCATGAGACAAGCCAACGTACCAGAAGACGGGATAGCGTACCAGGAGATGGGCCAGTGTACCAGGAGACAGGCCAGCATACCAGGAGATGGGATAGCATACCAGGAATCAGCCCAGCATACCAGGAGACGGCATACTGTACCACGAGACGGACCAGCATACCACGAGATGGACCAGCATACCAGGAGATGGGCCAGTGTACCAGAAGACGGGCCAGTATACCAGGAGACGGGATAGAGTACCAGGAGATGGGTCAGTGTACCAGGAGACGGAATAGCGTACCAGGAGACAGGCCAGCATACCAGGAGATGGACCAGTGTACCAGGAGACGGGCCAGTATACCAGGAGACAGGCCAGCGTACCAGGAGACGGGATAGTGTACCACGACATGGACCAGCATCACCATGACACGGGCCAACGTACCAGAAGACGGGATAGCTTACCAGGCGATGGGCCAGCATACCATGGGACAGGCCAGCGTACCAGGAGACGGGATAGTGTACCACGAGATGGACCAGCATCACCATGAGACAGGCCAACGTACCAGAAGACGGGATAGCGTACCAGGAGATGGGCCAGTGTACCAGGAGACGGGCCAGCGTACCAGGAGACAGGCCAGCATACCAAGAGACTGGATAGCATACCAGGAAACAGGCCAGCATACCAGGAGACGGGATACTGTACCACGAGACGGACCGGCATACCAGGAGACGGGCCAGTGTGCCAGAAGACGGGCCAGTATACCAGGAGATGGAATAGCGTTCCAGGAGATGGGCCAGCATCCCAGGAGACGGACCAGTGTACCAGAAGACGGGCCAGTATACCAGGAGACAGGCCAGCGTACCAGGAAACGGGATAGTGTACCACAAGACGGACCAGCATACCATGAGACGGGCCAACGTACCAGAAGACGGAAAAGCGTACCAGGAGATGGGCCAGTGTACCAGGAGACGGGCCAGCATACCAGGAGACAGGATACTGTACCACGAGACGGACCAGCATACCAGGAGACAGACCAGCATACAAGGAGACAGGCCAGTGTACCAGAAGAAGGGCCAGTATACCAGGAGGCGGGATAGCGTACCAGGAGACAGGCCAGCATACCAGGAGACGGACCAGTGTAACAGAAGAGGGGCCAGTATACCAGGAGACGGGCCAGTATACCAGGAGACGGAATAGCGTACCAGGAGACAGGCCAGCATACCAGGAGACGGACCAGTGTAACAGAAGACGGGCCAGTATACCAGGAGATGGGATAGCGTACCAGGGGACGGGCCGGTGTACCAGGAGACGGAAAAGCGTACCAGGAGATGGGCCAGTGTATCAGGAGATGGGATAACGTACCAGGAGATGGGGCAGTGTACCAGGAGACAGAATAGCATACCAGGAGACAGGCCAGCATACCAGGAGATGGACCAGCGTACCAGGAGATGGGCCAGTGTATCAGGAGACGGGATAACGTACCAGGAGATGGGGCAGTGTATCAGGAGATGGACCAGCGTACCAGGACACAGGCCAGCATACCAGGAGATGGACCAGCGTACCAGGAGACGGGATAACGTACCAGGAGATGGGGCAGCGTACCAGGAGACGGAATAGCATACCAGGAGACAGGCCAGCATACCAGCAGAGGGGATACTGTACCACGAGATGGACCAGCATACCAGGAAACGGGCCAGCGTACCAGGAGACGGGATAGCATACCAGGAGACAGGCCAGCATACCAGGAGACGGACCAGTATACCAGAAGACGGGCCAGTAAACCAGGAGACGGAATTGCTTACCAGGAGACGGGATACTGTACCACGAGACGGACCAGCATACCAGGAGACGGGCCAGTGTACCTTAGTTTGATAGTTTCCCTTTAAACGCAACCATTTGACTGGTTACGTTTATTAATTTGACAGATTTTTTTCATTTCAGCTTGCATGTAATAAATGTTCCAGCCGAGGTTCAGCATGAGGCAAACAAGCGTTTCTATATATCCGTAAGAAAGACTGTGGACTTACTGCGACCTCGTTCAGGTTGTGGAGGTGAGGAGTGTTTTCCATTGTCCATCTTTGGTCCTGACCTTCACCGGCTCCTCCCTCAGCCTCTGATTCAGCTTCTCAGCCAGTCAATACCTCTTCCAAACAAGTTGGCCTTTCTGTCACTTTGAAAGGGTTTCTAATCCATTCATCTCTAGCTCCGCCATCGACACCGGAGGTAAACCACATGCATGCTAACGAGATGAGCAAAGGTCAGAGTCTGACAAGGAGCTCTTGGCTCTAAAATGATTCCTTAATAGAACTGGTGGTGATGAGTGAAGTGCAAGGACAGCATTTATTTTACCACAGTGAGGATGTTCAGCATTCAGACTAATGGCTGGAAACAAAAGACCAATTTACAGTAAAAAGAAAAACAAGAAACCTTCATCTTCTCTAAGGGGAGCCAGCTAAGGGAGCCATTTTTATAAAATATCTTCAGACTTTTAGAACGCTAAGGTGTAAAAGCTGCTCAGAAACCACAGATCTGCTGGGAATGTCACACACAGCCATCTCTAAGGTTTACAGAGAGCTCTCTCGCTCTCTGCTATGATAATATGGTGGTTTTATTGTGTATGTTTTATTTAATAGTTCTTTCTGCACAACCTTGCTCAGCATCACAAACCTCCAATCTGCTCTGGTTTGTCCTGCATAGCTTTAGTCTCCATCATCAGTGCAACCTCATCTCTTACATGGGTTTGCTCTGTATTCTGGCTGAGTCCTGTCCTTCCATAAACCCAAAGTCTTCAAAAAAAGAGAGAGAAAAAACTGTTAATAAATACTCAATAATCAATTTAGTTTGGAGGTTCATCCTTCAACGTTTAACCGATAATAATCTCCATTTACCACCAAGTTCATTGAGAAAAAGTCAACTTTCTGAGTTGTCATTGGTCACAGACAAGTGTGAAACTTGACACTTGCACAGGAACCACAACATGAAACGGATTAAATGGATGACAGGAAGTGAATAAATGAGGAGCTATTCCACTGTTTTCAGCTTTGCTCAGGAACTCTGCACACCAATGTTCTGCTCTGATGTAAAATACAACTAATTACTTTCATTTTTGGCTGGGGAGGGATTTTTCTCACCCGATACTTTCACATTAATCAAGAGAACTGAGAACGAAGCTGCTACTTGATCTCGCTCAATCACAGTGAAGCTGATTTTTCTCAGACTCCATTCAGTGTCTGGACATAATCAGAGAGACCTGCCCTCACTCCCACTCAGACACTAGCAGTCCTGCAGGACAAATGGCTGGAGGACCATCACGTGCAGCGAATAACGGCTGAACGTCAGTCGGTAAACTTGGGACGAGATTGCTTCCCACCCACTCAGGAAATCTGTGCAGAGACTTAATCATGAGCAGAGAGGATGTTACCATGGCTTTATTTTTTTCTACAGTCATGGAAAACGTTTCTGTGGTGACATGGAAGCTTCATAAGACGGGAACTGATGGTTCTTTGTTTGTTACACTTGTGAATTGGTTCAGGCATCTGGCTGGACCCAGAAAACCTTCACCAAGACCCACTTCTGGTCTTGATGAAGGTTTTCCTTACCGGTTCTGGTCCTGACGGAGGTTTCCCTTCTCGGTTCTGGTCCTGACAGAGGTTTTCCTTCCCGGTTCTGGTCCTGACGGAGGTTTCCCTTCCCGGTTCTGGTCCTGATGGAGGTTTTTCTTCCCGGTCCTGGTCCTGACAGAGGTTTTCATTCCTAGTTATGGTCCTGACGGAGGTTTTCCTTCCCGGTTCTGGTCCTGACGGTGGTTTTCCTTCTCGGTTCTGGTCCTGACGGAGGTTTCCCTTCCCGGTTCTGGTCCTGATGGAGGTTTTTCTTCCCGGTCCTGGTCCTGACAGAGGTTTTCATTCCTAGTTATGGTCCTGACGGAGGTTTTTCTTCCCGGTCCTGGTCCTGACGGTGGTTTTTCTTCCTGGTCCTGGTCCTGACGGAGGTTTTCATTCCTAGTTATGGTCCTGACGGAGGTTTTCCTTCCTGGTTCTGGTCCTGACGGTGGTTTTCCTTCCCGGTTCTGGTCCTGATGGAGGTTTTCTTCCTGGTCCTGACAGAGGTTTTCTTTCCTAGTTCTGGTCCTGATGGAGGTTTCCCTTCCTGGTCCTGAAGGTTACAGCTCCAAACAATATGTTGGTTTGTTAGACCATTCTTTTGGTTGGTAGTTGGGACATTTTGAAGAAAACTGGGGAAGCCATCGGCCGATGTTGATGATGGACGCCTCTAGCAATGGTTAGTCAGTAGAATCCAGGGTTAGCCCCCACATTCACCTAAGGATCCAGCAGTAGGACAGAGCTGTTCTCATGGTTTTCTTACATTCCCATATAACTGCTTGGAGTTTGAACTGTGGTGTGGATGCAAATGCTTAGTAGAGTCTTTTAGCTGAGTTTCACCTCATGTTTCAATAATACATGTTAGCACTGCTGTTTCCTGCTGTCTGCAAATATCTTCTAGACTAGTGGCTCCCAACTTGAGGTCCCCCAAAGAACACAGGGAGCCCCTTAGGCTTTGTACATTTAGAGCCATTGCGGTTAATGTCCACACATTGTCCCTATTTTAAGAAAGAAATGTAATGTTTTTTGTTGTTAATTTAACGTTGGCTTTATGAAAGGACATGACTCAGCCAGAATACAATAATTATGGTGAGAATCTCATTTTTAAAGCCTAAAACCAGCATGGTTTAAGCACAGGGTGAAGCTGGGGGTCCCCAAGGAAAATAGGTTGGGAACCACTATTCTAGACTATAGGATCTCATGTTGCCTCCTGGTCAGGGGAATCTTTTCTAGAAGTTAGACAGACAGGAAACAGTTTCACCCCACCCCAAATCTCTTCTGACTAACCCCAGACTAAATCACTCTCCTGGATTGTGAAGAGCTCCATTGCCAAGGTCCTGAACTTAAACTGATCAGCTTCCATGCACCACTGCAGCTGTAGTGGTCTCTGACTGGGTTACACATACATCTGAAAGATGCTTCCTCCTCATTCACCTTGAGTGAATGTGGCCTTGACCAGGAGAAGTTGATGTAGTCAGACGGTATCCATTGTTTATTGGGTGTTTCGACCCTGACCACAACACCCCCCCAATGGTGAGTTGGCAGTGGTGCCCATCTTCTCCTCCTGGTTTCCAGTCAATCTCCTCTCTCTGGTTCCACAGCCAACATAAGGCTCTTTCTGCTGCCTCCCCATCCTTCGAGCTGCTGCCTTCCTCTCTTTCCACAGCTGTGGACATTCTCCATGACTGTGCTGGGAATTTTCAACAGCCGACCTCCACTGGGAACAGCAACAATATTCCTTACACTACAGAAGGTCCTGGTATTTCTCATTCCCCAGGTTTTCTGGGGTCGGGGGTGTATCCTCAGCAGGAAAGAGATGTGGAATGGCTCTAGTTTCCATAGATCTGCCTAAGTGAGCTTTCTCTTGGGGAGGTCTCATTTAGTTCAGGCTCCTTGTGAAGCTAGTTCCACAGCTCCTAACCTTGGTCTTTTCTCTTCCAGGTTCTGTATCTCCTCCTGTCTCATGGCTCTTCTCTTGTTGGTTCCTGCCTTCCCCCATCATTGAAAATGGGAGTTACCAAGACTCTGTCTTCCTGTGCATGGAGCCCCAATGATGTCGCGCGGCCTCAACATGCTTTCAGGTTGCGCAACAGATGCGTCGGCTGCCCACTTAGTCCTGATCTTGTAATGACGCCTGTTTGTCATTATGACTCTTTGCAGTCTAAACTCCTGAGCTACAGAAGACCTTGGAGAAGAGTGGAAGCTGCCCCGATCTTATGTAGAGGCCTGCTGCAGTGAAGCTCAGAGGGATCCCAGCCACTTAGAGATTATTTATTGATCTCCTCATAGGAACTTCCTTCAGTCAGCAGCCACATGTGTAATGAGTGGTGGTGGAGGTGAGGACCCAAATGCAGGCAGTCAAGACCAGATACAGAACCGTGCAGTTGACCAAGGTTTATCTCCTCACAACGCAGGACAGGGAACCACACACACACAACAGTGAATAGACCAAAAGTACCTGACAAGGCAAACCGAAAACCATGGGGAATTTGTAGACAGAGCGAGGACCGAGGAGACCACAGGTTCAATTCAGGAGGTCAACCCAAAGGCCGCATGGACAGCAGACTTAGTTCAGGGGGCCGGCCTGGGGGCTGAGCAGACCACAGGGACAGTTTTGGCCGGGCAGGCAGGAGCTCCGGAGGCTGAGCATTCTCCTTGACGGCGTGGACCACAGGCGGCGGTGACGGAGGTGCCATCTCCTCGGCGGCGTGGACCACAGGCGGCGGTGACGGAGGTGCCATCTCCTTGGCGGCGTGGACCACAGGCGGCGGTGACGGAGGGGCCATCTCCTCGGCGGCGTGGACCACAGGCGGCGGTGACGGAGGTGCCATCTCCTCGGCGGTGGAGACCAGAGACGTGTAAGAAGCATTTTGGCCAGAGACCCCCTCAAAGCCCAGGGACCAGAAGCAGGTGAGGAGCGTCACGACCAGAGACCCCCTCAGAGCCAGGGACCAGAAGGGGGTGAGAAGCGTCACGACCAGACACCCCCTCAGAGCCAGGGACCAGAAGCAGGTGAAGAGTGTCACGACCAGAGACCCCCTCAGAGCCAGGGACCAGAAGCGGGTGAGAAGCGTTACAATCAGAGACCCCCTTGAGCCAGGGACCAGAAGCAGGTGAAGAGTGTCACGACCAGAGACCCCTTCAAAGCCCAGAGACCAGAAGCAGGTGAAGAGTGTCACAACCAGAGACCCCCTCAGAGCCAGGGACCAGAAGCGAGTGAGGAGCGTCACGACCAGAGACCCCCTCAAAGCCCAGGGACCAGAAGCAGGTGAGGGGCGTCACGACCAGAGACCCCCTCAGAGCCAGTGAGGAGCATCTCGACCACAGACCTCCTCTGAGACAAGACCCAAAGGACAAGGAGGAGTGCCTTGCTCGGGACACAGGAAGCTGTGGCACTGGACAGGTCCTGGGCGCCGGACATTGTGGTGCTGGGCAGGACCTTGGCGCTGGCGTCGGAGGCTGTGGAGCCGGGCAGGACCATTGAGCTGGTGGCGACACCCATGACGTGGACCATGGAGCTGGTGGAGACATCAGAGACCCAGCCCACCCAAGCGGTTTTGGGCTTATCGCCAGTCTGGACTCCCAGAATGTCGACCGCTCTGGCTACTCCAGTGGCTCTGGTTCCGTATCTAATCCAAGGAGCCGTCCCACCAGTTCACTTGAGGTTATACACATTGGGGGCTGCCGCCTCTGGCGCCTGGATGACCTCCTCCGTCTGGGCTTTGTGGGAGGGGGCTCAGGGAACCACGGGTCCAGGTCCACTGCAGTCGGGAGACTTTTTGCTGCCTCACGGCTTTAGTATTCTGGAAGAGTCATCATACCGTCTGCTGGGTCCATGTTTGGTCAGATCCTTCTGTAATGGTTCAGTGGTGGAGGTGAGGACCCAAATGCAGGCAGTCAAGACCAGATACAGAACCGTGCAGTTGACCAAGGTTTATTTCCTCACAACGCAGGACAGGGAACCACACACAACAGGGAATAGACCAAAAGTACCTGACAAGGCAAACTGAAAACCATAGGATATTTGTAGACAGAGGGAGTAATTAGGAACAGGTGAAGTGAATGAAAAATCAAACCAGGTGAGCTAATGAGTCAGGGACATGAGGGAAACAGGACTAAACATGACAAAACCAAAAACCTAAAGCATAAGCATAACAGAAACCAAACACCAGAACTAATAAACCCAGATTAAAATATAACAACCAAGATAGACAAAACCCAAACACAAGAAATAAGACCGTGAAAACAAGACAACATGAGTCTTGGCAAAAATCCATGTTGGTAAAACCATGCTTTACACTTTCCTGGCAGCGCCGATCAAAAGAACTTCCTCAGCCCTTCTTCGTCTGCCTTTCTGTCCTGACAATGTTGTTCCTGTCGGTATGTGAATCATTAAACCACTTTCCGAGGCATTCGATTGGATTCTCCTCTATTGATGGAATCACTTCCCCTTGTACATGCAACTTGGATCTGTTAGTTTTCCATTCCTGATCACCGTGCTCTGTTGCCATGTTGTCTAGAACAATTGGCACCCATCTCACTTCCACAGGGGTGGCTGTCACGGTGAGTTTCTCCATCACAACCTGGTGTTCCTCTTGCAGCGGTACACACCAAAGATCCAGAGCCGGCCCACCACCACCTGCTCCTTCAGAAAGTGGTCTGCAACAGTGTACTGCAACAGCCAGATGGTGAGGACTTGGAGGGGGTCCCACATTGCATCACGGACTACCTGAACTTTGGCAGGGACACTGCTCATGTGCTGCTGCCTGAACAAGCCCTTGATTGCACGCAACATCAAGGACGTCCTCAACAGAAAAAAAAGAGTTCAGAGATGGAGACAGAGACGAGCTGAAGTAGGCACCAGCGACCCCCCTCCCTCCTACCATCACCAGACAGGAGGTCAGCAGGGAGCTGATGTGGTTCCGTCTCAGTATAGCTTCGGGTCTGGATACTATGTCCCAGGATGCTAAATGCCTGTGCCATCAAGCTGGTGGGGACCTCTCCAGCAGATTCAACATACTCAGGATCCCTTCCAGTTTGCCTACCAGGAAAAGATGTGGGGGCGGGGGGGTACGGCATCCTGCATGCACAAGGTTCACATGGACATGTGGAGCGGATGCAGCCCATCCTACTGAGAGACAAGCTGAGCATCATTGGAGTGGATGAACATCTGGAGTCGGAGCTCTGCTCTGCGATCGTTGGGTGTTGCTGATGGACAGGAGAAGTAGTGCAGGGACCTGGTGAAGAACTTTGTGGGATGGCGTAAGTCTAAAAATCTGCAGCTGAACACCTTCAAGAAAAAGGAGATCTGTGGTGGACTTCAGGAGGACGAGATCCCACCTCCAGCCCGTTTCCAGCGAGGGCTCAGATGTGGACGTGATCAGGACCTTTAACACCTGGGACTGCAGCAGAATGACAAACTGGACTGGTCTGAAAACAGAGTCAGCACGCACCGAAAAGGACAATCTGTACTTCCTGAGGAGACGGGGGACCTTTAACATCTGCACGAAACTGCTGCTGATGTTTTAAATAGGTTATCTTCATTAATAATACAAAAGAAAGCAATACAATACGAGCATAAGGCTGGATACTAATTTATTATTTCTACAGTCAAAATAGCTGAAATGATTGAATTTAGTGACATTTCAATTTGTTCTAATATTTAAAGCAAAAATAATTCAGAAACCTTTCAGTGTTTTCAGCAACCGTCTTCAGGCCCATGGATCTTCTTCCCTGAAGGTTAACTTGATGCTCAGCTCAGGCAGGACTGCACCATTTAGTAGGTGGAGCTAATGAATGAGCATGCACCGTTATATTCCCTTCACTGGCTTTAATGTGTTTGAGATTATCTTCACTGACCCCAGCGAGGGCACAGAGCAATGACGTTCATTCCTGCTTGAGCTTGAGGAGGATATTCAGTGCGAGGGATATATCTGCACTAAACCTTGTAGCTGAGTCCTTACTGATGTATTTCTTCCATTTTTACAAAGTTGACTTCCCTCATTTTTTGTATCCTCTTTTCCGGTGCTGAACATTTTAAAAGTGTCTCCACTTTCACAGAAAAAGCAACTTTTCCCATCAGGCAGACTTCTGTCAGCTATCTGCAGCTGTCAATGTGGGAAAAGAGCTTCCTTTTTTTGTTGAGGAATCAGTAACTTGGACTTTTTTTTCGTCAACTTCTTAATAACAGCAAGAACTTACAGAAGCCCACGGAGCTCCTGCATCTAGCACACATCTTCCCCAGCTTTACGACGTCCTCTCAGGACTGAAATGCTGCCAAGCCTTGGTGTCTTCTGGTGCAGAAAGCCAGAAACACACATTTTGCTTTCTGAGTCCTCTGAAATACAGGTGGATGATATATGGAATATGCTATCTCGATGCATCCCAAGTTGTTCTGCGTGCGATATGTAAAAAATACAAACATACAAATAGCCGTGCAGTATTTTAAGCATTTGTGTGGGTTTTTTCTCCATAGTTTGGCTTCTCTCACAGGCAAAGCGACATCACCCCCTCCCATCCAGAAAACAGGAGAAGAAAAGCGACACTAGCTGCGTTTCCATTACAGTTGTTCGCAAAATAAAAACGACAGTTCTAAAAGTGCCATTGCGATTTGCAGGTGTTTCCATTTAATTGCTGTTTGGCGCATTAGGCGTTATTCTGGTAAAATCTCGTCCCGCGAGACTCCACTTTGAGGCAGAAAGGGATTTCTAAATTTTTGTAAACCTCAGCATTTTGCTGTTGTTTGCTATCAAGGATGCCAATTATATTTTTTTCTTTAATTATTTGTAAAAAAAATTCCGTCTCCTCCTCTAGTCATACTGTGCCATCCTTATTTGAAATTAACTGGTCACGTAACCAGCTACATCACGCTCAGTGAAGCGTAAATGTGAGAAAAGTGTTACTTCTATATCGACACGTCTGAAAACCACCTCATGAGAGCGTAAAAACTTTTTAGCTATATTTGACAGTTTTTCAAAATGGAGGCGTTTCCATTACCGTTTTTTTATTGCGATATTTAGCTTTTGCATAATTCTAGGGGCGTTATTCACCTATAGAGACATGGAGTATTTGCAGTGGTGGCCTAGTGGTTACAGAGGTGGGCTTGAGTCTGAAGGACCTGGGTTTCTGGGCCGGAACTGTGGTGAGCAAGGCCCTTAACCCCCAACTTCTCTGCCAAACCCCAACCTGGTCTGGCTGCATTCTGCTCCTTAAAATGTAGAGAATGAGTTTCCCAGCTGGGATGAATAAAAAAAAAAAAAACACTTAAATTTAAAACCTGGGTAGCAGCACCCAGCCCTCTGCTAACGCTGCTGCATCCAACACAAACTACAGACCCCAGTGGATGAATATCATTATGGGGCTACAGCCTCTCACGGCCATGTTGTGCTGCTGTTCACTAAGAAGAGTCCACATGGGTCAAAAATGTCCACCATTTCATGTAGCAGCAAAAGGTCACTAAGAGGATAAGATGGTTTATACACCTACATATGCTAATGTATCATCTCAGACTTATTGTGAAATTACCTCAGCTGATTGCTTCATCATGGGTGATTTATCGTAGCAGTTGATTTGGCGTAGGCGTTTTAGCTAGTAAGTTTAGCATAGACCATTGAGCTTAGTAGTTTAGCATAGGCGTTTAGTTTAGTAAGTTTAGCAAAGGCCATTTAGCTTAGTAAGTTTAGCAAAGGCCATATAGCTTAGTAGGTTTAGCATAGGTGTTTTAGCATAGTAGGTTTAGCATAGGCCATTGAGCTTAGTATGTTTAGCATAGGCCATTTAGCTTAGTAGGTTTAGCAGAGGCCATATAGCTTAGTAGGTTTAGCATAGGAATTTTAGCTTGGTAAGTTTACCATAGGCCATTGAGCTTAGTAGGGTTAGCAAGGCGTTTTAGCTTAGTAGGTTTAGCAAAGGCTATTTAGCTTAGTAGGTTTAGCAGAGGCCATATAGCCTAGTGGGTTTAGCATAGGCATTTTAGCTTAGGTTTACCATAGGCCATTGAGCTTAGTAGGTTTAGCAAGGCGTTTTAGCTTAGTACGTTTAGCAAAGACCATTTAGCTTAGTAGGTAAAGCATAGGCCATATAGCTTAGTAGGTTTAGCATAGGTGTTTTAGCATAGTAGGTTTAGCATAGGCCATTGAGCTTAGTATGTTTAGCATATGCCATTTAGCTTAGTAGGTTTAGCAGAGGCCATTTAGCTAAGTAGGTTTAGCATAGGCCATTTAGCTTAGTAGGTTTAGCATAGGTGTTTAAGCATAGTAGGTTTAGCATAGGCCATTTAGTTTAGTATATTTAGCAGAGGACATTTAGCTTGGTAGGTTTAGCATAGGCATTTTAGCTTAGTAGGTTAAACATAGGCCATTTAGCTTAGTAGGTTTAGCAGAGGTCATTTAGTTTAGTATGTTTAGCAGAGGCATTTTAGCTTAGTAGGTTTAGCATAGGTGTTTTAGCTTAGTAGGTTTAGCAGAGGCATTTTGGATAGTACATCTACAAATGGATCAAAGGCAGAGCTGAATTTTTCATTTGGCATTAAAAAAATAAAAATAACTATTTAACAAAGGCTCTTTAGCTTCACAGCTGATTCAGTATCAGAAATTTAGCTTAGCAGGTGGTTCGGCGTAAGCAATTTAAGCAGTGTTGGTATTGGCAGACAAAAATAAAAAATTGCTAGAAAATATGGACAAATTTGTGGCTGTACCAGAGGGCAAAGGATGATGAATAAAAAGGTATTTTAACTGCCTAAAACATAACAATAAAACATAACGAGGCATATCTTACCACAGGCCTGACCAGGCATTAGTAACGGTGGGTGATGAAGAGACACAACAGTGTGCTGCAGGTCTTGAAGTTTCAGCATCTGACAGAATGAAGCCAAAAAAGATACAACGCTTCTTGAGGACTTTTCATCCTGTACACAAAGAAAAACCTGTTGATATCTTTAAAAATAAACCACTCATCTGTCGTAAATAGAGATGTTTCACTAAAGCAGCATCCGTCTCACTGAAAGCTCAACTCACCGGAAGTCGTTTGCAGTTTCCTCTCGCTGTAGCAGAGGAGCTGATCATCCCTCTGCCACTGACATACAGTAAATGATGAAGCAACAGTCAACAAACTAAAGACGATTTTGTGGCACGTTTCTTCGTTCGTTTCTTTGTAAGCGTCTGGGAGCATGTAAAAGTGGGATCGGGGGGCTTATTAGGTTTAGGAACCACTGATGTAGTCTTACTTGTAATGTTTGGGTGTTCTCCATCATTTCAGGCTTATCCCATCCCCCACCCCTTTCTACAAATATTCAGGCTGCGCAAATAAAAGTTTAGATTTAGTTTTTTTCTGTGGCAAACAAGACTACAATTGTTGCTTCATACTTTATGTAAAAGTTTATTTGATGATAGTATAATTCTAGCTGTGTACTTCTAAAGGAGCTGCCGTGGTGTAGGCTACTTCATGGATGCTGGAGACCACGTTTACCCAGGAGAGCGCTCCTGACGGTGCAGCAGGGTTTCCACTAGTGTGGCTGATCAAAGATATCCACCTTAGCCTTCCTGCAGCTGATGCTTGTGCAAAGCATCTCTGGTGTTTGTTTCACTTTAGCTTAAAGTTATGCGTTTCCCTTAGAAAATACTTGTCAGAAAATATGTCTCAATCAGCGTTTTTAAACGCTTTGTGAAGACCGAACTTTACATAATACACAGAATGAATGTGGGATTTTCTGATTATTTTAAAGTTATCTGGTGTCAGATATGTAGACAACATAAACAGGCAAATATGAGGACACCAGTCTCCTGCCAGTCCTACAGAAGGACAAACCCAATGTTGCCAGATTGGGCGGTTTTCCGTGCAATTGGGCACCTTTTCATCACACCAGGCAGGAAAAAATGTGTTGGGCGGGTATGACGTTTGGGCTGCTTTTGCCCACATGTGGCAGGTTTTTAATATTGTGAAAACTGGTAGAAAAATTAAAAATGAAGCTTAAAGTTGACCTGGGGAAGCAGCTGAAGTTCCCAGAAGTGGTTGCCAAGGCAACATTAAGGCCAGACATTGTCCTCACCTCAGTAGCAACCAAGCAGGTAATTCTCTTGGAGCTCACTGTGCCGTGG
>JBAMHW010000005.1:18545035-18559967 GCA_037177495.1 Rhadinocentrus ornatus | reverse complement strand
CCAGATCTCAGTCCAGTAGAGCAGCTTTGGGATGTGGTGGAACGGGAGATTCTCATCATGGATGCAGCAACACCTCTTAGGACGGTTTCCATGGTTACCTGCTTCCATCTATCACACCAGGATTAAAGGGGTCCGACCCGGTTCTGGAGCTGTGGCAGATCTGCTGGCTTGGTTTTTTAGCTGACCCACTGAGGAGAAAAGTTTGGGATAAAAGATGTGTTTGTAAACCTGCTGGAGAAATGTAGATCTGTAAATGAGGTGAGACACACACGGAGCTGGAAGCTGTTTTCAGATTTATTGAAAAGATACGGATGTCTGATGATGGGGAGATTTAATCAGTGAAGGTAAAGTGATGTGAAACCAGTTCAAAAGGAGCCTCTGCTGGTTCTGAGACTACGTTAGACCTCCACTAGCACTGTGTGGAGCCAGCAGCTGCTTCCTGTTTGGGGCCCCGCTGGGTGCCATCTGCCAGGTCCACCAGCACCTGGACGGTCTGGGCAAGCCGGCTCAGGCCCTCGTCCTCCGAGATGAGCTGGGGGGAGCACATGGAGTCCTGGCAGAGGAGCAGCCAGAAGATACAAGTAAGAAACCATCGAAAAACACAGAAAAACCACAAAGTGTGAATGAAATGAAATCTGCGTGACTAAGTCAGCATCAAAGCTTAGAAGTAAACAGCCGTACTTTTTATTTATTAACAACTCGACTGTCAGACAGGAACTAATCTGCTGCTCTGGGACTGTGTGGGTTGGATTTGACTGGCAGAACCCAGCAGCTCCAGAATTTTCTCTAAGGCCTTTTCTTCCCTAATTCAGAAATAAAAAGTCAAATGCGAGGAGGTTCAGCCATCACGTCTTCAGACACGCCAGGAGAACAGGAGCAGAGGTCTGTTGGGAAGTGGGATCTTTCTTAGACTTGCTTGGACAAACTAACTGATGCCGACATTCAGGTCTTAGTTTAACCCGGTCCTGGAATTAATATTATAGTCAATCACTTAGCTGAATATTAATAACTGTCCTCGAACTCTTGAGCAATTGTTAATATCTGAACTAGTTCCCACCAATCCTCAACATAGTCTTCAGGAACAGTTCTCTGTCCCTCCATGGGACCCGGCGAGGTCCGAGTTCTGGGGAGGATCCGTCCCTCCATGGGACCCGGCGAGGTCCGGGTTCTGGGGAGGATCCGTCCCTCCATGGGACCCGGCGAGGTCCGGGTTCTGGGGAGGATCCGTCCATATGTGGACTGGTGGCTAAGACTAGAACTTCTACTTTAAGACCCAAACACGTGTGGTGTGATAGGGACCTTTATTCGGTGACCTGAACTGACTGAAATTCAGTCTAAATTTACGTGTAGAAGTTTCTGTTTATAGTTTAACATTTAACCGGATATTCCTGTATTATTCAAAAAAGCATGAAGTTTACGATCAACTAATTTCCTGAAATCCGGAAGAAAACTCGGATTAGGAGTAAAACCGATGATGTAACACTACTTCCCTCAGCTAGTGTGCGTTCACTAGCACTTAACCAAGATGGCCGCCCCGCCGGCACAACGGATGGTCGTCTGCGTATAAATGTCTGTGGTTGAACCGACGCAGACGCACGAGCAGTTCGTGAAGTCGGTTTATCTTCTACGCGATGACTATCTGTGTCCGCGGGAATTTTTTACCTCACACGGGAGACGGAGGCTCAGCCAACGGAGCTGTCCAGCGCCTCGCAGCGGTCGGGTCGTAAATCCACAACGAAGAACCAGAATCCGACATTTCACTCGTATGTGTCGTGTTATAAGCATTTGCTCCTGTAACCGTATTCAGAAGAGAATGATCTGTTTTTTATGCACATCTTTAGACGAATACGCACGGACTCGTGCCGACACGTCTTCACGGACAGCTCTGCTACACAACTTTGGTTGGAAGTTTTTGTCCTTATTTGTTGAACGCTAGACTATCTGCTGCGTTTACAGAAACCTCGTTCAGTTTGTACCTGAAACCGAGTAATCAGCGTTCACGGTGCAACTACACACAGATGTGGATAGTACGAGTAATATTCCAAACGTTTAAAGTCCTTTAGAGTCGTGTGATCCTTGCTCGATAAGACTGGTTTTAACGACGGGCATCAGGAAGTTAACCCATTAAAATCCGGCCAAGTGGCATTCTGCATCAAACGTCATTCATTCTCGCATGCAGCAGAAACCAGATTTACACACCCTGTCAAATCTCAGTGTTTGCAGGCGTGAAGCAAGAACCCGTCAAATCAGCCCACTTCCGCTGCAGCCAGCAGCCAGGCGATGGAAATAAAAACTCGCTCCTTCTGCGTCGTAAAACAGAAAGGCTGGGATGTTTAATGGTGTAAATCTGCAGGTCTGGATGCTGCTTGGCTCTTTCTGTAAGAACCACTTCTAAAAAGGCAGAACCTGAAGGAAACGACCGTGTTGGGCGTTTCTGGGGGACGGATCTTTGATGCTGATCAGAGTCTTGAATATGTCAAAGACTGGCAAGCCAATCAATTTGATTGCGTTTATATTTTTATGTAGCATCAGAAACTCCTCCTGGGACCTTCGTGGCTACAAATGGCTCGTTGACTTCCAGTAAAACTAAATATTTTAATCCCACAGGCCAGTTTAAAACCATTTGTTCTTTCATCTCCGCATTTCGTTTGGAAGAAAAGTCGTGAAACTAGATGTTTTTACTGGAAACCACCTCATTCAACTGGTTTCCCGACATCCACAGATGCGGGAAATTCTGGTATTTTTACCAGTTATGTTTTGGAGCCATGCGACCACCCGGGGCACTAAAGGTGGATTTGTGCTTGTGTGCTGATCTGATGCAGACCAGCACACAAGCACAAATCCACCTTAAGAGTGATTCGTAGGTGTGTGTGAAAGAATTTCACATTGTTTGGATGTTCTGAATTCTGAAACGCAGAGAAATAAGTGAATAATCTAGTTTCATGACACCGCCTGACCACCTGTATATCGTCTCCCGCCTGTTAATACGCGTTTTGTTAACAAGCGCGTAAAACAATTCGGATATTTGCGTATTTGTGTTAGCATCCAAACAAATGTCAGATTACATGTAAAATAATAACTTTAATACTTTGACGCCTGTTGTCGCAGATTTACAACAAACCACTTCCAGCCTTTATTTTTAATTTAATATTTAAATGTATTTTATGTTATTCCAGTTTTTTCCTTTTCTTTTTAACTGTATTTTTGTATAAATTTTTTGTAAATAACGAGGCTGGATAGCTCAGTTAGTGGAGCATCAGTCTCCAAGGGTTCGAATCCCCCAGGGGACGAACATCAACACCTCCTAGTTGGGTCCTCAGGCAAGACCCTTAACGCTGCTGCCTGACCGCTGTAAGTCGCTTTGGATAAAAGCGTCGGCTAAACGACTGTTATGACCTTTCATAGAGCCCAGAATCTGAAAAGGCTCCTCTTGGGATGCATGGGACCAGTTCTCTCGAAATCCCTCTGCGCTCTTTACTCTGCTTGTAGAAATGTCGACATCGTGGTCGTCATTCGTGTTTTTCTTCTTCTTCCTCAGCAGGAACCTGGATTAGACTTCTGCTGCTTGTTGAGTCCTCTTTCCTGTCCTCTCCACCCCCAACCGGTCCAGGAAGAGGGACGTCCGTCCTGGTTCTAATGGACGGTTTCCTTCCTGGTTCTGGTTCTGATGGAACGGTTTCCTTCCTGGTTCTGATGGAACGGTTTCCTTCCTGGTTCTGGTGGAGGGTTTCCTTCCTGGTTCTGGTTCTAATGGACAGTTTGCTTCCTGGTTCTGGTGGAGGGTTTCCTTCCTGGTTCTGGTTCTAATGGAACGGTTTCCGTAGCTAGGTCATTAATATATATACTGGTTTTTAAAAACCGGACAAACGTGGATCACATGATGGATCTGCTTTACCTGGATTAGAACTGGATTTTTGTAGATTAAACGGACTTGGATGATATTGTTTGTAGAACCCGTCTCACCTTGTTTCAGGTGTAAATGGACACATCAGCCATCACAGGTTAATCTCTGCCTCAGGCGCATCACCGACACGGCGGACTCTGCACCACGTCAACAGGTGATGAGCAGTCCTGTCTCCATAGAAACCACTTCCCACTTAATTATAGAGAAACGGCTCTGAAACCCAGATGACCCAGCTTTCCTCCAGCACTCAAACACAGCATGTGAGGGCTGTTGAGTCTAAAAGCTCCATGTGCATTTATGTGCATGTATTTGTGTATATTCACGTTTACAGCTTCCCAAAACTACTCGTTGTTTTATGCACACAGGACAGTTATGAGACCATTTTCACTCATACTCTCAAGTTTTCATGTTCCTGGAGAACAGAACATTAGTTATTAAACATGTTTGTGATCAGCTGATTGACAGGTGGAGCGTAAACGGGACGCCCTCCATCTGCAGCGACAGAGCAGCAGTAGACGGATGCAGAGGTGGCCGCAGCTTATGAGCTGAACAAACCTCAAGGCTGGTTTCAACCTTTTCTCTGACCTTGGCTCAGCACACTCACCTGCTCCAACAATGGCCGGCAGAAAGTCATGATGGGTAACCTGCTGCGAGGAGAATCACAGAGGAGCGTTCAGAGGTTAAAGCACAGGGCAGGGACGATTGACTTCAGGGTATCTGCAGCCCACTCGCACATCTGCCTCATTCCACAGCTTCAAATGTGTTGGAGTGCAGACCAAGGCTACAGAAGCAGGTCTGTCAGGTCGCAGCGCGCTGCTGAGCAACATGTCTGCTGTTGTTGTCTAAAGCAACCATTTTTATCAGCTTCCTCACCTTAATGTGGCTCCAGCCCCAAGCCAAGCCTCGATGGAGCGTGAAAATTGAACGACTTCTGCTGGTTCTATCGATTTAAAACCAAAACAGTGCTGTTGACAACACTTTAGACATGGCACAAATCTTATCCTCCTCCGTGTGTCACACACAGAACAGCGCATTTACGTCGTTGGGCCTGCAGACTCACGTCAGCATCTTCCCTCTCTACGCTGTACTAGCAGTCAATCATGGAGCATCGGTTCTATGATCAGTCTGGACTACAAATGTATTGTTTTCACTTATTTTACATAAAGCTAATAAAGCATTAAGCCAGTTCTGAAGGCAAAACGGGGTCCAAACCCCAGCTAGCAAGGTGGAACTGATAAATAGGATGGGAAGGGTAAATATGAAGGAGTTGTCGACAAAAGAGCAGAATAATAAACTGGTTTTAAGAAGCCAGAATGATGCAACATAAATCTAAAGAAGGTGACATTCGCGTTTCAGCAGCTGTTTGTTTGGGTTTATGAGAGATGAGGCGTTCAAGGACGAGTACTCCCAGCAGGATAAGAAATATACATTTGTTGTTAGATTGCCTCTGCAGCGAGATCCGACAAACGCAGGCGGTACGAAAACTGGAGAATATCAGCAGCAACCTTGTCAAAGTCGTCTTTATGTGATGAAATAAATGGTAATGGAATTCTTTGCTGGGTTTCATCTGTGTTCGGTGCTGAAGGACGCTCCATGAAAAGCTAATAAAAGACCTTGAGTTTACTTTTCCTCCAGAAAAAGAGGTGGAGGTGACTGCAGATACCCCGAGCACACACATTTCTTTGCTGATTAGGCAAAAGCACAACAGCAAGCAGGCACAGAAAAAAAGCTCATGGTCCAAGTTTCATTTTTAATAAATTCTTTACAGCAGGAAGAAAAAGAACTTGACATAAAGATTTTATATAGAGTCAAAAACGATTCTGAATGGTGTTATATAAATATAGAGTACAACAGTATTTCTGTTCCACCAACGTGTTTAGGAATATAACTCGGCCTTTGCCAGTGAGAGAATTACTGTGTGACATTTCTCCAGTTTCACTTAGAAAATATACATTTAAATTGAAACTGTATAAAATTTACCTTAACAGCAGGCTAATAATATAAAAATTTTAAAAAGGCGACTGGGAGGCGCGTTCGTACAGTGGACCCTCAGAAAACTACAGAAATGGAGGCAAGAAGCTGATTTATGTCAGAAACAAAAACTTAATAATCCACCAAACACGAGTTTACTTCCATGTTGCAACAACGCTTCCTGGCAATAACTAGCACACTGTTGGAAAGCCGGTTTATACACAAGTAAAATGTATTTGTGGGACGGGCAGCAGAGTTGAGTACGTGGACTAAACCGCGGATTCTGGTACCGGCTCGTTTTGAGCTTGATTTGGCCAAACATGTTGAATATTAAATCAGTGAAAATATGTTGAAAATTAGACAAGAAAACAGTGAAAAAAGTGTAGAAGAGACGACTTATGAGGAATTTCAGGACATTCCATGTCCTCAGTTTAACGAGGAGTTTAAATGTGCATTGACGAGGCTTCACATTTATCTAATTTAGCACCGAACACGTCTGGATCGACCAGACAGGCGGCACAGAGTGCGTGTTGTGTTGGTCTGACATGTTAGCTGACGGGCTAGCTGTGTCGTTAGCTGACGGGCTAGCTGTGTCGTTAGCTGACGGGCTAGCTGTGTCGTTAGCTGACGGGCTAGCTGTGTCGTTAGCTGACAGGCTAGCTTTGACGTTAGCTGACAGGCTAGCTGTGTAGTTAGCTGACAGGCTAGCTGTGACGTTAGCTGACGGGCTAGCTGTGACGTTAGCTGACGGGCTAGCTGTGTCGTTAGCTGACTGGGTAGGTGTGACGTTAGCTGACTGGGTAGGTGTGACGTTAGCTGACGGGCTAGCTGTGTCGTTAGCTGACGGACTAGGTGTGTCGTTAGCTGACGGGCTAGGTGTGCCGTTAGCTGAAGGGCTAGGTGTGTCGTTGGCTGACAGGCTAGCTGTGACGTTGGCTGACAGGCTAGCTGTGTCGTTAGCTGACGGGCTAGATGTGTTAGCAGATGCTGAGGTGGCTTCATGAATAAACTTTTCAGAACTATTTTACTTCCTAAACAAAATAAAGTTATTAATCTCAGTTTAGTCTGAAAAACGAATGTTTACTCAATTTGAATAAAATAAGCTTCAGAAATGTGGAGACGTCTGGATTTAAAGGCTTTAGCGGAGCACGAACACCGGCTATCAGTGACACCAGTGTGGTAATGAGACTCAGGACGTGGAGCAGAAACTGCAAGACGTTAAACCTGAATGCTCACTGTTGTTTAATTATTACATATTGATCTCATTTCATTTAGCTGTGTGAGATTTAAAAGACCCAGGTCAATTTTACAAACCTTGAAGAGACTGTTTGGATATTTGACCAAATCAGCAGAAACGGAACCAGAATAAATAAAATAAAAATAAACAATAATTTAATAAACTGTGTACATTTATACAAGCAAAGGCCGCAGAGAAAAAACAACAACATGACCTCCTGGAGGAGTTTGTACCGTCTGTGTGGGCTGGATGCAGCGACATCGCCCCCTGCTGCTTTAAGGAGGAACAGCAGGAATGAAATCAGGCACTGTGACACCAAGCATCACCCAACATCCCTTTTCCCCTAACATCCATCTCAAGGCTAAAAACCAAAGAAGCACATGCACAGATCAGTCTGGGAGCTCCTCCAGCAGATGTCAGGCCGGGTCCTGAGGAGGAATCCAGCTGCTTACAACCAGTTAAACGTCTCTGCTTCACTCCCAAAGCCAATGAAAACGTCTGCTTGTTTTATAACTCGGTCATTCCCTCCCCGCTGCCCCCCGGCGTTCCTCGGATTCAACTCAACCCTAAACCAGCTCACTGAGGTGACTTTCTGGAAATAAACCAATAAAAAACCTGCAGCTGGAAAGTTTTGCAAACGTCAGAACGCCGCAGAGAAAAGAGGGAACAGAAAGCTTGGAGCTGCGATCACGTGACCTCCTCCGTCTTTATTTCAGTCATTTTGGTAACAGCTGTGTTGGCGAGCAGCTCAGCTCCATGGCTTCCTGGAAGCAGCTGAGGAACGTGGAGGTGTTTAACACCGGCGCAGCTTTATGTGAACAGGTAGCAGTAGACGACGTAGAGCAGAGCCATGGCGGCACAGTAAAACAGCAGGAAGTCTGTGGACAGCAGCGAGGAGTGCTGGGGGGGGCAGTCCTCCGCCGTGTCCCCCACCTCCAGGGCCAGCAGGGCCGCCACACAGCGCAGCACAGCTGGAAGCTTACAGAGAAGCACATCAGAGCTCACACACACTTCAGTCTGGACGACACACACACAGAGAGAGGAAAAGACACGGATGTTAAACCGGGACGTCATGAAGCAGCAGGAGGAACGTTCAGCTTGTCGGACAGGAAACAGGAATAAAGGAGATTGTTTACCTCCGAGATCCCCAGCCTGCGACACGCAGCCATGAAGTTTTCAACGTTCAGACGAGACTTCGCCGAGCTCAGTTTGGGCTGAAAACACACACAAAGACAGTTGGGGTCAGTCAGCAGGACGGAGCTCCAGATCTGCTTCCTGACTCGGACAACCACAACACAACCAGCTGAGTGCTGGACCACTTCGGGATCTGGTTCCACGTAGACCACACTGCAAAAAACCTTCTGTACATCCACCGAGACTAAACTATCTAGCAGCCGGAGGCCTGTGGGTGCTTCCTGATCGGTGAGATGCCTCCAGGTTGTTGGTACGGGAAGTTAAAGGGGACATTTGCACTTCGGAACCTTTTCAGACGACCAGCTGTTTCAGCAGATAAAACCACGCTGCATGTTGACATGGCGGCTTCCTGCGTACAAATATCCCAATAACGGCGTTACAGATGTGTCGCAGCATCGGTAAAAGAGCTAAACAAGCAGATATCAGTCATGTGATGCTGCTTTCTTCCTCAGCTGTTCAGAGGCGCCGCATGATGCTCCGTGTGGTGTTGAAATAAGCACCAAGGGGGTGTTCCATGGTGGGGGTACTAATTCCAACACTACACCGGCCTCCTGCGAGCGCTTGGAGACGGGGTAGGGGTCTGCAGCAGCAGAATAAAAAACCCATGTTTTCACACCAGTCTCCAGTAAGACCTGAAAACGTCGCTGCCGTGGCGGCGGGTCTACTTCTGGTATTAGCCCAGATCCCCGAGCTCATCGCTCCGCCATCTTTCCTCGCTGTGCGGGTTAAACGGCGTCATCACGCTTGGAGCGTGTGATGTAACATCGATCTCACACACGTCTGCGGGGAGACGCAGCCTTAAAAACGTGGACGTCAGGGAAGCAGATGTGAGTCGCGTTAGGAGAGAACTGCTGTGATCCAGACTCACAACTGCCGGGGACGGGACGTGGATGATGGAGACGGAGCGCGGTCGGATGTGGTTGACCAGCTGGCAGAGGATGGTCCCGTTGGACAGAGCCTCGCCCAGGTCCTCCGGAAGACTGACCTTCAGCCGGGACTCCAGCGTCTGAGGAGGAGACGGAGATCAGAAATCAGCTGTTTTCCCCCGCTCAGCGCGCGCGTGTGTGTGTGTGTGTGTACCTTGCGTAGCTGCGTTATGTCCGGTCTCTCCTCCTTCGGCGAGCGCAGCGTGGTCCTAGACTCGCTTCGGCCGAACTCGCCCAGCGTGAAGCCGACCCCTGAAGGCAGAAGACATGAAGGACGTGTTGGACACGCTGCAGCCGTGAACAGAGATGCGTGTTGTTTGTGTGTGCGTGAGAACCTGTGGGCTTGACGCTGCTTCGGGATGAGGTCCTGAACAGGAAGCTGTTTGGTTTCTGGGCCGGACCCGGAGGAGGGGACGTCTTCGGGGAGGACGGCACGTCTGGTGGAAACATTGCTGGTTAGAAATCCACATTTCATCAGATCAACAGAGAAATCCGGAAGTTTCTGGAGGTAAATCTGGGAATTCTGCGACTTTTCCTCTATAAGCTCAGTTTGGACATGAAGGATTCGGAATCCAGCAGCGTTGTTGTTCACATGTTTGATCCCATGTATCCATATTTCCACGCTTCAGCGATGGATGGGAGCTCGTCATGGGATGGGGAGGAACCCGAGGATTCCCGTGGAGAAAAATAAGTGTTTCACACGTAATTTACACTCGTTCATGTTTTAACCATCTTTTTGGGTCCGTGTTCAAATCCACACGAATATCCACGTCAACACGTCACACTAACAAACACGAAGATTTGACACATTTTCAGCTTCATACGAATTCTTCAACGTATGTGCACGTAACGCCACACGTGCACGGATCAGCTTAGATGTGCATGTGAGATTTAGAGACTCGTGTCAGTGTCTTGTCTCAGTTTCACAAATTCATGCTGCGTTTAAGTGCTGGTTTGAAGCTGGGTCATCTGGATGTTAACCAGATATTCTTCTGTAGTTGTTTCACCGTAGAAAGATTAGACGGACAGAGAAACAGACAGATGCACAGACAGAGAGATGGACGGACAGAGAGACAGAACGTTGTCCGTCCTGTTTCCTTTTGCTCTAATAGACATTTTTATAAAGGACGCTTGTTAGAAAATGAATGAAGGAAATTGGAGATGAAAAGCGAAATCAAAGCAGATCAAACTTCGTGCTTTTACAACAACTGCTCACTAGAGGGCGGTGTTTCCCAACACGACTGCTGATCATGAAAAAGAAAGTCCAACACAGATCGGCCAGAACTACAACAATAAACTTCTGGTTTCTGGTTTTACTGGGGTGTTCAGACCTGATCCGGTTTTCACCAGAATGTGTACGAGCAGCGGGAGGCAGTTGGACATCCACCATGATGATCTACATCACTTCCTGCCTCTTCTTCACTGGAAGCTCCGTTTCACACCTGGTTTTCACGTAGACCCGAGTTCACTTCTTCTGTCCACACCAGAGGGAGCATGCCTCAAACGAGCCGGACTCCACTCCCCTTGGAAGTGGACCACGGTTTGTTTAAAGTGGACCAAACCCTGAACGCACCTTCAAATAACTATTGAAGAAAAGCGATTAAAACCCAGATTTCCACCAGCACTTAAACGCAGCGCGTTTGTAAAACTGGGAGGAATCTCAAATTCCACATGCACATGTAGGCTGATCTGTGCACGTGGAAACGATCTCACCTGTGAAGCTAAAGATAAAAATCAGCAAAATATTCCTGTTTGAGCAGTTTTGTCCTGGGACTGATGTTTAATTTCCTCCCTGGTCCTCAGCCGTCATCATGAGACGCCATTGTTCATCCACCATGAAGGAGTTTGGTTCACCAGCGGATTGTTTTACCGAAGACCAGCAGGTTAAAAACGGGCTGAAAGTCAGAGGTAAACGGTTCGGGGAAGAATCCCGGACACGTACCTGTCCTGCTGCTGGAGTGGTGGAGAAGCAGAGACAGCGACCCGCCGGTCATCTGGTCAGCGCTCTGAAAAAACAGACATCTCAGACTTACTGCATCCCAGGAAGCTGAACTAGACAAAAACTAAAATCACGTGAGCCAATATTTTATTCAGAAGTCTAAACAGAAAAATTAGCTCATGTTGAATGTGATGCTACGGGTCTAAAAACAGTTGCTACGGGGGTGACATGGTGAATCAGCTAGGAAACCAACCAGCAAGTGAGGTGGCTGGCTGTGAAAGGATGTCCTAGAGGCCGTGATGACAGACAGGCTCTCCAATGTGGAAAAAGATGGCAGAATATAAAAAAAAACGTCGCATTGCAAAGGCTTTGCAACTCTCGTCTACAGAGCACAACATCAACAGATTAGAGAAACCGGAGGCATCTCTGTGCGTACGGGACAAGGCTGAAGACCTTATCGGACCCTCAGGCGACACTGCATCACTCGTCAGTGGCCAGGAAGACTTCCAGAAACCACCGTTGGTTAACACCATCCACCGTGCCTCCTGCAGATGCCAACTGAAGCCGTCAGGCAGGACAGAAGTCATATTTGAACATGGTCCAGAAGCACTGTCATGTCCGGTGGGACAAGAATCACCTGAAATGGACTGTGTCTGAGTGTGGAACTGTTCTTGGGTCTAAATTAGACTCACTGGTAGTCCTGCAGACTAAAGAGGAGACGGAGCGTCCAGCTTGTTATCAGTGGACAGGTGAACAGCTGCATCTCTGATGGTATGGGGCTGCCTTAGTGCCTATGGCCTGGGCAGCTTCCACATCTGTGAAGCTCCATCAATGCTGAAAAGTACCTGGAGGTTTTAGAGCAACATCTGCTCCCATCCAGACGTCTCTTTCAGGGAAGGCCTTGCAGGTTTCAGCAAGACAATGCTGAACCACATCCTGCATCCATCACAGCAGCATGGCTTCACAGGAGAAGAGTCCGGCTGCTGAACTGGCCTGCCTGCAGTCCGGGCTTTCACCAATACACAACACCTGGAGCATCATTAACGCTCTAAGACCTGCAGGAAGCATCACATTTTACATGAGCTCACGTTGTGCATAAAGTCTGTTATGTTCTGTAGGTTCAGGGGTAATAAAATACTGGCTCATGTAATCAGACCGGGGGTCTCAAACTCCGGTCCTCCTTTCTGAAATTCCGGTTTTATAAAGAACCCATCTCCCTCCTCTGATGATGCTCACCGCACATCTCTGCCGCAGGCCTGAGTTGGAGCTGCTGCTGTTTTCTGGTGAAGCGCCACTAGAGGGAGACAGAGACCAGAGTTAATTCTCTGTCCACACCCCCTGCTTGAGGAAATCCAGATCGAACTAGGAGCAGGACTAAAGCAGATGTGGGTCCCTGCTGCCCTGCTCCAGGTTTATCCACTCCACTCACCATGAGCTACTTCCTGTTGGTGGTGAGTTGGTCACGTGACTTCCTGTTTTGCTGTTTGACTTCATGAAACTGCAAAAATGAGAAGTTTAGATTGACACTGGGCCTGCTCTCCTCTGCTAGCAGTAAAAGGATCTGATTCCTCCACCTGTGTTTCTCCCTCTGCTGCTGCTGGCGTTCCCTCTCCTGCCAGATCAGCAGGGTGCCGGGTCTCCTCTTCTCCTCCAGCGTGGGGCTGGAGGGCGACAGGGGGGACGAGGAGGCGGGCGAGTGGGAGCCCACCTCCAGGTGGACGCTGGATCTGAGAGGAAGATCAGAGGAGTGACAGAATTTTATTCATTTTTCTTTGTTCACTTCAATTTATTTACTTTTATTCAAGTTTTTTTTATTAATTTCAATTTATTTCTTATTGACTTAACATTTTAATTCCACTTATTAATCTGTTATTTTTTATCCATTTGTTTCCAATTCTTGCATTTTATTTTATTTTTACAAAAATAAAAGAAATAAATTTTACCCATTTTTTAAAAATTCTATTATTCTATTTAATTCCGTTGACTTTTTACGTGCCTACATAATTTCCTTTAAGTATTGAAAGTGATTTTTTAATTGAAAATATTTCCTCCGGTGGCCTACCATCCCTTCACCTTCTACACAGGAGTGGTTCATTATTCCCTCTTCTCTGTGTTTCTGTAGTTGTTCGTGTGTGGACGTCTTTATTCTTGGCTAAGCTTCCCAACATGCATGTTCTGTATGAGAAATCCAACAAACAGAACTAATTAGGAACAGAAAGGCAGCGGCCTACAGAAGTCTGACCCGCCGGCGTGTTCGTAGTCACGGTAACGTCCTGGAACGTGGGAGGAAACATCCAAAAGATGAACTTCAGTTTTAGTCTCTGGATCTATTTTTAGACGTCCCACAGGAAGAGTTGGAGGCCAGAATCTAGAACATCCGTTTGTTCAACGTGCTCAGGAGCAGGAAACCAGAATCCAAACCTGGAACACATCTGTTCCGTGTTTGTCCTCAGCAACTCTAATTAAAGTCAAACATGTGGAACAATAGATGCTAATAAACAATAGCCGAGTGTCACGTTCATAGGGAGGTCTGCGGGCTGCAGGGACTGAGTCCAGGCGATGAAATTACCCGGCCGGGCGACGCAACACGATAAATTAAATGTAAAACACAGAGTGGAGCTCCTGCAGCTGCTGGCTAAACCCTGGCGGGAGGCAGAGGAGGAGCTTCGGAGTGAACCTGGAGCAGGAACTTTACCAGCTGCAGGTGTTATTTACTTCATCACCAGCAGCGTGGCCTCACCCTCCACCTCCTGGAAAACCGTACGATCAAGTCAGTAAAAGATAACATCTAGAAATGTTTCTACGTTGCAGAAACACGGTAAATATAAAGATAAAGGACGTGGAACATGAGGAGATGGAGGCCTGGTAGGCCATTAACAGCAATGAGCTGCAGTGTTGACTTTTCCCAGCAAATTAAACGGCCCCTGAAGTGACCCTGTGAGACGCGGAGGGGGGAATAAAGAGGAAACTGATAAAACTTGTCGGATATTTGGCATTTCCAGTCAGGGAAACCAGAGCTGGGCTGAACTGAAGTGGAAGTGACAAGAACAGGACAAGCAGGGGGAGCATGGGAATACTTTCTAACCTCAACGCCACTACGGTCAACAAGTTGGAGAACTGACGTTCAGGTTCACTCACGGCTGATGAGATAACTAGATATCATCCGCTCCTTTAAACGAAGTTTTCAACCTTTAAATAAAAGTGAAACCGTTTTGCTTCCATTGATTATCTGAGATCGGGTTGCTGAGGCGGCAGACATTTCTCTCTCCGGCTTCTGCTGGGTGATCCGGAGGGGATCCAAGGCCAGAAGAGAGACAACACTGGGATGTCCTATCCTTATCCTCTTAAAGCCTACATTTGTTTTACAATTATTCAAAAAACTAAACAAATACAGGAAAAAAGGACAAAAGAAAAAGACTAGAATAAATTAAGACAAATAACTTAATACATGAATATATATTTTTGTACTGTTTTTGTATTTTTGGTTATTTAATTATTTACTGTTAGGAATTTATTTAATATATACTTTGATTTTATTCCAATTTTTTCCTAAATTTTTTAACTGTATTTTTAAATGTACTTACAGATAAAGTTGACTTGAGTTAGTCTTGCCTAAACAATGTTGGTAATGTGGTGCAGGAAACTGTTTGAGGGGGGACGGTTTTCACTGCTGCACCACTAAACCTGCGGCAGGAAACTGTTTGAGGGGGGACGGTTTTCACTGCTGCACCACTAAACCTGCGGCAGGAAACTGTTTGAGG
>JBAMHW010000005.1:18414524-18424854 GCA_037177495.1 Rhadinocentrus ornatus | reverse complement strand
GACCGTAGGGCCTCGTAGCTGGATTTATACTCGTGTGTCATCTACGTATGGTAGGGCCTCGTAGCTGGATTTATACTCGTGTGTCATCTACGTATGGTAGGGCCTCATAGCTGGATTTACACCCGTGTGTCATCTACGTACGGTAGGGCCTCGTAGCTATATTTACCCCCCTGTGTCATGTATGTACGGTAGGGCCAGCATAGATGGATTTACACTTGTGTGTCATGTATGTACGGTAGAACCTCGTAGCTGGATTTACACCCGTGTGTCATGTTTGTACGGTGGGGCCTCGTAGCTGGATTTACAACCGTGTGTCATGTATGCACGGTAGGGCCTCGTAGCTTGATTTATACTCGTGTGTCATCTACGCACGGTAGGGCCTCGTAGATGGATTTACACCCGTGTGTCATGTATGTATGGTAGGGCCGGCATAGCTGGTTTAAGTGGTGTCCTGGGGGAGGAACAGGGATGCAACAGGATCTATAAACTGATCTATAAGGCTGGTAAGATCATTGGATACAACCTGGAGACAGTCAGAGACAGGAGGTCTCTGAACAAACTGGTCTGCATCATAGAGAATTCCTCACATCCATCACACAGTAAACTGAAGATCTTTCTCTACCAGACGTTGCAGCTCCGCTTCATGAAGAGATTAAGGAATCATTCCTTCCTTTCACAATAACCCTGATCAATAACTCCTCCATGTGTGAGCTGATCATCATCTCTGCTTTAATTCATCGCCAGGACATTCTCAGGATCTTCCCCAGGACAGCCTATAGACCAGTGCTTCTTAATCTTTTTTGAGCCAGTGCCCCCCTATTTATTATCTAGGTCCCCCCCCCCCTTTATAATGGCAGCTAAGTGTCTTCCCAACATTTCAGGCCTAATGTTAATTATTCAGTGTCACACTATAAAACCTGTAGTAAAACATATTTGGTGAGAATAGAAATAATACATGCAATGCTTAGCCATATGATAATCAAAATTTTAATTACTTTTGTTTGTTTTGTGCCATTTTAGATGTTATGATTTGTTTCTTACAGTTTTAAACTGTTTTGTGAAGAATCATCTTTGTACAGGGGATAATTGAGATGTGTTAATTGCAGAAAATTTAAAAAAGTACAATAAAAAGTAAATACTAATCCTGAAATGTAAAGTCCTAAAATGAGATTCTTTTAAACCGTCAACGGTAACAACTCATATAAAAGAACAAAAGCTCAACAAAATCATAAAGTCTGTCTGACCTTTGCAGCTTTGCAGTTATTCACTGGACTGTTCGTGTAAAATGAATCACTTAAGTCCAGGTTATTTTTTAATGAAGATAAAAGATTTTTTAGGATCGAGTCAGCCATTTGTTACAGTTTACGATCTTTGGGTCTACTTTTTGATTGTGTTTGCTGTTGCGCTAGTTTTTTTAATGAATCTGATTGGTCAGTAAAGGTGTCAATCATCAATTGCCAAGCCAATCCCGGCGCCCCCAAAGAAACACCACCGCCCCCCTTACATAATTAACGCTCCTGGCGCCCCCTGATGCTATTATATTGACCCCAAATGTTCCTCCCCTTTGGAAGCCTACACGTTTTAGGTTGCACTCGAAAAAGCCCAGCACAGGATCTCTAGAAGCTGTGTGTTAATGAATCTACAAGCTCTGCAGAATAATTCAGCCCAGACTGGAACTTCCTAAGTCTTGCAGTTTTTCAGCAGAACCTGGTCTAGTGTGGCCAAAGTTCCCCCCCAAAAATCAGTGGATAGCTTATTATGTAAATCCCACATCAGAAGCCAACTTCTGCACCGTAAAGATGCCATCTCTGAAACTTTCTTCCACGGTGCTCAGCGTTGGCGTCTAAAACCCCCGCTCCCGGTTTAGTTCTTAACCCCCTCATGCACTGTCCACTAGACAACTACTAAAAGGCCGTTTTCTAGTATATGAGGGGTGAGGATGGTATATTTGCACATTAGCCCCTTCATTGGACGTTAGTGAGTCATCCAATAAAAAGAATAAATGTTTATCACACTTCTTATGAATTGTGATTATTAAGTTTGACAATGATACAGTTGTATTTTTAAAGAATATTTAAATTATATAATAAAAAATAAATTATATATGGCCTCTAGGCTTCCATACCCTCCATCCTGGAAACTGACCTGACATGCCGCAGCCTGCGTGTACAAAGGTCTAGCATCGGCCTAGACTGCAGCTTGTTCTATCAACCAAACATTTACTCAACTTCTGATTGTTTAGTTTGAGAGAAAGCTGCTGTTCTCATAGCTTTGGTAGATAATCTCAACCTGATTACGGCCCACATTAGCACACTGCTATTAAACTTTTATTTCAGCAGTAATAACTCGTCTGCTACAACCATCATTAAGCAGCATTAATAAGACACGTTTCAAACACACTTGATGAACAAGCTTCTGTGTTGACTCCACTTTTACGAGCTTCTTTTCAGGTGGCAGATCCAGCATGTAGAAACCCAGGTTCCCTTCATGTCATCACCAGCTCCACATTTCCTCCTCTGAACCGTTTCTGGCCCAGCGCTCGGTGGAAAACAGCGAGATCAAACAAGTGGTCACATGACTAATGAGAGTGGCACTCAGTGCTCGGCCACCGGGGTTGCTAGCCTGGGGAGAATCAAACACCTGGCATTTGTCACCCTTTACAACCCTCCCCTCACCAGACTTTCTATGGTAAAACTTGAAAGGCTTTCCCCAAACAGCGCTGTGCTCATGCCAGGTTATAACTCCCCTGCCTAAACAAGCTGCTCCTCCACAGAAAGATACAGAAAAGACCCACACTTTACACAAGCATTTGAGAATAGAAATGCAAACACCGCGGCACAAAGGAAACTGCTCAAAGCACACAGATTTAGACCTTTCGGCCTCTTTCCTCTTTCAAAAGCTAAAAGGATTAAAGTGGAACTCTTCGCCATTCATGGCCACGTCTCCCTTTTCTCCTCAGGTGTTGTAAAACCATAAATCTTTCTTGTCCACTATTTAGCTTTAAAGCAGACCCTCTTTATGGGGAGGTTCTCCACCAAATGTGTGTGGACCAGGCAACCCAGTCAAGAGTCACCTATTCATGGAAAAGACGGGGTTTTCTGCTCCTGCACCACAAACGCGAGCAAACCAGCTCACTCCTGCGAAGAAAGCAACTAAGCTGCATCTTGCAGTTACTCTATGGATATCCAGTTTGGCCACACAGACGCATGCAGCTGAACTCCCACCAGGTTTATTGGTGTCCACCCCTTCATCCGATTCCCCCACCCAGCCCCCGAGAGCCAACCAGACCACCATTAAAGACGATTCTCCTCCTGCTGCCGCTTTGATTTTATAGTCCCTCACTAAGGAAGGACTGACCACCGACTAATCCTTCCCCTGAACAGAGGTGGTGAGTTTCCACCAGCTTCTTTGGAAAGTGGCTGAAAACAACTGAACTGGAACCAGAAGCAGCGTTTTATAAACCTTCTTCAGGCGGACCACAATGGTTTACACAATGAAACGGAGAACGAGTGCTCCACTTACATCTGATTTGGTAGACTTGTCTTCCATGTCGGAGTCATTGGGGTCCACCAGCTCCTGGAATGACGGGAGCATCGGCGCCTTCCTGCGTTCTGGTTCGTCACCATCCGCTCGTAACTTACTCGTCCCCATTTGGAATCTATCCTTCATCAGTTTCTTATCCTGATGTGGAGCATCTGAGCTCGACAACGTTCCCGAAGAATCCAGAAATCCCTTTTTGCGTTTTTTGGTTAAAGTGTCATCAACGCCCGGGGCGGACAGGCGCTTGTTCAGCCCTGACCCGGGGGTCGATCCCTCGTTCCGATGCTCCTTAGAGAAAGACTTGGGTTCCTTGAATCCAGTCTTTAGATTGTTATCTCGAAGCGGCTGGTTCTCTTTGGGTTTCCTTGCAGAATCTTTGGGGGCTTTGCTGGGTTCCCAGACAGAGTCTCTGAAGGCACTTTTGGGCTCTTTCAAGTCTTTCGGAGGCTTGTCTTTGTGGTCCTTTAAGGGTTTGTGGAGTTTGGAGAAGCTGCTGCTGTTGGTGCTGGTGGTTGTGGTGGTGGTGAGGAGGGCAGTTCCACCTCCTTTGGAGCCATCCTGTTGATTAAAATCCAGAAATGAATAACATGTAATAGCGGTGTAATAACACATGAGTCCAATGATCAACAATCCTACAGCAACTGATGAAGTCAGACTGCACCACCTTGGTAGTACAGGTGGTCCTGGATCATCATTTGTGATATCAGCAAACATCAACACATTATACATTAAATCAATATCACACCACAGGAAAGCTCTGTAAGAGGTCAGGAGCGAACATGGTCGGTATTTACATTCGTACAAGCAGCCCCTCCAGAACATTTCTAGAAGTGACCAGAACTTGGATATGAGACATCTAAAGTAAAGTATGGTGATCAAACTTCTGATTTACACCCCATTCCATAAACACACAAAGAAGAACAGACAGAAGAATAAAGAATGGCTGCGACTAACGGTGGAAATTACTGTCTGAATTAGTATGTTTATAACATGTTTATAACACTTCGAGTCAAGCACAAAAACCTGAAATTAGAGCAAAATAACCCTGGACCACAGAAGCTTCAAAGAAAAAGCTTCAGCTGGAAAGGATTGAGGAACAAGGAAGAGGAAAATCCCTCTTTAGGTCAGTGGGCAAACATAATGAGGGACAGGCAAAGTAAGCCACATACTGCTAGCTGGCGACTGGACGGGCGTCCACAACTGCAACAAGAACCGATAAGAAACCAACCTTTTACAACGGAGAAATGTCCAGAGCAACCCTGTTTTAATCATTGAGGCAACAAGTAAAACTTCTAAAAAATGAGCAAAACGCAGGCAGTCAGGTCAGCGGAGGATTAATCCTCTGCCCCAACACCAGCGAAAACACACATGCCACCCTGCAGTTTGGCATTACCATCTGTGAAAAGAGCTCCATTCTGCAGAGGAAATCAAAAGCGTCTTCCTAAGACGCATCTATGGGCTGTTCAGTGGGGTGAGGGAACCTTTTCAAAAGCTGCACATGCACAACCTTAAAAGTGGAGCAAGGGGCAACGGTGAGAGGTGGAAATGCATTCGCTCTAACGGCAGGGGCCATTTGTCCCTGGGTCTCACTTCCAGCCCCGTCGTCAATATTTCACAAATGCAGTAAAGCCGTTACAGCAGTCTAGACGACGGCTTGTGTTACAACTCTGCCCGAGCACCACTAAGACCTTTCATTTCATCTGTTGGTTGGTGACCCGAGGGCCCCAGGATGTAAGGCTGCTGGCTTTTAGCATGCTCCTCCCGTTTCCCTCCCAGGGCAGCCCAACACGAACCATTTAAACTGAAGACTACGGCTGGACGATACGGCCAAAATGTGTATCACGATATATTTCTTAATTTCGGTCGATACAATATAACTCCGATATCGATATAAACAAAATAAAAACCTCAGAAAAACGGACAAAAATGCCCCAACAGATGCTGTAAAACTACAAATTATTTAGCCAAGTCTATGAAAGTCCTCCAGTAGAACATTTTAGAAATAAAAACTGTACAATAAATGAATGTTGACCTTTAAGTGTATCTAGCGAGGCTGAATCAGCCTTCATGCAAAGTAAGTTGAAATCACCATCAAAGGTCAAATAAAACTTTTACCTTTCTCAATATTAACAGCTTTAACTTTAAACTATAACTTAGACTTATTGTGTTTTTCTTAAAGATTTAAACAAAGCTGCTTCAACTCGGCTTAAAAAGAAAAGTGCTCAGAATCGCTACAACAAACAGAAAAAAAGACTGATGACGATCGGTGCTTCATCTTCTGACTCAGCATATTCTGAGTGGAAATGCTTCAGATGAACTGTTGCCTGATCAGCGAAACATAATAAAATATAACTAAATTCTTCAGTAAATATATTTTTTATTTTTTATTTTAATTTTATTAGGTGTGATTTGTTTTTTAATTAGGAGCCTGGAACATGTCAACACTCTTCATTAATAGACATTAATATCTGACGCTAAGCCAGCGAGGGACCAGCAGCAGATTCGTACGTTTCATTTCACCGAGTTAGTCTTTCCTCTCTTATCAACAACTTCGTCTGCTTTCTCTTCGCTTGTAGAAGCTCGTTCAGTCACGTTTGCATATCAGACATGAGCACTCGTTTTGTAGCTAGAACTAGCAGCGTTGGAGCTTAGCCTAGCCTAGCCTAGCCTTCTACCTCACGCTGAGCACAGCTAACTGCTGCTGGGCTTTTTCTTTTTTTTTCTCTTTACCGCTGCTGGGCTTGGTCGGGGCTCATTGGTCGGGCTCCGTGTCTGTGGTGTACGTCATCACTTACGTAGCCAATGTGTGGCAGCTCTTTCTGTTCGGCTTGAACGCCAGTCAGTGAAACACTGTAATCTTATACTGTATGTATATCGAGATATCCGAAATTTATTCAAAACTCATATCACCGTTATTTGATAAAAGTATATTGCGATATATATTGATATTGAATTATTGTCCAGCCCTACTGAAGACATCACTAAAGATGATGTTCATCTTCTTGCTGTCCGTCCATCTGGGATCTCAGATTGTGTTAACGTTGATGATGGTCCACATAGAAACAGACTGAACCAGCTTGGCTTGCTGACCAGTTGCTTCTGAACAAACCAGCAGACTTCTGGAACCAGGTCCTCTGGAGCAGCACCATGTTTGAAGACCAAAACAGCATATCAGCACAAATGCCTCATACCTAATGTAAAGCATGGAAGTAGAGGGATGATGATCTGGGCTTGTTCTGCAGCCACAGGACCAGACACCTGGTCCCAGGAAGCAGGATATGTACTTTAACCTCAGGTTCAATTCTTCTTCTATCACACCAAGGAGTAAAGAGGTCCGACCCGGTACTAGAAGGTGGTCCCGGTGAAGAGGACGACCCAGAACTAGAAGTAGGGCTGCACGATTATGACCAAAATAATAATCGCGATTCTTATGATTAGTATTGTAATCATGATTATTAATCACGATCATTCACCGTGTTTGGAAAAACGTTTATTTTTTGCACCAATTATAAACAAACTATGTGGCAACAATTTTTAGTGAAAAATTAAACTTTAAATGAGAACAGATGATAAATAATTAAAAAAAATAAACTTACCGTTAACTTTTGAGAAGTTAATGTAAATTATTGGGCTACAAAAGATGCTAAATTTAGAGCCGTTCGGCAGCCAAACAGCTATATATAGTTGTAATGGATGCTAGCGTGGAGATGGATGCTAGCGTGGAGATAGATGTTAGCGTGGAGAGGGATGTTAGCTTGGAGAGGGATGCTAGCGTGGAGAGGGATGCTAGTGTGGAGAGGGATGCTAGCGTAGAGATGGATGCTAGTGTGGAGATAGATGCTAGTGTGGAGATAGATGCTAGCGTGGAGGTAGATGCTAGCGTGGAGGTAGATGCTAGCGTGGAGGTAGATGCTAGCGTGGAGATAGATGCTAGCGTGGAGATAGATGCTAGCGTGGAGATAGATGCTAGCGTGGAGATAGATGCTAGCCTGGAGATAGATGCTAGCCTGGAGATAGATGATAGCGTGGAGATAGATGATAGCGTGGAGATGGATGATAACGTGGAGATGGATGCTAGCGTGGAGATGGATGCTAGTGTGGAGAGGGATGCTAGCGTGGAGAGGGATGTCGTGGGAAAGGCAAAAATTGATGAAAAGAACCTAAAAATGTCTAGAACAGCAAAAAAATAACATTAAATTCCTCAGTTTTTTCTTATGTGTTGCTGGAATTGTTAATTTCCCAAAAGATTAATAAAGTTAAGTCTAAGTCTTATTTTTAATTTAATTGTGGCCACAAAAATCGGCTTTGGATGGATGGATGGATGGATGGATGATGGATGGGTGGATGGATGGATGGATGATGGATGGATGGATAATGGGTGGATGGATGATGGATGGATGGATGGATGGATGGGTGGATGGATGGATGGATGATGGATGGATGGATAATGGATGGATGGGTGGATGGATGGATGGATGATGGGTGGATGGATGGATGATGGATGATGGATGGGTGGGTGGGTGGCTGGATGGATGATGGATGGATGGATAATGGGTGGATGGATGATGGATGGATGGATGATGGGTGGATGGGTGGATGCTTTTAAAGTTTAAGCCTTCTACTCAGTTTAATGTCCCAGGAACATAAATTTTGATCCACTTTGCCCGAATCTTTCACATACAGACAGATAAATTACTCATCTGTCGTTTTCGTTTCTAACCATAATCTTTAATTAGAAATGTTTCAGAACAACAATTTGACCTTAAACTTGAACAAATTGAAAATAAATGAAAGTGTGGTTTTTAGTTTCTTCTGCTGAGCCGTTCCCGGGGTTGTTGGGATGTTTGTGCAGTAAATCTCAGCTTGTAATGGAGAGAGAAAGAAGGAGGGAGAGGAGTGTATGACCTCCTGCTCCAGCAGTAATTCATCACACACTCTGTTTAGACTGGAAACCACTACCATGTGAAATGGGCCTCTGCTAACCTGGCTCTTAAAACACACCATTTAAAAGGACTAAAAATAACACCTAATGGAAACAACGTGACACTTGATCCTCACACATTTCACTTTTCTGATTCCAGGATCACGTTTAGGATGGTCTCCGAAACCTTTGAGGCTCCCGGTGGTTTCCTCCCATCTTCACCCTGTAAAGTCTTCACTAATCTTCTACAAGTAAAATTCTCTTCTACCACTCACATTTACAAGGTTGGATGGCAGACAGTTTATACTTCACACAACCAAAGTGGAGGTCTTTGAAATCCTGGGAGTTTAAATATCTTGTACATTTTTGAACCTGCCAAATATATGTGGGGATTAAAGCCTGGAAGCTCTGAAGGTGGAGGGGGGCTGTGGCCAGGAGAAAAACCTGGGGCTGTACCTGGAACCAGAACTGACCTTTGATCCGTGGAAGCTTTTGTTGCTCTTTGGGTCGGAGAAGGACGTCGTCAGCGAGCTGTTGGGAAGCGACGGCAGCTTGAGGTGCTGGCTGGACAGGGAGGTGGATCCCTCCTGCATCACCATCACCTGCTGGAGGGAAGGCAGCAAGCTAGCATCACCATTCTGTCGCATCTCACTGTAAGGCTGGCAAACACAACCATGTTCATAAAACCAGAGTTGCACCACTTCACTGCGGACTAAGGCTGAATAAGCTCTGATGTAAAGAAAAATATTAACACCTGCTCCCCTTTAATAAGACACACAGAAATGTGAATAATTTAAATAGTTTCCATGGCTCTAGCGGAAAGGTCTCCAGACGGAGCAAACAACGCAGTACCAACGGACACCACAGGGGGCAGTGAAGCGCAGTGTAGATGAAACGTGACCAGATTTTTCTGGAAACCAAGAAGAAGCCATGATGTATTTAATGGCCACCCCCGTCCACTGCGCCCCTTCTTTTCATAGCTATTTCTTAGAACGAACATCATCATGACCTCCTCTACCGTCACGGTGCTGGTTGTGTATCGGATGTATCGGCTAACAACCATGTACGACATACCCTAGAGCGTAAATGAGCCTCAAGCCCGATGTAGTCATCGGTGACAGAAAATAACACGGAGAATTCAGATTACCGTTAACTCCTCGACGTTGAAGCTGAGAACTGTCGCTACAGCCGGCAAGTGTGCACTCGAACGTACTGCGCTTGTTTCACGTCATTACTGAGGAAACTGTAAAGGCAAAAACTTACTTTTACAGCCTACAGGCTGAACACCTGTCTGTGGACCAACAGCCCACGGTCAAACACCCAAGACAACACTGACGTCCATAATTACACCACAGTCAGGGCAACAATACTGTCTTTAAATAAAAATAAAAGACATAAATCCATACTCCAGGTCATTACTTTTACAGTCGTAAGAAATGCCTTACTTTTGAGTCTGCTGAACCTCGTTTCTGAGGATCCCGGGTCTGAGAGCAAGAAAAAAGAAACACACAATCACAATCTACACATTAATTAGACTAATTATACTAAATATTTAACTTTGGTTTTATATTCATGTCATATTCAACATTAAACCAGCTTTTCTGTATAGATTAAATGAGTATTTACATGCATAAATGTGAAGTTTAATGACTACACCAGTCCTAGTGGTAAACATTTTTATTTACAGTGAGGAAAGTAAGTATTTGAACCCTGTTCTATCAGCTAGAATTCTGACCCTCAAAGACCTGTTAGTCCGCCTTTAAAAAGTCCACCTGCACTCCACTTATTATCTTAAACCAGAAGCACCTGTTTGAGGTGGACAGCTGCATAAAGACACCTGTCCACCCCATACAATCAGTAAGACTCCAA
>JBAMHW010000005.1:17920588-17935435 GCA_037177495.1 Rhadinocentrus ornatus | reverse complement strand
CTCTTCTTCAGACCATCTCTGGAAACCCTGGAGATGGTTGTGGGTGCAAATCCCAGTAAATACTCAGACCAGCAACCGTGCTGCCCTGTGATTGGCTGGTTGGATATTAGCGTTAACATCAGGTGAACAGGTGGGATCAACGAAACATTTCCACTTTCACACAGGATGATGGAGTTTGGGTGTTTTCAGTCCTTTTTTACCTGAACGAAACCTTAACCTGGATCCAGTTTCTCATCCTAACGAAGTTGTTTCTGTCTTTACAAAACGACCTTTTAGCGTTTCATCAGCGGTTTTTCCGTGTTCATTGGTTAGCGTGTTGCTACAGCTCATGCTCATCTCTTTCCACCGCGCTGATGGAGGCTTTGGTTTTTCATGAAACCCAGTGTATTCTGGGTGGCATTGGGTGGGGGGGACGCGCCCTCCCCCTTCAGCAGCATTACATTAGTTTCATTGTCCCACTGGTGAAGCTCGTCTCCACTCTGCTTTTACATCTAATCTGTGGCCACAGCTGGAAGCACAGCAGAGATGTTTTTGTTGAGAAGAGGTTAATCTCTGCTTCCCCACCCCCTCTCACCTCCTTTCAGTCCATGGACGGCTCTTTTCGTCTGCTGGACTTTCACAGTAGGCCGTATTTTCCCACAATGTCACCTACAACACCGGATTAATCAGTTAATCGGTTATTGCTCAATCACTTCTTATAGTTAAATATCACATCTGGAAACGTCAGAAACTGAAAACGTGTCCTGCTGGTTCTTCTGCAGTGATCAGTGTGGATTATCTTGTTGGGACTTTGCCCTTTTTGAATGAAGAGTGAAGTTATTTCCACCCCCTACCCCCCACCCGTCATGGTACATGGATACTCAGCATGAACCACTGTTTGATGCTGAACTGGGATTGGTAAAATCCTGGATTAGGGCATTTATAATCTGGTTGCTGCAGCGCTACGGGTCCCTGCCGTTCAGTAGAGATACAGTACCAATCCCGTTACCATGGTAACCAAGAGAGAATCCACTGTAGCCGTACAAACACACATGTGTAAATAGCACTTGTGTTTGGCAGCATCAGCGTTGTCGCTGCTATATTTTTGGAATTTAAGTGTTCCCTGATGGTCTAACACTGAATTAAAAGCAGTCTGTATTTATTTGTGAATCAGCTTAGTGATGTCAGTCATTGTTGTAGGCCATCTGGGTGTCCATTAGACTGCAGGACACACAGTCCACACAGGTTCAGGCTGAAACTGCCAAGATGAAATTAGACCTTTCCTGCAGCACAGCAGATGATAGTGGCTCAGTTATGCAAGGGGGAAAATCACCCAAAGGAGCTTAGCCTGAGAGAAAACACCCCGTCTGCCTTGGTGTTTTTTGGCTGAAGTCACAATGTTTGTGATTGGCTGGTCTCTTGACTTTAGGGCTGAAACATGTGCTGCATCTGTGTCCTGCCAGGAGACAGAAGGGCAGAGGGAAAACAGATACGCTGTCATGTCTGATGGCAGCTGCAGCTTCACTTTCTGACCTTTCTCCATCCATTTTCACCGCTCAGCATGTCCAATAACAGCTTCCTGCTGCAGGTTTAGTGGTGCAGCAGTGAAAAAGCCCCCCCCTCAAACAGCTTCCTGCTGCGGGTTTAGTGGTGCAGCAGTGAAAAAGGCCCCCCCTCAAACAGCTTCCTGCTGCGGGTTTAGTGGTGCAGCAGTGAAAAAGGGCCCCCCTCAAACAGCTTCCCTCTGCACCACGTCCCTATCGTTGTTTAGGCTGTTGTTTGTGGTACAAGACAACTTCTCATTTAAAAAAAATAAAAAAATCGTTTTCAGTGTATGAAACCAACACTACCAGACTGTCATTATAATTTTATAACAGGTCAGTTTTTGATGTAAATATGACGGAGACTTGGGATTGGGAGGGTGACAGGAAGTAGTGAAGCTGGAGGTTTAAATTTGACATAAAAACACATGAGAAAATGAGATGGTGCAAAAGACACACAGTCTCCAGGTAGTAGCACTAATATCCCGCATATCAGTGTTACTACCTGGAGACTGTGTGTCCGTCATTTCAAACCACCTCCATCCGTCCCTTTTCCCAGCTCATGCTGCTTTTTGTCCACCTCGTATCTTCACCGTTTCCCTCTCCAATCAGAGCTGCTCTCAGCTCTCGCAGCTCTGTGGGCGTCTGGCCTGCTATTTTAAGCAGGTCTACCGTCCCTCTGCACCAGCTTCCCTCTGTTGTGGATTCTGAGATGCCACGATAAAGCTGCGAGGCTTAAAACGTTGTAAATGCAGCAATTCAATTAAGCAGATCTGTGGTCGCAGCTCGCTGAGATTATTTGCTGCCCTGGCTGCAGACCAGGCATCACCATCAGCACGTACAAGTGTTTTCTGGTTGTCCTTCAAGGTGTTATAGCCTCAAACAGAACGGACTGACATTACAGCTACAGCCGTAGAACTGGGTTTTCATTGCTTTCTATAAACTTTACATTTAAAGGCTTTGCTGAGCCAAAAACTGAAGTAATGTCTGACATTTCTGACCCAGATCTATCAGGTACATGTAAATATTTAAGGAAAAAACAATTATTTCGACATGTGCTGATGCAGTTTTGTATTGCACCTGCCTGAGGTTGCTGGTCTTGTACAGTAAATCTCAGTAAAATTAGAATATTCCAACTGGTTTCCAGTTCTGTCCATGGATTCCTCTCCCCTCACCCCAGCTGCTTGGGCAGATGGCCTCCCACCCTGAGCCATGTTCAGCTCGTGTCCTGGTAAAATCGAGGCTTTGCTCTCACACCCGCTGTCTAGAGTTGCTTTCTGAATCAGGAAATGTTGGGTTTCTCCTCGTGTTAGAAGTCCGTGCAGCTTCCTCTTGTTCCTGTGTGAAGGTGCTCGACATGACACTTGAGTTTAAACTGAAGAATAATAATAAAAATAAAAAGGTAAACTTAAAACTAAAAGAGTCTCCTCTGTTTGTGAAGTTAATAAGCGGCTTGTATTTGTTGCGTAACGTCCCGGACCTGTACCGCCGGCCCTCTCTGCTGCCGCCATCACAGAAAATCTGCTCGTTTCCACTTTGCCTTGAGGTTTTATTTAACAGTTACACTGCTACAAAGCAGCGTTTAAATGTGTAAAGCCAGCAGCCACGTGTTCACCTGGTTGTGGTCAACAAGGGACGGACACAGACCAGTTCACTGTGGTCCAGTTATGATCGGAGTATAACTGGGCGGCGAGGACAGGAAGGAGGGGTCAACAAGCAACAGACAAACCATTATTCTGTTTCCAGCTTGTGTTCATAACTAAAAGAGAAAAACACTGATGGAGAGCACCTCCCTTAGATTTTAGTTTTCCTCTGGGACATGCACGTCTACACGTCCCAGACTCTCCCGAAGCAGAAACCGGCCGACCTGAACGCAGACCGTCTGAGATACAAACCCGAACCGACGATGGTGCAGACAACCACAGATGTGACGCCGTCGGAGCTTAAAACACCTGCACAGGTTGCCTGCCAGTCCTGTCATCTGTCGCATTCAGACATCTCATCACAGCTTAGACCAGGTCGCTCCTACGAGGGCCGCAACCCAGCAGGATGTCCATATCGCCTGCTCCAACACACCTCAATCTAATTAATGAGTCATTGTGTGGAACTTGATTGGCTGTTAGATCCAATTAATCTGATTCAGGTGCGTTGGAGCAGGGATACATGGAGAACCTGGGTCCCTGGATTAGACAGAATAAAGAGGGAAAAGTGAAGCGGACCACAGCTTTCAGCAGGTCTCTTCTTGTTTTACAAATCTAAGATCCATCCGTAAAGCTTCCCCACATCTGTGTCTCCATAGCAACACAGCCTTCCAGCTTCCATCATGTCTTCTTCTTTTCATACAACATGGTCTGTTCCTTGATCCGTATAACTTCATGTTTGCTTCAGTGTTACACGTTAAACCCCAGATTTGTGTTAGCTTGGATGAGTATCTGCGCCCCGCTGCACCGCATTAGCCCCCTGCGTCCACCGCAGTTTAGCTCTAAGCTAACGTTAGAAGCGGTTCTTAGGAAGGTTTTGGCATCATCGTGGTATAAAGGACTCGAACGGATCAAAGGGCATATTTTTATCAACGTAGATATTTAACAAACTAGAGGACTTTCCTTTTTCAGTCCCGGTTCCTGCACCTACACCTTCATGCATCTGTAGTAAACAGAGGAGTTTCTCCCCACCGTGGAAGCATGAAGCAGCATCGCCCCCTCCCTCAGCCAGCGACCATATGGCCCACCGCAGATTAAAGCGTTGGCTGTCTGCGCCGTCCCGCCCTGTGCATTACCACCCCACATAGGGTGTGTCTGTTGGATGGGAAAGGGGGGTATGGGCTTCTGCACCCTGGGCTTGCTCACAGGATCACGTGACCTACCTGTTGAAGGCAAAGTTTGACCTGTGAAACACACACACGCAGTCACACATGCACCTGTGAGCTCATCCACCGGCTGCCTTGGATGAGGGTGATGGCTCCTCGGAGGATGGATTGGAGGAGATGCTAATGAAATCACAGCAAGGAGAAGGTTAATGAAACGTAAAGGCTAGTAGGTGTCAGAGCTGTCCGTCAGAGTGTGTTTCCAGGAGAGATGAGAGAAGCAGGACTGACGGTGCATTTGTGGGAGCTGTCAGCTGTTCCACAGATCGTCTCATGCATGTGAGGGCAAGGCCAGGAATGGGGCTCGGTTTCAGAGCTCCTGATGGGCCAACCATAGCGATGCTGGGAAGCCTTTTTCTTTCTTTTCTAGGCTCAACGGTAGTGTAGGGAATGTTAATAAAAAGTAGTGTTCCTCTGCAGGAAGCTGTCGGGTCCCCCGAGGCACGTAAACCCCACTTCCACCAGTGGGTTCGGGCCGGCTCGCATCTTTTTGTGTTTCCTCCAGTGTTGTGCAGGTTCATGGTCAAAGTTCATTTAAACCTTCCCGGTTTTCAGTGTGAGTGAAGGACTGGACTGGAAGAAAAACTACCCACAGCTCGTGACCACAGGTGAGGGAAGAAACGTAGACCAACCAGTAAACTGGCATCAAACAGATCTGCATGTGGTCCTATTTTCAGCTTCCCTCTTCCCTAAACTTCCAGCAAGATGCTGCAAAATGTAGAAATGTTATAGAAATCTTCTCCTGAGCAGATGCTGTGCACGCTGTGCATGTGCACGCGAGTTGTTTTAGCCTGATAATTAATATACCATGAACCTGGTTTTAACACCGAGGTGAACAGACACGTACCTGTCGTACAAGTCACTTCCTGTTAGCCATGATGCTAGCTTTGTTAAACTAGGCTACAACTCTGAACCGGGTGAACATGTGTTAATGGATGTCGGACTGCTAAATGTCGCCCAGGATGCACTCTGTTTCCTAAGAGGAGAAGGTCATTCTCCTCACCTTACATCTGCAGTGAAGGTTGGAGCCACTGGCGGGCATTTATAAACCTTTATAAGTGTAGATTAGTCCTAAAACGGTCAAATATGAAAGTAAATGTTTCGATCACTCGTTGTTGCAGTTCAGATTTAACAACGCGCCTCATACAAGTGGACTCTGCTTGCTCAGTCAACGTTGAGTCATTAATGGAAAACTGGAAACAACGGGAGTCTTTCTCCCTGCGCTAACCGATGCCATGAATGAGAATTGTTGGGTGATATTTTCAACAGTGAGATTATTGTGTGACGCATGACCTAGAAGACTCTCCAGAGAATAGGGACGTTTGACTGTGGATGAGACAGACATTTCCATACCCTGATGTCTGAAGCCCCCTTTTCAACAGCTCGCCATTAATTCTCTGCGACCGGTCAATTGTCATGAAAAGGTCCGAGTTACTTTAATTTGCTTGCAGGATCAATACGGGGCTGCTCAGGGCTACAGCCTGACACAGATCTTTAGCAGCACACCATGCCAGCTGACTTTAAATGGTCCCTGACATGAAGGCTGGAGAGCAGCCACTGAGGCCAGCAAACCAGACCCCACTGAGGCCAAGCCGTGCTAAAACCTGCAGATGCTATCGCTCTGTAGCCCACTGACGGTGAAGCAACACACAGGAGTGAAAAGAAGGGATCAGTTTCCAGAGTGGGTGGGAACATTTAGAAAGGTCACATGGAGGCCGGTTGCACTGGTTGCATGTGCTTCCTCCAAGCCCACCCACACCTACGCTGCGGAGGAATGTGGCAGTATTATTCTCCCATTAATTATAGTCACACCGTTTCTAAGGACCCTTTTAGCTTGATTAGTGACGGTGGGCCTAGTGGGTTTTACTACAACCGTGTGTGGTTTCCAGCTCGGTGTGTCAGGTGCTTGGAGTCAAAGCTTTCCCCTTGTCTGGGGGACAATGGCGTTCCAAAGTTTGAAGGCTTTTATAGCGGGCTAGTTAGCTACAGGATCCTAATCACGTGAAGCCTCTATATCGGCTCCCAGGTTGTTTTGGTTTCTTAATTCATTTAAAGGGCTGAGATTGAGCAAGGTTGGTTACATGAGCAACATGCTGCTGATGGTGAGAAGGTGAGTGATGAGTGCGCAGCTTCAGATACCACGGGACTGGGACTGGGAGGCTTTCTCTTGTTTTAGTATTTAGTACATGACTCAGGTGACATTTCTGTGGTCTGTTTCAAAGAAAATTAGCTTATTTGACACATGCTAATTATCATATGTTCTCCAAACTGGGTCTTATTTATTGGATCAGTGGCGTCTCCTCCCCGTTCCCGGTTTGCCAGGCCGCCCCTATGCGGACCACCCTCTCACTCCCCTCCCTCGGCACGCATAGCTGGGCTAGTGGGTGTAAAAATAGCTGGGTAGGGAGGGGTGGGGGGTGGTTGTTAGTCAATGGGCAGACCTTTGGATTTAGCAAAGGGCAGAGTTAGCACTCTGCTGGCTTTTGCAACAGGAAAACTTGAGTCCAGTCAAGTGGATCACCAAGAACAGAAGCCCTGCTGAGGCCGAGTCTGAGGGGTCCGTTCCTCCTGGAGTTTTAGGGGGAGGACAGCGGAAGCAGGGAGCAGATTATCCCTTGGATTCCTTTACGTTCGGATGGGATCGACTGAATGCCTTGCACCATGGGCAACGCAGCCATGTGTAAGGTGTGCGGCTCTGATAGGGGCTTAATGGCTGTTGGGAGTCAGTCCAACCTGGACCAGAGTGCTCCACCAGAATACTTCTGCATGGAGCATCTTCCTGTGCAGCCCCCCCTGATGCTGGTAAGATCTTCCACTGACGGGTGATGCACACATGGACTTGCTCTGCATTGCAGATGAACAAGATGTTCCTGAAACGCTCTGAAGTGGAGTCGTGCTTCAGGCCTTCACATGGAGGTGCTTTTAGAAGTGTGTATTTTACTGGTTTGCAATGTGTGTGAGAGGGCGGCTGTGCTCAGTTTCACAGCCAAAGTACGCCTGCATGGCTGCATGTGTTCATGCTACTTTACTGACTTCAGGAACATGCTGCTGCTGTTTGGAATTAGATGGAAACAATGATGTGACTTGAACATTCAGCGGTGAGACCGTTGTTATGTTTTGTAAGTTTTTCCTGGAGCATGCGTAGAAGTTGGGATCCAGAGTAAATACCTGTGCGTTACACGTACAATCACACCAACAGAAGTTAGTTTCATCCTGAATCGTAGGTCAGCTTACGCACATGTTTACCTTAGTTTATTCTATCTCTGTCCTTCTTTAACAGCCACAACAACACACGTCTCTTCACATGCTACAGCATCTGTTCCAGGTTGTGATTTAGCATTAGAGCCTTTAAATGAGACTAAAGTTCAGAGCAAAAATTCCAATTCTATGCCCAGCGTTAGTCGTGTGAGTACAGGGATGACTATGTCTCTTTTTACGCACAATGAGCCTTTAGAGCTGATTGTAGAATTGGACACAAATGAAAGTATGTTCTCATGTCTAATCCTGAGTAAAGGAAGAGGATGTATGAACCTGATGTCCTATCAATCCTTTACCAGAAGCAATGTCTTCATCTTTGGGATGAAGTACAACATTTCTACTTCCACCATCACCATCAATGTCGCTTCCAGTCCTGCCAACACTGGAATGGACGAACTCTAAGCTCAAAATGTTTGACTCATCAACACTTTTGCCACAGTAGTTTCTCTTGTTCGGATTCTAGGATATACACTAAGAGGACACTCGTGTTAGCAAGCTTTCATTTCCAGTCTGGCTTCGGAATAGCAGAAAACATTTGACTTCCAGGGCATAGAACTTGGAAAATGTTGGGATACAGCATTCCCAAACTATACAGCTGCTTGTTGGCCAGTCGGGCACTGATGACTTCCTAGTGAAATCACCTGTGGCCTGTTTTAGACGTGCAGAGCTCTGACCTTTGACCTGTGGCCCTTCTCCCCTCTACTGTTAAACTGCAGTCATGTTGAGCTACTGCATCATCTAGAATTTATTATAAAAGTGGTAAAAATCTTATATTGAGTCATTCTGCACATTAACGCACATCTTTCCTTAGAAAGTGTGCATGTCTTGAAACGTGTGTGAAGCAGCGGCGCCTTCCACCTGATGATGATCTGCATTGATTGAAGTGCTGTGGTAATCTGCAGGCTGTAGGGCTGCAACCCAAAGCAGCTTTTAACATCAGAGTAAAAGCCAAACAGAGCGGCACCAGGCTGTGAAGTGCCGTTGCTAGTAAACAGAGATCCTGGTACAACGTGCAGATCTCTCTGAGTACGCTGTGTCCCTCCAGTAGAATCTCAGTTATGAACTAGAAGCTGTTGTCTTAGCAGTAAGCGTGGAACTTTGGATGAATTGAGTTTGTTGTGCTGATTAACGGTAGCGTTAATAAGCCTTTAAATAATAACGTTACCTGCAGTTTGACCCATAATAAATATTAGGCTTAATTACGTTTTGCTTGCTAGCTTTATATTTTTTTTTACATAAAAATAATGTTAGCATTAATTGAGAGTTTATGATGAGTTTCCTTGTGGAATTTTAGTAATTTCCCCTCTAGTAGTCCTCTGACTACTAAATGCTTACACTCGTTAGCTTGTAGCTAACAATTAAACATTTAAGCGGAAAGTTTATGCCCCTCACGTTTTAACAATGTACAGGGTTTAAATCACTTAACAGACTTAAACAATATCTCATAATTTACTTCTAGAAACACAAACACCTCATTTTCTATAGAGGTAAGGGCAAAATTAGGCTAGCTAAATCGCTAGCGTCATAGCTTTTTTCATAGCCTCTAGTAAACATCTGCATTTCAGCAGACCAGTCAGTGCTAGCGCTAATTAGCATTTCAGTCATGACTTTATCGACAACTTCTTATAACTATAACTGATGTTTTAGCTTTTTCATATTTTTCAGAAAAACATTAGCACAAGTCACTTAGAGAGTGTGTTTAGATGTAAAGTAGATTTGTATCATTTTCTCTTCCTTTAGTTTTTGTTTGGTCACTACGAGCTACTGAAAGAAAGAAATGTCTGTTAGCTAAATATTTAGTGCTCTTGACCAGCTTGTAGCTAACATTGGTCAACATTTATGCTACCTGGTTTGACTTTAAATGAAACTGAAATGTTTTTGTGTTTATTGATTTCAGGGTTGTGCCAACAAACAAATAGGAGAAAATTTTAATTTTACTTTTTTTTTCTAATACTTCATCTGAGGGGATTACCCGTAGCAAGTGTTAGCATAGCTTTTGTTGCACCAATCAAAAATTGTGGCATTCTAGAAGCTTTAATTAAATAATTTAGTCTATAAAACAACATAGTACAACATTATTATTTCCAAAAGTCAGCCAGTCCGAAATAAATAAATATTTTAGATATTTTCAGTGCAAATACAATTTGCGTGTGTTAGCATCTTAGCTTTTCCTTTACGATATGTTTGGCATTTTGTGAGAAACCTTTATTCATATTCTCTTTTTTAAACGTGTTTTTAATCTACTACATGCGAGATATTAATTCTAGTTTCCACTTTAGGACAAAATGATCCGAGTTCTGTAACTTTGTTGTGCAACTGAAAATCAGGTGAAGCAGAGAAACGGCCTGTAAATACAGAGAAAATGCTCTTTCCTGGGGAAGAGGGCACATTTCTCTGGTCTTGTGGAGCACATCCAGGTCTACATTTATAACATTGCTGCTGTGGGTGGTTTCAGTCAAATAATAATCTGAAAGTAGTGAAATGTGGGCCTAATGTTACACTGTCTTCCCCTAACATTGAAGGTTAAGGTTTCACTGGAAGGATTTTCATGTTTACAGCCTGGAAGAGCTCTCAGCCTCCAGTCTTCTCATTACTAGGGTCTTAGTTTCCTGAGTGAGAAAGAGTATTTTAATGCATTTACACACAGCATGCACACTCATCAGAAGCTGGTGTGGCAAATGATGCCTGTACGGAGCGTTCTGACGGGAATAATGCGCTTCATCTTTTCTGTGCTGACAGATAGAAAACCCTGTTGTTATGGTAACCGCGGAAGGGGGCAGTGCTTGTCTCTGTGGTTTGTGGGAGGAGCGAAGATGCTCCCAGTCGTTCTTGGATGCATGTGCTAGAGACGATAAAGATACTCTGCATTATTGATAAGGCTCCGTGCACTCAACAGGAGCAGACAGTGACCTCGGAAATGAAAATTTGATGTAAAATGTTGGTGCACAGGCTTCGGGAAAGCAGTTTGTCACGCTTGGCAGCTTTGATTAAGCCATGAGGTGATGTGTCGAGACTTGGGATGAAACACAGGTAGAACAAAGAAAGGACACGTGGTGATGGGATTTACTGGACATAGATACAGCCATGTGCACAGCCAACCCAGACATGACCTTCAGGATGCTTTTTCTGATTCACAGAGCACATTCAAAACATTTCCCATCATGAGGGTGACTGACTAAGCACCTTATAACCACCAGTTATGAAACACTTTCTGTAGGATGCTGGCTGCCACAATTCTCTCTTTATCCTCAATGTTGTTTCCTTTGAAAAGCCTCAGTTGTCTGGGACTCCTGCCGGTCTACGTGTCACTATAGCAACCAGTAGTCTCCGAAGAATGGTTAGAGCGAGGTCTTGCATAATGTGAGTCGGCAGCTCTGAGAGGAGAGTGAAGGGATTTATCCAGCTTGATTGTGGTCGTGACTACGTTGTTGCTACAGAGAGAACAAACTGCAGGAACAACAGTAGAAGCACTTCCTGTTTCATTCTGAGCAAAATGCCCGCTTATTTCATGATTTCAGCTTTTAGAAACTTAGTTGGAGGCATAGTTAACGTGTTACTGTAGCAGATAAGAACCTCTACCTCTTCCTCCGCTCGCCTTGTTCACAAACACACTCAGCAAAACAAGATCATCCTTTTATGAAACACGAGGAAGTAACTTAGAACATTAATGTTACTTCCTGTCCAGGAGAAGAGCTTCCGGTCAAACTGTAGCTTCTTTAGCTCTGGCAGTGCTCTCCTCTGAACATACAAGGCCCATCCGGGTCATTCCGGGTCCTGTCTCTTTCTCTATCCAACAACTTCTTCGCCAACGACTGCATTGGCTACGAATGTCGGTCCTTGGTCGTCTTCTGGTCAGTGTTCAGTTCTGCTTTCCACCATTTTGAAAACATGCGCTGCCATCGCTCGCTAGCTGAAGCCTTTTATAAGGAGGGAGGGCCGAGCGCTCCATGAGAAGGGAGGAGGCGGAGCTTCCCATTCGTACATGAACGGCTGGTAAACATATGGCTGGAGCTCAACATGGCGATGGCGTGGTACTCCAGATTAAATTACACCTCTAGTTCTCCACATGGCCAGTTTTTAACTCCTCCAGTTCAGAAATGATGAATTTCCACTTTAAATGAAGAAACTGTTAAATTTCTAATGTGTCTTCAGATGTCAATCATCCAATAAATAACAGTAGAATCAGCTGGTTGACAGAGAAGGTTGGGCGCAGGAAGGATCCACATAATTATCTCTGCTGCTCATCCCACGCATGCATTTCCTTATAAAGCCGACTCCTTTTCCTTTAGATAAAACCAATAACAGGTAATTAGAAGATTAAAAGGGTAAATAAACAGACTTTCTGATGATACAAGGAGCATTTATACAACGAAGAAACAATCCGCCAGACACTCGTGCTACATTACTTGAAATGGACATCCTTCGGTCTTCAGGCTTCGTCACAGTTAGCTGCTTCCGTCTGAACGTCACACACAACATTAGTTTCTTTCCTTTGTTCAGGCAGCAGCTGGTACAACGCAGCCGATGGATGGGTGGAGCATCACCACATGGTGCCCCGTGTGGCATCAGTGGCTGTGGAGCAGGTTGTTCAGTAACCAGACGGTTGGCAGTTCACATCCTGCTCCTTCTGGACCCTCCTTGCCTCCAGTGTTGTATGAAGTCAGTGGTGGTCGGAGAGGCTGTTCTCGCAGGTGGCTGCACATGTAACTTACCAAAGTGTGCATGAATAATTGGTGGGTTGAGGGGCGTTAATTTAAAGCCCTGCATGAACCCGTCTAGAGCTGTTGAGAGTACGATTGGTCTGAAAGTTGGTCTGCTGACCACAAACCGGAGGTTGGGAGCCTTCTCTCACGATTGTGATCTTCCAGCTCTTGCAAGCCTCCATCCACAGACAAGTTGGAAGCACCACTCTGCTTGTAGGCACAATAAAATCACAACATATACTCAGTCTTATTTTAGGCTTATATGGGATTTTCTTCTCCCCTTTTCAAGCTCAATAACCTCAGATGAGTGGTCAGTGGGATTGTGTAAGCCACTGCATTGCCTGTCTCATAAAACCTCTGCAACCCTTTGCTAGTTGACTTAAACAGTGTGTTGAAATGAAGTGAAGGCAGCGAGTGACTCAGCTGTTCATGTGCAAATATAAGCTGTGTGTAAACATCAGCCAAGTCCTTCCAGGTGATTGTGTCTGTTGCTGAGTGATGCAGTGCAGCTCTCTGCAGCAGCCGGAGAGTAGCTGACTGCGGGTCAGCCGCTAACATCCACAGACAGCTTTTTGTATGTGTGTGAAGCAGACGTTCATGCTGCAGCGTCAGTGCTGCATCCTTTTATCTCCAGGTGACACGGTTGTTGACGGTGAGCATAAAGTATCACCTAACATTTTAGGCAAACTTTGACCTTGATGAGAGACTAAATACCAGCCTGACAGCAAACACAACACCTGCTGGTGTCCGTAAACAAGACTTCACTCAGCAGTGCTACGCTATTCCTGTACCTGACCTCCAGCTTCCCGTGGAAGCAGTAGAGCAGCAGGAGTGCAGTAAAAAATAAGCATCGGTGTTTTTCCACAGGAGGAGCCTTGAATTAGCTGTATGTGAGCCAGGATTTAGTGTTAGCGAAGGCATCGCTAGAAAACTGCTGAATCATTCTGCCTCCTCACTGTCCTGGTTTGTTTCCAACTGCAGTTACACCCAGCATCTAAAACCAGACAGGGGACATGTCCACCCCAACCAGAGACAAAACAAATCTTTCTGATTCAAATCTTTAGGCCCATTTACAGCCATGCTGTTTCTGTAACGTTACCCAGGAAGTGGCTGGGACTGTTAAGATGTCTGTCAGAGGTAGGCCTCTTTGGCAGAGACATACTAGAACCGCCACTGCGATCCATCAGCTTGGGATCCAAGAGAAGGCCCGGTTGGTGCTGGAGCTGATGGAATCCTGGTAAAAGGCACTCAAATAAGAACGGGAAGAAAATGGAAAGCCTAGGAAGACGTTGGCATGGCAATCGGCAGGCCGAAGCACCTCGAGGTGGTCGGCAGAGTCCAGGAAGAGCGAACAGGCTTCGGAAGAGGCAAGACTCGCTTGTTCTGGTCAAAGGATTCCAAAGAAGACTGAAGAGTCATGGTGGTGGCAAAGGTGGCAAGAACTGAACAGGAACAGGTCTCACAAACAGGCCTATGTCATGGTCTGGCCTTTGAAAGATCTCCCAAGCCAGGCTCAGCTTCCTGATCAGAGCAATGTATGACACCCTACCTTGTTCCCAAAACCTCCACCAATGGTTTGGTGCTGAAAAGACCTGTCCCCTTTGCAACATCATCAATGCGAGCCTCCAGCACATCCTGTCGGGCTGCTGGACAGCGCTGGCCCAAGGCTGCTACATGGAAAGCCGTTAGATGCCTCATGGAAGTGAGGTGCAGGTTTGTAGGTTCCTCAACTGCTCGCCTGCTTTGTGACATGGGATGCATAGGGACGGCTGGGACGCCGCGATGGCAGGAGCTCGACTTCCAGTGAGTCCAGCAGAATCCGCTCAAATACAGGTCTTGGTGTTAAAGGCGGAGGAGGTGCGACCCCCTCGGAGACGTAAACCACAGGTGAGGGAGTAGGAGCATCCCAACCAGGGACCCCCTCGGAGACATGAACCTCAGGAGGCAAAGGGGAAGTGTCCCAACCAGGGGATTTCCTCAGAAACATGGACTCGAGCTGGTAGAGGAGCGTCTCATCCCGGGACCCCTCAGAAATGTAGACTCAAGCTGTGGCCATCTTGCTAGTACTGCTGAGAGGATATAGGGAGTGTCTGCTGGGTACGTGTGTGGCCAGTCAGTTCTGTCACAGTGCTGTGGACGTGAGGACCCAAATGCAGGCTTCAGGAGGCGGGAAGCAGACTGGTGCAAGTAAAAGTTTTAATAAACTACAAATTTCCAAAGAAAAGACTGAAACAAGACCACCTTCTAGTACCGGGTCCTCCTCTTCATCAGGACCACCTTCTAGTACCGGGTCCTCCTCCTCATCAGATCTACCTTCTAGTACCAGGTCCTCCTCTTCATCAGGACCTTCTAGAACCGGGTCGGACCTCTTTAATCCTGGTGTGACAGATGGAAGCAGGTAACCATGGAAACCTTCATCAGAGGTTTTGCTGCATCCATGATGAGAATTTCCCGTTCCACCACATCCCAAAGCTGCTCTACTGGACTGAGATCTGGTCTGTGG
>JBAMHW010000005.1:17858154-17869536 GCA_037177495.1 Rhadinocentrus ornatus | reverse complement strand
ATAAAACCGGGTTCAAAGGCCACCAGGTAGAGACGTAGAGGCGAGAAGTTAACTCTGGAAACATAAAACCGGGTTCAGAGGCCACCAGGTAGAGACGTAGAGGTGAGAAGTTAACTCTGGAAACATAAAACCGGGTTCAGAGGCCACCAGATAGAGACGTAGAGGTGAGATGTTAACTTTGGAAACGTGGAACCGGGTTCAGAGGCCACCAGGTAGAGGCGTAGAGGTGAGAAGTTAACTCTGGAACCGTGGAACCTGGATAAAAATGGAGCCCAGATCAGTGTGTACCTGTCTTATTTTGTATTAAGAAGTGAAGGGGGTCACAGATGGAGCCTTGTGGAACTCCAAAGGTCAGGGTTAGCACTAGAAAGCAGGCATTACAGACCACTACAGGGAAACTCTGCATGTCTGGCACGATTTGAGCAGCTAAAACGGTGTCAGTGACGTGAGTTTACATTTTTACTGCCATAGAGTCGTTGTACCTCTTTCTTTCGTCAGGTTCTGGAAGGCAAACCGATTTATGCCGACTGCTTTGGAAACCTGGTTCCCCTCACCAAAAGTGGGCAGCATCATCTGTTCAGCTTCTACGCCTTTAAAGAGAACAGACTAGCGCTGTTCATCAAAGTAAGACTTATCCCCTCTCCTGCCAGGTCCGGTCATTTTATTTATTTATTAATTTGTTATTTATTTATTCATCATATTTTTGTAATTTTATTTTAATATTAATATATTCTTCCCTTCATGCATTCATCTATATTTTTTATTTATTTTATGTCTACATGTATTTATTTATTTTATCATTTAATCAGTTTATGTTTATTTTCTATTAATTCATTTATTTTTCCTTCTATATAAATTTGTCTGTTAGCTAATTGGAAGACATCTGTCTGGTATCACATTGCTTGGTTCTGCAGATTAGAGACAACACTCAGGAGCCATGTGGCCGCCTGTCGTTCATGAGGGAACCCAGGAACTACCGGGCGCTCACCCAGAATGCCATATGCAACCTCAATATAACGCTGCCATGCTACTGTAAGGTGAGGACACCACACTATGTTACTTCCTGTACAAGTCCTCTTTTCCATCCAGTAAAACCACTCTAACGCTGCCTGAAATCACGTTACTATGGTAACCATGCATTGTCCCGCCCCCGGCCTGACTGTTTGTATCTGTGCTCCTTTCTGCTTCTCGCTGCTTTTTGTTCTCACAAGGAGTCCGATTCCGACCAAGAGGAAGAGGTAAAAGCAGTCACTGCTTCCCACTCTGCTCCCTTCCCATTACCATCCTTTCCACCGTCTCGCCCTCAGACTGAGAGATGGTGTCTAACGTAGTACACAGGAGCGGTTGTCGAAGATGTAGATAAATGCGTCTGTTTTGTGTCTTTCCTGGAAGTCATGAAGTTAGCGGTGGTTGTAGGAAAGTAGGCACATGCAGCAAACTGATTCTAATTCATCTTTTCTTTCTCAGACCAGCCGAACGTTGGAGAAATGTAAGTACACTCTGCCTTTCTTTTTTCCTGTAGCTCGCACTAAAATAGCTGCTTCGCCTGTCTTTATTAACCGAAGTACACATTTACTGTCAGACTGATACAGACCGCAGAGGAGTGACACTCCCAGCTCACCCATGGCTTCAAACCGTTCATCCAAGACTTTAAGCTTCTTAGATTAGTTTAGTCACGAAGAAAAGCCTTTGCTTTCCCATCCTCATGTCACTGTTTTCTTTCCTCTGAGGCTTTACTTCATTTCTCACATTTTCTTTCTGTTTTCACACCTTCATTGTTCCAATTTAACACTTTCACCTACAAAATATCAGATGGGACATGCGGGGAAAGAGTGAAACGCTGCCATCTACGTACGTACATCACCACTGATCTCACCCGCTAGACGTTCCCCAGACCCCTTTCCTTATCACTGCTTCTGGAAATCCCGGTCCCTTGCAGTTTGGTAAATAAGTAAAGCGCAAACAGCAGCAGGAAGGGAATTAGATGAGCCCTTGTCCATCAGGACCTCCTCCTCTTACGCTGTTCTACCAGAGCGGTACGGGCACAAAGTCCGGAACAAATCTGCTCGTCCTTATCCAGAAACAAGGTGCAAGTGACTGTCCCAGAAGCTGCTTAGAGTTGTAGAGCAGACTGTGGTCAACCTCCCGACCAGCTCTGAATCCTCCCCGGCCTAACCACTGTTTTCATGTAGAAGGCTTATATGTGAAACACTCATTCTAAAGAAGACAAAGTGGCTCTAAACGTTCAGAAAAATGTTCCTCAGACTTTGAAGATCCACCATCTACAGTGTAGAATATCATCAGAAGTTCAGAGTATCTGGAGGAATCTCTGAGCGCTTGGGACAAGGCTAGAGGTCATGTTACTGACCTGTTACCAGTTAACCTGGTTAGTTGTTTCTGGTTTGTACCGGTTACTTTTCCAACCTTTTGTTGCTCCTGTTCCAACTTTTTCCATCAGACTCACCATCAGCTCAGATTTCCATCAGTTTCATCATCTGATGTGTTTTCTGTCTTCTCCTGAGGATAAAACATGGCTTGGTGAGATGTAGAAATCCTTGCATTCTGGTTTCGTTTATTGCTGATTAAAATGACTGGGAATAACGTCCTAATGCCAAAAACCTAGAACATTCCTAAACGGGACCAGTCATTCCTCTAAGTCTTTATAGATTGTCTATCTCTGTCTCTCTTTTCCGTAACCATTCCATCAGCACTTCCCTTTGCTTTGCATGGAAATAACTTGCCTTACACAAACGTGTACGTGTGCGCTTGTATGTGTTAATGGGTGTTTGTTTGTTGTTCTGGTCTTCTTGGTCACATCTTGTGGCTTTGTTGCCGTCTTTTTGTGGTATTTAAGTTGTCATTCCAGGTGTATTTAAAAAAGTGAAGTTAGACAAGGAGCAGAATGAGGAAGGAAAGGGAATGCATCATTCCTGAGATCCTCTTCCTCCTTTCATTTGAAGGACATGTTAAATCTTTGTGTGTTTTGTAGCTCATCACTGGCTTTCTTTAACAGATACAAGTAGCACCCTTCATTGATTTCAAGTCATTTTGCCTTTCATCACATAGATTTGTGTCATAAATGTTTTCTTTGCTGCTGTTTTTATTTAGTGTCTGTCAGCTTCCATGGTTTCACTCAGGGTTGGTGCAGGTTTCTGTTTTGTTCTTGTTAGTTTTGCTGTGTAGTTTGGTCTTGTGAGTGTGGGTGTGAGTGTATAAGCAAGTTATTTCCGGCTCATCTTTTCCTATTGGTATTATTTAGCCTTTGCATTACCACGAGTTCCCAGAAACACGAGCAAGTATAAGCCTGATTCCTCTGGTACCCTGATGTAGAATCCACTGTGACTTTGTTGTCCTATGATCCCTGCAGTGTCTTCCAATCTTATCCTGACCACCTTCTCCAATGTCTGTCTCCTTTCATTTGAACTTTTGATTTTCTTTGCTCCTTACTTGTTCTTCTTCCTTATGGAAGATGAAGAGACGGAGACATCAGCCCTGAAATCTGAGCTGATTCGAGAACCAGATCTTCTATCCGACGTGTCCGAGATGAAACAAGATTTGATCAAAATGACTGCCATCTTGACTGCAGACTCGACAGAGAAATCCCCTTCCTTAGGAGGGTGTGGGCTAGAGAAAGGGACGGAGGAAGTTTCTGGAGAACCATTAGAAATAATGGAGAAGGACTTAGAGAAAGTCAAAGAGGACCTAGAGAAAGTCAGTGAGATACTGAGAAGTGGAACATATCAGGGCGGGGTGGCAGAGGAGGCAGCAAAAGCAGCTAGAATGGCTGAGGAGTGGGTTCTCCTCTCAGACACTGAGATAGACCAGGCCAAAAAAATGGCCGCCTTAGAAGTTCAAGAGCCGGTCTTACGTGAAAGTAGAGCTAACAGAGGAGCCCCCAGACCTAAAGCCATAAAGGACACTGGTGACCTTAAAGAATACCTCCTGGATGCGCCAGTAAGCTCCAAAGCAAAGGCTAAGCAAGAAGCGGGTGTCCAAGAAAGATTCACCGATGTTGTACTTCGCAAAAGTCCAAAATCTACCACTCCCACCAAACTTTATGACAAAACCACCACCGGTGATGTTAAAAAGCCAGTGAGGAGAAAGGGGAAAGACCAGGTAGAGGGAACGATGGAAAGAGGAGCTCATTTAAGTGTGCCTGCACCCCCTGCTCCTAAATCCCCTGTATCTCCAGTGATTGAAGAAACTCCAATAGGTTCAATAAAGGACAAAGTCAAAGCCTTGCAACAAAAAGTAGAGGCAGAGCAAAAGAGCAAAAAGGTCACCGGAAGCAAGCCTTCACATTTACCTGTGATGAGCAAATCCTCTCCAAAAGCCAAAGAAACTCCTAAATCAAAACAGGCCCCTCCTAAATCCCCTAAAACCGAATCTGAAAAACTTGAGGAGACCATGTCAGTTAAAGAGCTGATGCAAGCCTTCCAAACAGGGCAGGACCCCTCAAAGAGAAAGTCTGGGTTATTTGAAGTAAAAACAGCCTCCACATCAAAATCCGAGAAACCCACAAAATCTGAAACCATCCAGTCAAAGACCATGACCAAAGCAATATCATCCCGTGTCTCGCAAGAAGTATCGCTGGATTCCAAACCTTCCAAGAATAAGGCCGCTCCGAGAGACGAAGAGAAAATAAAGCCAGCTGCTGCTGCCCACTCAGTGCTAACTGAAACTGTGGACTTTGGAAATGGTGGCCTTGATGATAGCTCTGACAGCTCTAAACATGAGGGTGTGGCTGACTCAATAAGTGCCAGTTCTGGAGAGGGAACCAATCACCTGACCTCAGAGGACAGTTTCAAACATGAAGGTCTGGCCACTCCAGGCACAAGCCCTGAAAGTCTGTCTGGACAGCAGACGTCTTCAGCTGCTGCAAGAGTTAAAAAAGACATTAAAGACACAGAGAACTCTGGTGTAGGGACCACTGGTGACCACCCGTCTACAGAAATGACCCTTCCTGTCTCTTCCAGCAAGGCTGATGAAGACCATCCAACAAGTGAGTCAATATCTGTTAGGAAGAGTGAGTCTAAGCCATCTAAACCTCAAAAGCTTACAAAGAGAGTCTCAGAGACTGTAGAAACATTTCTTAGTGATGATGATAGCCCTGATCATCAGTTAGCATTGTCTTTAGTTGGTTCTCCAGCCTCTAGATCCCCCTCTCAGCGTCGTGACAGCTTAGAGCTGCCTTTAAAACAAGAATCAGACGCTCTGAGTCCGTTAGCTGATGACTCTTTGACAATAAGCCACAGAGACTCTTTAGAGGGTAGTCCTCTCATGGAAGAGACTTCCTCCCATAAGTCCCCAGACTCTATTGAACCCAGCCCAACCAAGGAATTGCCTCCTCACGACTCTCTAGAGAGCAGTCCTGTAGATCAGAAAAATCACTCATCCTTCCCATCAGTAGTGGATACATCCAGTAAATCCTCTAGCCACCCAGAGCCCTACAAAACTGCAGAATTCCTCCAAGACCCTTTGCGTGGTAGGCTGCTTCGAGACCATGAGACTAGTGCTGAAGATGACAGTTGTGAGCAGACATCTCAGATGACAAGTTCCGGTAAGAGTCCCCTCTCCCCTGAAACTCCTAGTTCTGAAGAGGTAAGTTACGAGGTAAACCCCAACCCCCCAGACCATGCATTCCTCTCCATCCCATCCGAACCGGCTGTCATCCCTGAAGACCCTGAAGAAGAGGATGCGACAGACAGCTATGAAGCTAAGAGAAAGATCACTCCAGAGGAGGAGATGTTTAAGATGGCAGCCAAAATAAAAACATTTGATGAAATGGAACAAGACGTGAAGAGTACAACGAAGCCTAGAAAAGATTTGGTTCCTTCAGCAAATGTCAAAATTGGGGATGACAGCTGTGAAACTTTAGATCCCACCAGTAAGAAGCTTTCCCAAAGTGATTGTGGGCTAAGTATACCCACCGAAGATTCAGAGTTAGTTCTTTTAACTGACCCCGATAATAAAGTACAACCTCCCTCTCCTTTTTCAGCAGGTTTGCATGATGAACCCCACAGCAAAGAGATCAAGAACACAACTTCAGCCACTTTCACTTCAGGGGGACTCCACTCTGTCTCAGACCAGCATGATTCAAAAATCATACCAAAAACTGCACAGGAAGTCTCATCATCTGCAAAAGTTACTACAAAAGGGGCATCAGCATCAAACAATGCAAACAGAACTGATGAGCAAAAAGAGGAGACCTTAAGGAAGTCACAGGAAAATAAAGAGCAAGCGTTAGGTGTTAGCAAAGTACCGACCGGTAAGCCAAAAACAGGGAGCAATGTAACAGATGAAGTCAAAGAAGACCAAAGGGAGCATGCAGGAGCGCAAGAATCTGTTGCCACGGGTCACAAAAAAACAGAGGTCTGTATCTATGACAACACAGAGGAAGATGACGAAGAACTGGCTCTTCCTAGAACTGAGTCAAAAGGAGTCACTGCAAGGGCAAACACAGACTCGTGGTCTGCCATGAGAGAGGACGATACCACTTTTGCAGCTCGCGTAAAAGAGGAGGAACAGAAGATTCTGAATCTGGTTGTCGATCGTCAGTCTCTGCAGGCAACTCCAGACACGACACCTGGGAGAAGCCCGACGGAGGAAAGCACGCCTACCAGTGAGCCCAATCCTTTCCTCTTCCAAGAAGGGAAGCTCTTCGAGATGACGCGAAGTGGAGCCATTGATATGACTAAGAGAAGCTATGAGGAGGAGGGAAGTGGCTTTGCATTTTTCCAGATAGGTGAACAGCCTTTAGAGGAACCTGTCTTAGAGGAGGACAGGGAAGAAGGTAGAGCAGCAACAGAACATGAAGTTGGTCTGAATCTTACACTAGAGGTTAAGACTGAAGAAGATGAGATGTCAAATGAAACAACTGACTCCCCACCAGAAGGGGATCAGCCAGGTGCTAGAGCCGATACCTCCAAATCTAAAATCCCTAAAATGGGCATTTCCGCTTCAACCAAATCTACAAAGAAAGATCAGACATCCTCTGAACTTTCAGAAACTAAAACGGATAAAAATGTGAATGAGGGATTCTTAGATTTAGACACAAGTTCCCCTGAACAGATGATAACAAATGTAGAGACTGCAGAAACTACTGTCACTAGATCGGTTTACTCAGAGCAGGGACAGGAGTCCTCTGATTCCTCTCCAGAGGAGGCCCAGTCGGTGATAGAAGCCCCCAAAACAAAAATCCAGTCTAAGCAAAATGCTTCCAGTAGCGTTAAAAAGACTCCAGTCAAAGCACAAGCTAAGTCTTCTGCTCAAGGGCGGGGCAAATCAATGATTCCTTCGCCTTCTCATTCAGCGTCTTCCTCAACCGCTTCTAAAAAAGACGGCGCCATCAGTTCCGAATCTAAGTCTAGAATTCCCATCAAGGCTGGTGCCATCAAGCCCCATTCAAATGCCAAACGAGCCGAATCTACCCAAGAGAAAAAGCTTAAGGTCTCCGTAAAAAAGGATGCACGGAGAAAATCTGAGACAGATGCGGGTCCCTCTGTGGACATAAAAACCAAGACACCATCTTCCAAAGCCAAGAGCTTCTGTGAGGGGGAGTCTTCAAAGGCTTCAGCTAAAAAAGAACAGGGTCGTCCACTGAGTGCTGAGTCAGCAAAATCTAGAGGCTTCCAGTCCAGGTTGCCTGTCCGAGGCAAAAGTGGTCAGTTGTCCCATTCAACAACGCCCACCAAAGAGAAAAGTGACCTGCCCAAACAGTCCATTGAGTTCTTTGAAGAGATAAGTGATGAAGCGGCAAAACTTGTGGCGAGATTGGCACAAGCAGAGACAGAGAAAGAGCAGGAGGCTCTAGCCACCCTCTCAGATGATGAGAGCAGTCTGATTGATCCATCGATCATAGAAAGAGAAACTTTTCCTGAGCTGCAGTTCCCTCCGTCAGGAGCCGTCTTTCCCATTAAACCACTGTGGGACGACCCTGTGGAGACGCAGATGCAGCGAATGCCAGACGATAAAGTCCAAAGTCAAGGTATGCCCCAGTTTAAGGGGCTGTTCCCTATTTCTTGTGCCTCATTAGTACACTAGCTGTAACGGTGCTGCCTCTCTGTCTCTTGTAGTAGTGTCCCGTTGTAGTTTAAGGTCCCACGTTGCTGTGTTGCTCAAGCTGTGTTCATGTCTGTAATGATGTCTCGCTTTCCTTCTGTGTGATGAAAATCTCCCGATTGGCTTCAAGGCAAAATCACATGTTGAATTAGTCCCGATAATCTAAACACACACATTGAATTAAAGGTAATATCTCAACACTGTTATTCTAACATTTACAGATTTATTATGTCTGTGTCTAAGTATTCTTTAGGTAATAAAGTAGTCACCCAAACTGTTAAGAGAAAGAAAGAAAGCCAGTGAGGGTTATTTTAAGACACTGTTTGTAAATGTGACGTACTTCGGTCTACCTTGCGGTTTCGACCGCTCATGGCTGTCTGGTGGTATTTGCAGTAGATCCACAGGATGAGGAAGAGAGAAAAGAGCAACGGTTGGCCATTATAGCCGACCACCTGGGCTTCAGCTGGACTGGTGAGTCGTTCTCATCAGTTCCTACCACATTCTTAACGCACATTCCTAATTAACTCAAAGTCTGAACTCTGTAGCCTGTAGACGAAGACCATGAATTTGAGTTTTATCTTCAGCTTGTCTTGATTGGTGCTGTGTTTTCTTTTTTGCCCAGAGTTAGCAGGAGAACTGGACTTCAGTGAGGAGAAGATCAATAAGATACGCACTGAAAACCCCAACTCTCTGCAGGACCAAAGCCACGCTCTTTTGCACGCCTGGACGGAGAAGAAGGGCCAGCATTCAGGTCACAGACAATCATCTTTTTATTTCACAAGTTTCATTTAGGCTCAGTATAACGAAGAGAACTGTCTGTGCACTGCATTGATTTTATATGAATTTTCGGACATTTCCAGAGAGCTTGTGGATGCATACCACAATCTGGACAAATCTGCTAAATCTTTGTTTTTATTCATTAGATGCATTTAACACAAAAACGGCCAAGACTGCTTTGATATTTAGTATGTAAAGAACAAGAAATATCATCATATTCCAGCCACAGGTGGTTACTTTCACCACACGCTGCTCTAATTTTAGACTCCCAACTTTCTTGATCAGACCATGTGGAATTATTCTGTAAAAGGTTGAATGCAGAGATGAATCCATGCTGGATTTTACATCATACGGGACTGTTCGGGAATAAACGTCCATATAATCAAGAAGTGCTCTGAAACCCTCAGACGGGTGTCTGCAGTTAGCCGCAGAGAAACGTCCAGTTTATGAGCCAGAAATATTCTTTGCCTTCTTTCTGCATCGCAGTCGTCTCAACCACATGCATCCTGCCGCCGTACGTTAAGCAGCGCGTACACGTGGAAAGAAGGCAAGAAAAATACTGTCATGACAACCTGCACTGTTTACCATGCGGCTGAAACAAGTATTTGGACATCCCAGCCAGAGCAGACTAGGTCTCTGCCGCTGCAGGCTTTGCCTCACCATTGCTGCAGGCTTTGCCTCACCTGCTGCAGGCTTTGCCTCAACATTGCTGCAGGCTTTGCCTCACCTGCTGCAGGCTCTGCCTCAACATTGCTGCAGGCTCTGCCTCACCTGCTGCAGGTTTTGCCTCACCTGCTGCAGGTGTCTGAGGTTTTTCCAGCTTAGTGCTGCAGCCACTTCTAGACTTCATAGAATAAACAAGAGGGTTTAGAACTCATTCAAGTTTTTACTGAAACTCTTTTATTTGACTTTATAGATCAGTGGAAGGTTGATTGATCAGCTGCTGCACGACATATTTCCGCTGTCAGAGATTTGAAAACGCTGATGGTGTACAAGTCTATATCATAACAAATATAATTTCCTTTAGCGCGCTCAGTAAAGTGACTGAGTCTAAAACCTACCGTTGTTTTGAAGCGGATGCAGCAGGGTTTCCACCAATGCTCTGCTAGCGAGGGAGGAGTAATTCAGTTCTGCTCTCACTGCAGAGTCTCCAGCACAGAGCTGCCTGTGGACTCCTGTCTGGAAATTGTACCGATATGCACCTGCATGTTGACCAAATTCCAATAAAAACTACAAATATCAGGCGGATATGCTGGCCGACCGATGTATCGGTCGATCCTTAATTTTTAAAATCTCATCCAGCGTCTCCATGTTTGCTGTTGTCTGAAGCAGATGTTGGAACTCCGAAGCGAACTCTGAACTCTAGTAGATGTGTTGCATCGTAGCCATGCCAGTGTAAAGGTGGCATGGGAGTTTGTGGATAGTGATGTTTGTTATTTGAGAACAGACATACCTGTATTAATACGTAAAGAGAGAATAAATGAGCCCACAGTGAATTAAATGTTAATGTTCAGTTTCTGATTGAACCTTTTGGTTTTGTTGCCTGTCTCAGCAGAAGAGACTCTTCTCAAGAGGCTGACCAAGATTAACCGAATGGACATTGTTCACCTTATTGAAACCAAGATTAACAAATCTACTCAAGAGGAGACATCGTCACATACCTATGCAGAAATTGAGCGGACCATGGCCCTGGACCACAGTGAAGGTGCACAGGACAGTGTTTGATGATGGAAATGTTGTTTTCTGTGGAAATTTGTAACGGACTCAGACCTTTTCTCTGTGCCTGGACAGGTTTCTCTTCCCTCCATGAAGACATTGACAGTCCTAGACCAAGCAGACGTAAGGACGCTGCTGATAGAAGTCCAGGATCAGGACGAGAAGTGCCCATGGTATCAGCAGAAGACCTGTCCCCCAGTTTGTCTTCAATTCATGACATGTCAGGAAGATCTGAAGCCGGCTCCACGGCAGCAGGCCGTCTCAGAGACGCTCAGAAAGATAAACTGCAAAAGGAAATGGAAACCACACGGTAAGTCATGCATAGGGACACAGCTCCCCAGAAAAGCTTTTTCCTTTTAGATTTGGACTGGATTTAAATATGTTGTTTATAGTTAGTAGGACTAAACTCTATTGCTCTTACATTTGACTTGGATTTGATGATGAATCTTATCTTTGTTTGTTTGATATTTAAGTTTATGAACTGTTTTTGTTCTATATAAACCCCCCTCACCGGACCCTGTATTCAGTCTGCCTCGCTAGTTCCGGGTTGGACTCCCTTTTTCCTACAGAACTGCCTACATCCTTGGTGTTATAAATTCAACAAGGAGTTGGAGACATTCCTCAGAGATTTTGATCCATATTGACATGATGGTGTCACACAGTTGCTGCAGATTTGTCCAGCAACTTTCCTCCATCTTCTATTGTCCAGAGTTTCCTGGTCTTAGCTGCCAGGAGGACCCGGTCTGGTCTTCTGCTGATCCTGGTTCAGACACCTGCTGCTCGCTGGATATTTTCTCTTCTTCAGACCATCTCTGGAAACCCTGGAGA
>JBAMHW010000005.1:17421508-17431844 GCA_037177495.1 Rhadinocentrus ornatus | reverse complement strand
TTCATCCGTACTGATTCATCCGTACTGATTCATCCGTACTGGTTCATCCGTACTGGTTCATCCGTACTGGTTCATCCGTACTGGTTCATCCGTACTGGTTCATCCGTACGGATTCATCCGTACTGGTTCATCCGTACTGGTTCATCCGTACTGGTTCATCCGTACTGGTTCATCCGTACTGGTTCATTCGTACTGGTTCATCGGTATTGATTAACTGGTATTGATGGTTGCCGTCTGCTTCAGGCTTCAGGAACTGATCAAACTGAGGAATCTGGAGCCAAAACACCAGGAGATGAAGAGTCTGCTGCTGGACATTGATTTCAGGCAAGTTTTCTTCTCTGTCTCTTCAAGAAGGCTATAAAACTTTACCCGAGTTTCAGATATGTTTCCCTGTTCAGGACCTGCTGGTGTTTGAGATGCAGGTTGAATCCTGCTGATTTCTCTGGAGTCTCGCTTATAATCAATCCAGAGACAGGAGGACACATTAAACCAAGTAGTTGTTAGGTTCTCCAGACGGAGGTTCGAAGCTCCAGACAAAGCTGGGGGTTGGGGGTGTGGTGCGTCTGCAGCATCATGCAGAGGTGAACTCCAGGTGCTCTGGCCAGGTCTGGTTCTCTGTTGGTCTCAGGAAGCGTATGGCGGGGTACAAGGGTTCTGTGAACTGGTGATGAACCCTGTCGAACACCGGCGCCACCGCTGCTGAGAACCTCTGTAGGACATCCATGGTGTCTGCATCGTAGAACGTCAGCTGACCCTTATCGTAATTCACCCACACCCCCACCTTCCTCACCCGACCCTGCCCGACTCCCCGACACGCCACCTGTCGGTCATTATGCCAGGTAGCCAGATTCTTGTTCTTGAGCTCCACGCACCACGAGTTCCTGTTCCTGCCTAGCTTGGCGCCCTTGTCCCGGCCCTTCCTCTCCAGGCTGCCATAGGCCACACCCACCGCCCAGGTGGAGCAGCAGCGGACGTCGACCTCCCAGTAGCTCTGACCTGCGGTAACGGGAGACAATCCCAGTGCACAGCACACCTTGTCAAACTGGAGAGGATGTTCAGGACCGGGACGAGCAGAGCCAGTGAGCAGCAAGCCCCGCCCCTTGGAGGTCACCATGATCTGTGAATGGCACGTCTGCCCGTCAATCACAGTGGGGGAGGAGTCTGAAATCAAACATTTGATGTGATATTAACTTCCATTTCCAAAGCAGACATCAGCCAAACAAGGTGGACTAAACCACAGAGGAGCAAGAGTTCTGAGATTTTTAATCAATCAGCCGATCACATATTGATTAGATTGTTGAACTAACTTCCCTCAGCTAGAAGCCAGTACACCTTCACCGTAGTACACATGTCCAGATGATGCGATCCTTCTCTGTGCTGAAGCTAATACTGATCCTGTGGGGCATGGTATTCCCACCACTGGGAGGAACCTTGGTTGGAGGTCAGCGGACGGCTTTGCTTAGTTTCGCTGAGCTCCTAGAGCTTTACGCTTCACAGCTTACGAAGCTTCTCTTCGCCTTCGCATCCTTTCTGGGAGTCGCTTCTCAGAGAGGTTGCAGATGTGTAGCCAGATGTCGCTAACTGAGCGCCAGGAATCACGTACAGTAAAGCTTACGTTTGACTGGGGGAGGGTGGATTGCAATGCAGACGTGGTTGATCCAGGACTGATGTTAAAAATCTATAACTTTTTTCATTAAAACTACTAATTACTAAAAAAAAATGTTAAAGTCCAGAACTGTAAAAGCTAGTATGTGGAAGGACTTCGGCTTCTGTGGTGGGGTACTGATGCAGATAAAGAAATTAACTATTGTGGGTTTAACGCAGGGGACTACTTCTTCTCCTTTAGTAATTCTTGATGCAGCACCTTCTACTACTATGTATGTGTAAAGTCCAAATGTAGGAATGGAAAAGCCGCTGGAATTTGTGAAGCGGCTCTACTTACGTTTCCCACATTAAAGACGCTCTGCAGAACTTAAGCTGACACCCCCTATCAACGGCTAATCCAGCATCATCTTTATCCTACCATGGCTAATTCATCAAATACACCCCCGTTAGGGGAGATCTAAACAAGAGACGGGACGAAGATGATGTTGGATTAGTGGTCGTTAGGGGAGATCTCGGAGAAGAGACGGGACGAAGAAGATGCAGGATAAGCCATCGTTAGGGGAGATCCCAGGGAAGAGACGTTACGAAGACGATGCCGGATAAGCCGTCTTTAGGGGAGATCTAAAGAAGAGACTGGACAAAGACGATGTTGGATTAACCGCCGTTAGGGGAGATCTAAAGAAGAGACGGGACGTAGATGACACTTGATTAGCCGTCGTTAGGGGAGATCTCAGAAAAGAGACGGGACGAAGACTATGCTGGATTACCCGCCGTTAGGGGAGATCCCAGAGAAGAGACGGGACGAAGACTATGCTGGATTAGCCGTCGTTAGGGGAGATCTCAGAAAAGAGACGGGACGAAGACGATGTCTGATAAGCCATCGTTAGGGGAGATCTAAAGAAGAAACGGGACGAAGATGATGTTGGATTAGTGGTCGTTAGGGGAGATCTCAGAGAAGAGACGGGACCAAGACGATGCCGGATTAGTGGTCGTTAGGGGAGATGTCAGAGAAGAGACGGGACGAAGACTACGCTGGATTAACCGTCGTTAGGGGAGATCCCAGAGAAGAGACGGGATAAAGACTATGCTGGATTAACCGTCGTTAGGGGAGATCCCAGAGAAGAGACGGGATAAAGACTATGCTGGATAAAGACTATGCTGGATTAGCCGCCGTTAGGGGAGATCTCAGAAAAGAGACGGGACGAAGACGATGTCTGATAAGCCATCGTTAGGGGAGATCTCAGAGACGAGAAGGGGTGAAGATGATGTCGGATAAGCCGTCAGTGGAGATCTAAAGAAGAGACAGGACCAAGACGATGTCTGATTAGTGGTCGTTAGGGGAGATCTCAAAGAAGAGACGGGACGAAGACGACGCTGGATTAGCTGTCGTTGGGGAGATCTCAGAGAAGAGACGGGATAAAGACTATGCTGGATTAATCGTAGCAGGGATGCCCAGACTTCCCTCTCCCCGGCCACATTCACCAGCTCACCCGGGGGAACCCAAAGTCTTTCCAGGCCAGCCAAGAGATGTAGTCCATCCAGCGTGACGTGCCCGGAACACCTCACCAGGGAGGCGTCCAGGAGGCATCCTGACCAGATGCCCGAGCCTCCTCATCTGGCTCCTCTGGATGCGGAGGAGCAGCGACTCTACTCTGAGCCCCTCCCGGATCACCGAGCTTCTCACCCTATCTCTAAGGGAGAGATAGCTCTCCACCCTGCAGAGAAAACTCATTTCGGCCGCTTGTATTTGTAATCTCGTTCTTTCGGTCCCTACCCACAGCTCGTGACCATAGGTGAGGGTAGGAACGTAGATCGACCGGTAAATCGAGAGCTTTGTCTTTTGGCTTTTTCTTCTTCATGTGCCCTGAACCAGGCAAAGAAAGAGAAGATGAATCTTTTGCGTTGGCTGTTCTAAAGTTTGAAGCCGCCTCTCTACTTCCTATAAATCAAATCGTGGCTGTAGACCCGTCTCTTTCTCTTCTTTTTTAGGCTTAGCTAATTTTACCTTCCCAGCATTTTTCCGTGATGGTTGTCATGTTCCAGTAATGGCTGTTTCATTCTGTGAAGGTCTGATGTGTAACATGAAGATGGGATAAACATGAAATATCTCTGCCTGCTTGGGTTGATGTAGATTATCCATCTCCAAACAATTTATTCAACCTTCTGCGGGTTCTTTATGGGCTAGAAATACTGGTCTTACCCAACAGTAAAGTCTTCCTTTGCAGCTGGATCTTCAGGTTTTTGGAGATGGATGAAAGTGTCTTTAGAAGCTTCTCAAATCTTTCTTCATTCAGTCTGATTTCCCTCTCAGAAGCATCAGGCCTCTTTGGGCTGGGAGATTAATGGCTCAAATAAAAACCTGAGTATGCCAGGAAATACTTTCTCCTAATGGTGCAGCAGTTCTTTACCTGAGACCCTCAGAGTGACCCTGAGACCAAACACAAGACACCTGGATCAGAATCAGCAAGACAGTCATAAAGTACAAGCAGAGCAGTAAATCAGACCTTCGTTTCTTCCTCCGCGGTGCTGCTCAGAGCTCTCTGGGTGCTGCCGATGCTCTTAGCGACCTGGTCCTGATGCTGTACCCAGTTCTTCAGAAGCTGGTCCAGCCTGGTCCGCGTTTGCCTCAGGTCCAGCTCCAGAGAGTCCAGCACAGCCTTCTCATCCTGCTTCAGGACGTCCTGCATGTTCTCAAAGTGTTCCTGAACCTTCTGCTTCATCACCTCAGTGGCCCGCTGGAGTGGAGTTAGACATCATCATCATCATCAGCAGCAGCAGCCTGTGCTCTGCTGGACGCTCTGACAGCAGGAAGAGGTTCTTGCTGCTACTTACAATCAGATCCGCTTTGCGTTTCTTTAGAGACTGGATGTGGGCCTTGGTCTTGGATCTCTCAGCCTCCAGCTCCTCCATCCGTCTGGATAGCTGCTCCTGGAGAGAACGGGACATCTCATCAGACTTTATTCATACAACACTTCATTTCTCTCTAGAATATTTACAGACATAACAGAAAGTCTCTAACTTCTTACACTCTGAGTCCACAGTAGAAGCTGAACTGAGGAAAAACTGGTCAAAGAAAAGAAATGAAACAGATGAACCGTGTCTGCCTACGCCAGCGGTTCCTTTCTATTTTACAATTAATACAACAATTAGACGGACGCTGCTTCAGTCAAACAACTCAGCGTTACATAACCACTGGCCTACACCCGCTACGTCACCTGTAGCAGAGGAGGAGCAGGTATGTGGATCACATGGCCCTGGTGGCCCACCTGACCGACACCCAGGCTCTGAGGACCAGCAGTCTGGGCCAAACTTTTCCTGACACGTTAATGGAGCTCAATATTACAGACCAGTCTCCATCAGCCTCCACGCCCACCAGGTGGCGCTACTCTGGACAATTTCAGAAAGGAACAATTCTGTTGCTCTATCTTCATCCCAAATTAGAAAGCCTTGGTTTTTTGAAACCTTTAAAACATGAACTCTTGAGCCAGTTAAAGGTTAAAATTCAGTTTGGTTTTATAAACATTTCCTGTTTCCTCAGGTCCTAAGCTCTCAGGTCCTCAGGTTTTCAGGTCTTCAGGAAAGCCGTTCCACAAACATGGACCAGAGGAAGAAAAGCCTCTCTTTAGAACTGGGATATTGGAGCTCAGTGATCCACTGGCGTACTTACCTTTGAAAGCTGCACATCTCTGGCCAGCCTTCGCTGCAGTTTTGGTGAAGGAGGGAATGGCTGAACAGCCCTGTCGCTGCTGGAGTCCAGCGGAGTGAAGCTCAGCCCTTCCTGCAGTACAGCGGTGACACCAGCAGAGGGCGCCAGAAGGTCAGGCTGCACTGACAGAGCAGCTCCTGGCTGAACGTTTCCAGCTGACGACTCTCTTTCTGCCATCTCTGAGGAAAACACGAAGAGAACTCATTTCCTTCCAAAGCATCCTTCATTTTCTGCCCTTGAACCACTCCCAAAACTGCCTGGAAAGTCTTGAAACCGGTTTGTTCAAGCTGAGGAAGTACCAAAAACCTGCTTCATAACTGTTTTTACTCAGTTCATTTTTTAACTTTATAAATGTTTCAAACCTTCTAAAATTTCTGTTAAATAAGCTTCAGAAATCTGTGCACGATTTCTAACTCCTCATTAATGAAGCAGTTCTTACCTGAGCTGCTGCACCACGTCTCTGCACCTGGTTAATGAGAAGAATGTGGGTAGGACGCTCAGCGAGGGAGTGTTTCACAGTTACATGCTTCAGCCTGCAGCACACCTGTCCTTACCTGGAGAAAGAATTTGAGCCAGCCAGGTAATGAGCCGGCCAGGCAATGAACCAGGTAACCAGCCAGCCAGTTAACCAGTCAGGTGACCAGCCAGCCAGTTAACCAGCCGGCCAGTGTTTGCTGAAACGTAAATGTGAGTTTTTCGTGTTGCAGATACGCCCAGTTCTACAGTCAGGATGAGTTCTGCCACTACAACATGTTTAACCACCACTTCTTTGATAGACAGGTAAGAGGAACTTCAGGTAACCTCTAGCAGCTCCGTCTGTCCAGCTGCGGATGATGAAGGTTTTCCTGTTTCAGGCCTCAGCTTCAGTCCTGAACACTTTCCTGGATGGGGAAAAGGTGGTGATGGTTGCTGACCCTCCGTTTGGAGGCCTGGTGAAGCCCCTAGCCAACAGCTTTTCTCTGATATCACAGACATGGAGGAAACTGCAGACCTCAGGTCAGTTTTTCAGCTATGATCAAGGACACTTATGTGGCTATAAAGTAGAAACAGTAATAATGACATAATTTTACTCTTCAGACGCTTGTGGGGTCGACATGCCCATGATGTGGGTCTTCCCATACTTCTTTGAAGCTCGTATCTTGGAGTGCCTTCCCTCCTTCTCCATGTTGGACTACCAGGTATATTTATAGTTATAACAGGATGGATGATGGAAAACTTACAATATGAAATGCAATATAAATGTATAAAAAGCACAATGTATATATAAAATGTAATAAATATATGTCTTCAGGATATAGAGATAAAATAAGCTGCAAATAAGGCTCGATTAAAAAAAAAAAAAAAATTAAAAAAAAAGGGGGGGGATAAATAAAGCTTTAGTGATCTACACTCCACCGACCCCGCTACCTCCTCCACAACCCCTCTAGTTCTGGAGCTACCTCCTCCACCGGCCCCACTACGTCCTGAGCTACCTCCTCCACCGACCGAGCTACCTCTGGAGCTACCTCCTCCACCGACCCCGCTACCTCCTCCACAACCCCTCTGGTTCTGGAGCTACCTCCTCCACCGGCCCCGCTACCTACGGAGATATCCCCTCCACGGCCCCTCTAGCTCCCCCACCGACCCCTCTAGCTCCGGAGCTACCTCCTTCTCAGACCCCACTAGCTCCGGACCTCCTCCACCGACCCCCCAGTATCCACTACTGGGGAGAGTGGTTATTTGTGATGTCACATAGGGAAAGATCTCAGACTCAGCTGTTTGCGCCCACATTTGCTAAAAAAGTGGAGCAAGTGATAGCTGAGACAGAATTTTGTAAATCTTGGGCTTCCTACACTGGTTGTGAAGACACATAAGACTGTTATAAACCTTAAGAAAATGAATTTTGCATCAGATGGGACCTTTAAGACCACCAACGGTACATTTTTAATGCAAGCTGAAAAGAAGCAGTAAATCTGGACCTGAAGGACCCCAAAGCAAACGTCTTCCCTTCTGATCTGATACTGTTAATAAACAGATGTAATATGTAGTGAAACGTCCATCATTAACGTTGTTCAAGTGTCTTCTATTGTGTCCTGATGTGACATCTCTGTTTTCTGTCTAACAAGGTGGACTATGACAACCATCCTCTGTATAAACATGGGAAGACGGGCAGGAGGCAGTCTCCTGTCAGACTCTTTACTAATGTTTCACCCAAAACCATCGTCCTGCCCAAAGAGGAAGGTTACAGGTACAGACACCTCCGAGTATACCCGCACTTTTCATTTTCACTTGTCCAGAAATTCTGCTTTTGTTATTTTATTTTTTTATAATTTTCAGAACGTTCATCACATGCAATCCAAACAATGATTTTGACATACCACACGGTACATATGATGTACATGTATGCTAATTATTTTTGTTTCTTTTAATGCATTTTGTACACTGTTTGTTAAAAGGCCAAATAGAGACTTTAAAAAAAAATCTATCCTTTATTTCTTGGGTTAGGTTATGGCTTCATGTCTACAAATAAAAATGAAATATTTCTAGTGAAGTCTTCCTGAGTCCTTCTGGTGGTTTCTGGAAGACTTCCTGAGTCCACGGTGGTTTCTGGAAGACTTCCTGAGTCCACGGTGGTTTCTGGAAGTCTTCCTGAGTCCATCTGGTGGTTTCTGGAAGACTTCCTGAGTCCACGGTGGTTTCTGAAAGACTTCCTGAGTCCACGGTGGTTTCTGGAAGACTTCCTGAGTCCATCTGGTGGTTTCTGGAGGTCTTCCAGAGTCCACGTGGTAGTTTCCAGTAGAGAATCATGTCTGCTTTTAATGCAGAAGATCACCAGCATCCAGCCTGGTCCCAGCACACAGAGATTCCTCCCGGTTCTCTGATGATATTCTACGCTGTAGATGGAGGATCTTCAGAGTCTAAGGAACATTTTTCTGAAACTGTTCCACAGTTTTAGATCCAGTGTGTCTCAGACTGGTGAAGCTCTGTCCATCTGAGAGACTCTGCCTCTCTGAAATGCTCCTTTTATACCCGTCGTGTTACTGACCTGTTACCAGGTAACCTGGTTAGCTGTTTCTGCTTTGTACCGGTTACTTTTCAGCCTTTTGTTGCTCCTGGTCCAAGTTTTTCCTCCAGGTTCACCATCAGCTCATGTTGCCCATGGTGAAACGCCTCCGTTTCATCCTGCTGGTGATCTGCTGGGGCTAAATATGAGCTGATGAGATTCTGGTTTTATTTACATTTTACACAGAAACCGGGCCTGAATTGGGGGTGTGGCCTGTGCGTGTTACTGAACATACGTGTGGAAGATGCTGAATGTGGTTAATGATGTCTCTGTTCCTTTAGGTTTTGCTGCGTGTGTCAGAGATACGTCTGGTCCCTGAACAAACACTGTGCTGCATGCAACGTTTGTCCATCTAAGGTATGAAACTGCTGCACAGGCAGGTCCGCTGCTGTAGGTCCGTGTTGTAAAGGTGGGTTCTGCCCTGTTGTCTCCAGGATGGCCGTGAATGGAAACACTGCTCAGCATGTGAGAAATGTGTGAAACCATGTGAGTACATTGACGCACATTCCTGTCAGAGACAGCAGTACGTCTGATATTCCTCTGTTCCCGTTAGCCTGGACTCACTGTCGCTCCTGCAGCCGCTGCGCCCTCCCGGACCACCCGTGTGGTCAGGCTAAAGGAAAGGAGGGCTGCTTTAGCTGCAGCAGCCTGGAGCACAAACACAAATCCTGCCCTCTGAAGGATGCACCTAGAAGCAGCCGGTAAACCGGGGTTAAATCTGTTTCCATTCCCTTTCAGAGCTGCACATCCTGACTTGTTTCTCTCCCTCAGGTCTAGACTTGAAGCCAAGAGGAGGGGCGAGAAAGTCTCCCGTCGTCCTGCTGCTGGGCGTGAAGGCAGGAGGAAGCGTGGAGCAGCCGGCAGGGCGAAGGCGTGGGACGGGCTAGGGTTGGGTCAGTCTGCCTGAAGCCTGCGCTGGTCTTCTGTCCAGAGCTGAATGACAGTTTTTCACTGTAGGAGAGTTTGGCTGGTTCTTTTATTAAAACACTTCCTGTGTTTCTTCCATCCCACTTTATTTCTGTTTAATTTAGTAGCTGAAAGATGAAGGTTTCGCATCCAGGAAGTTAAAATAAAACACTGGTTTCCACCGTGTGTGTTAGATGCAAGTGAACCAGATCCACCAGCAACGTAAAGACCTGAGAAACAGATTCCACCTTTAATCCCACCAAAGCACCACAAACGTATTTAGAGTTCTGGACGAGAAGAGGAGGGAGGAATAAAATGAAACTTGTTTTATGCATTTCTGTCTCCTCACCGTGGGTCCACATATGTGCAGCTGCCACCATTTTTACTACGGTGTCTCTGTTGGACAAACAGCTCTGAGGTGAGAATCCACTGAGCTTTAAACTGCAACAGCAGCTTTGCCTGATAGGAGCTAGAGCTCCGTCTGGGATCACTAACGTCTTAAAAGCACCATAGAAGAAGGCGGAACACATGTAGGCTCAGTCCCAGCCCAGTGAAGGCGTGTAGGGGAAGAAGGGGAGTGAAAACTCTTGTCGCCATGGCAATACAAGATGCCCCAAATTGATTTATTTTTTAGTAAAACTGCCTTCGTTTATATTTCGCAGCTTCCTGGTGTTTTCCACCGTCACGACATCCACAACTAAACATAAATTTAGCAGACGCTACAATAACAGTAGCTACGCTGGTTTAAATAATTATGTTAAACTTTATTATCCACTAAATGTTTTGTTTTTAAGCTGCTGTCTGACTGGGAACTGTCTGACTGGAACTGTCTGACTGGGAACTGTCTGACTGGAACTGTCTCACTAGGAACTGTCTCACTAGGAACTGTCTGACTGGGAACTGTCTGACTGGAACTGCCTGACTGGAACTGTCTCACTAGGAACTGTCTCACTAGGAACTGTCTCACTAGGAACTGTCTGACTGGGAACTGTCTCACTAGGAACTGTCTGACTGGAACTGTCTCACTAGGAACTGTCTCACTAGGAACTGTCTGACTGGGAACTGTCTGACTGGAA
>JBAMHW010000005.1:17407132-17420848 GCA_037177495.1 Rhadinocentrus ornatus | reverse complement strand
GGGAACCGCCTGTCAGGGAACCGCCTGACTGGGAACCGCCTGACTGGGAACCGTCTGACTGGGAACCGCCTGACTGGGAACCGCCTGTCAGGGAACCGCCTGTCAGGGAACCGCCTGTCTGGGAACCGCCTGACTGGGAATCGCCTGTCAGGGAACCGTCTGACTGGAAACTGGCCGATCATGTTGCATCATGCTATCGTGTAAGGAACGCTGTCCTATGACTTCCAGGTACAGCCATTATTGCATGGTTAGATTTTATTTCAGAAGGGACAAGATGAAGAGAGATGAACCTGCAAATAGAAGATATGCAAGTCCTGCTCATGGCCAAAATCTGATCCCTTCCTAAATCCAACCTCCTTAAATAAATCCGTTATAATCCTTCTAAAAACATCCAGCTGTGTGTTTATCATACCGAGTCATATTTAGTGGGTTTTGTACCTCAGTTCAAAGATGTGTGTCCACTCAGAAAAGAAAACTTTAGTCACAATAAGTGGAAACAGACTGAGATGTGACTTTAGAGTCTGATCCTAAAACCGTACAGTTAGATTTCAGGGTTTCAGAGCAAGCAGGAAGAAACCGTGACAAAGAATCCGTGAGTTCAACTATTAGCTTAACAACCGCCTCCTCTCATGCTGGTACATGAAGGTCTGTAGAAAACATCCAACGGCTAAATTATATTCAGCTGTTTAGTAACATGTAGCGGCAGATGTCTGCGCAGCGGCTCCTTGAAGCAGAACGCAGTAATGTCTCTACACTGGTTTTACTGAACTCTGTCCTAACACCAGGAAGACCCGTTTTTAGCCTCTGGCCTGGTCCAGCTTTCAGTATCAGATCAGAAATCTTTTCAACGCTCTGCTGTAGTGAAAGCTTGCGTAAGCACCAGGACTGAGCCAAGAAAACCTCCATGTTTTCCCCGCCACGTGATGGCAGTGTTGTTTACTGAGTTTTTACTGGTTCCAGTGGAGGAAATAACTACTAGATATGCAGATTTTTTAAGTTTAGGTACACAGAAACACACACACTGTATTTTATAGCTTCCAGTGGAGCAGCAAATGTCTATTTTTTTTTCTTTTTAACTCAACCCCCCGGGAACCAGGGCACCACCACCTTCCACCCCGTAACCCCTCACTCACAGCGTCCCCTGAGCCATCACACTTAACCCTCCTACCATGCCCTGTTGGAGACCACCACCACACCCCACCCAGATGCAGCAGACTGGGCACCCCCTCAGGACCAGCAGCCCCCCCATCGGTGCAGCGTGTGAGAGGTCCCCATTACCCTCAACTTCCCCCCTCATGACTGTTTGTGTGTTTACGGTTAAAACTGAGGGGCAGTAACTGCGCCGTGCTGGGAGCGAGGCCACCCAAGCAGCCCCGCCAACCCCGTTGCATTGTATTAACGTCAGGAAGCGTTGCGTAAGACGTGTTAAAGATGATCCACGTTGCTGATGCTGCTCAAAGAAGAGATCTTCCCACACCTGCGGAGGCCTGCTCAGAGGATTCTAGTCCTCTTTGGATCTACATTCTCAGTGATGAAGTTCAACCAATCCAAACCCAGACCCTCCATCACTGACCACCTCTCAGCCGTCCTTCGCATCGCAGATTTCAAGCCCAGAACAGACGGATTATTCTCACTGAAAATGTACAAGCAGGAAACATTACAAGTTGTTGTATTGTTGCATTTCTATAAACTGAAGTTGTTTGTTGATTTTCATTGTTTGTGGAGATTAACAAGTTCAAATTAACTTGCAGTGATTCAGTGAGTGTTTTTTTTTCTTATTTGACCTATAAAGCACACGTTCACATGGCCTCATAGAAATATTTACATAATGCTTTCGTTCTTCTGGTTAGCAGGACCCGCTCTTCATAATATATCATTTAGTTCATTTTACAAGGGAGGAAAGTTGAGCAGAATTAAGTTGAAGTTGTCGGTTTGGCCCTCTGACACAGTCCAGGTTTCTCATGTGGCCCCTTGGAGAAAATAATTGCCCACCCCTGCTCCAGAGGATGAGCCGCTGGCGGCAGTAGGCCCCCCTGTTCCCCAGGTAGACCCCAGGGCCTGACGGGTCAGGAGCAGCTGCCACCAGCCCCAGGGGAAGGAGAGCCCAGATCCACGGTCTGTAACCCCCGTGTCCACCCAGGCCTACCCCACAGGTGCATCTGATCCCTCTCCCCACATACACACCTATGTCCTTGCCCACTTCCGCTCATCCTGGTACATAACAGCAAATGTCTAATGAATGAGATAGATATGGTATCCGCCCTGCGATGGACTGGTGACCCGTCCAGGTGTACCTGCCTCTCACCTGCTACATGCTGGCTGGCTCCAGCTTCCCGTGACCCGTCATTGGATGAAGCAGTACAGATAAAGGATGGATGGATAGATATGGTATCCATCACATCCTCCCAGAATCACGCGCTCCATGTGTGGACAAGGCAGACTGCTGCCTTCAGTGATGTTTACCCAGTCTGAACACTGACAGCAACCAGACACAGGAACTCTGCCCCCCACTCCGGATACTTACCGACCCATTCTTCACTTCATTTCTCAAGCTCTGTGAGTTGGTGGTATCAGCAGCCAGAAATGCATGTCCTCACACATTGAGTCTCATAACAGGCCCTCATCGGAGAAGTGTTGCGCTTGTGTGTTTGTACGGTTTCATCAGGCTAACTAACATTAGTCCAGTGTGGCCCTTAGATCTGTGGGGCGCCTGCTTTCCGTGCGGCCCGCACCGCAGCGCCCGGTGCCCGCCGGGCCTGCTAACCGTCGCCCGGGGCTGCTCAGTGCCCCTGCCTCGTCGCGCCGGGGGCTCCGGTCTGGGGGCCCCTCTGCTCTGGGCCGAGTGGAACCGCTGCTCTTCTCACTTTGGCTGTCCTGGCTCTGTGGACCTGCTGGGCCTTTGGATAAAAATATAAAATATTTTAAACATCAAGGGCAGCCATTCATAGAACATGTCTCCCTTGGAAGAGCAAACCTGTCCGGCAGAATCTGGCACACAGACCCCCGTTCTGTATGTTAGGACGCTGGACAGGACAGGGGAAAAAAACAGAGCAGAGCTGCTCTCAACCCACTCCGGCATCATTCCTGCAAAATGTAGCAGATTTGATGGATTCCCGGGAAGTATGTTGTACATTCAGAATAAAATCAGTTTGGGCCACAGTGCAGCGTAAAGGGCTCCTTATCATCGTATTACTGGTTCCTAACGTCTTAAAAGGATAAATGAAACCAGTATATTTTATGACTTGGTCTCTTTAGGCAGCTCTTTCTTTTGCTCCACATATTCAGAGTGAAGTCAGCTTGTACATTTCCCCAAACTCTGCTCCATGTCTTCAGCTCTCTGTGGTTTTGTGTTCCTCAGTCGATATGAGGATGATAAGAGATGTCAGCACCCCCCAAAACGGGACCACTGAACGCTCCTCATATGGTTCTGATTGTGAGGGATGAGGTGATGGAGACTGGGCAACGAGAAAAGCACCACAGCCACATCCAAGGAAAAGAAAGCTGAGTAAAGGGGTCTGGCTTGGGTCAGGGCCAAAAAGATGCATTTAAAGAGAACCAGATAAGAGTTTTAACTCTACTTACCTATAGGGTAGCTGTGGAACCAGCACATCCAACCCCTTTTTGAATACAAGCTCCACATTGATCCAGTTCTCAGTTTTTCCAAGATGGCCTCTTAAGTGAAGTGTTTTAATTTTTAAAAAAAATAGCCAAGATTTGACTTAATTTAAATTATTTAAATTAGGTAATCAAACAGTGGAAAAATATAATACCACTCTAAATGTATGAACATGAAGCAGAACAAACCCACGAACAAGCAAACAAAAATAAACATAAAATAAAATAACAAACAAAACAAAACAAAGTCATAATAAAAGCAGAAAGAAGGGGGAGGGGCAGAGGTGTGCTTACAATCATGATGGGCACTTTCACGATTATTAATTAATTTGTGTTATTAGTCATGTAATCAATTACATGATAAATTAGTTTATAATAAACTTCATTCACATTTATAATACATTCTTATATGTTATTAGAGCAATTAGCTCTGGATGTGGCAGCAATGGAGACCAAGTTTTTAAACCGACTTTCTTTGTTCTCGATTGATGAAGTTAGTATCTCTAAATTTGCATGATCAGTCAGCAGGTTCATCCAATGGTTTATTAATCTCTGGGAGTAGTTGCCAATACTGAGATAAAGTTTGGAGGTGTATGGGTCTGATCAATGATGATAGGTCTCTCAGTAACAGCGAAGGATGCTGACTCCAAGGATCCTGGACATGATAATCCTCTATGTCGGGCAGAGCGGTGTCAGAAAAACCCATTTCAAAAAAACTTTTTATTATTTTTTGAAGATCAGCCTTTGGGTCCTTCCGCTGTGGAATCATGACAATATTTGTAGATTTTAGTTAAAAAACTTTAACTACTTGCATGAGTACAAGACAATGGTTAATCAGATTAACTAGAGCTAAGTGATTTTCCCAGTCTGACAAAGCACAGACTAAATGAAAGCACGAGAGAAAAAATATGTTATTGTTAAAGAGATGAAGCAGCAGTAATAGTAGTGATGTGTAGTGAGGCAAAGAAGGAAACGTGCAAACAGTTCTGATGTGGTATTAAGCAACTATGGACCATTTAAGGACCAGGATATACTTGCTGTGCACGCAAACGGGCACATCATGGTTCTGCACCGTTTAACCTTGCTGCAGTAGGATGCAGCCAAAACGCTCAATACCGGAGGTCACCACTAGGGGCAGTACACAGCACCTGGACTCTGAAGTAGTGAAAAGGCCAGTCTGCTGGATGCCAGTAGATGTGGACGAGGTGTACAAGGCATTTCTCAAAACTGTCCGCCGTTGTGTTTACCTCTTACTTTGTGTTCATGCTCGCGACGTTACCTTGCATCAACGCGAGCAGCCTAGCATGCCTAGCATATGCTGAAGCATGGCAGCCATGATACGTACAGAAAACGTATCACAGCCCTTTTTGTATCTGCTATATTTTTTTATCTCACATTTATTCTTTTTTATTAGTTTGATACTATTAGACTGCAGATTTATACAGCACTTTGGGTACTTTGTTGAAATGTGCTATACAAATAAACTTGTACCCTTTTACTTTTAATTGAGGTAACTATCTACAACAGTCTTTTATTCTCATTTTATTAATCCAGACGAAGAGATGTAGAAAATGCTGCCTGCGTGTAGGCCGCTGACATGATGCTGACAGGTAGCTCAGGCTTGGAGGGGGCCATCAACAACCAATTTCATGACAAAAACTTTTTTTTAAAATATAATGATACACTTGTAAAAAAGTACAGACAACAGCTAAGCTGGAGAATTGTCATTATTTACCAAGTTTTACCCACTTTGACCTCCATCTTTTCTACAGCCGAATAGAGCTAAACAACCAAAACCAGCAGCAAGACAAATGCTGGTCCACAGCTTAGATGTTCCACATATTTCTCACACTGCCCCCAAGTGGCAGCAAAATGCAACAACATGCAAACATGAGCTTGTAAAGCCCCGACACAAAGAACCTACTCAACCATGTTGAAACCACAACGACCATCAAAGTAGATTCAATGCCCAAATATCATGAAAATGTGTTTTATGTTGAACAGGTAAGGGAGGAAAGATATGGATAGCAAAAAGAGGCTTTGTTCATCCCCAAACATTTTACATGCACAAGAATTTTGTTGCACTTGTTGCAATGATAAATAAAGTTCTATTCTATTCTAGGGCAAAAAGGTTGTGGAAGAAAGTGGGGAAATCCCAACAGCCTGATGCTGTAGCTCTGCTTCAGGTAAAAGTAAGGCAGGAATGTGTCCACCTGTCATCTGACAAACAGTCAAGTTCCTACAGGCAACCTGAATTTTTCAGAAAGTCTGAAAGACAAATAGATGCTGAAGGTGATTCACACGCTGCATCAGCACATTTTCCACTTCATGCCTCATGCACAGCTGTTTCTTCTGCCTGGATGTTCACACATACAGGACACAATGCCTGGCTCGGACTCTTGATTCCTTCAGTCTGTCACCAGAATCCTTCATCTCTCCACCTCTTTTGCACACACAGTCACAATGAGTAAATACAGGCATCACTGAGACATCATCACCGCAGGTGAGCTGCTAACAGCCACAACATTATGTCCACGAACGCCTCACAGCTTCAAAAGCAACGGTTTATGTACAAGTCATTTTAAGTCTAAAGTTCTTTTCTTCGCCACCAACTTAAGGTTGGTGCATTTGTCATGCAATATCTTTTTTTTGGCTATTCTTCAGCCTGCTGTTGAGTCTGCGCAGTAGTTCGTGCTGCTTGGCGTCAGTTTCGTCTTTCATCTCCAAAACATTTGCTTTTATCTCAGTTTATAGGAGGGAAGAAGGTGCCATTCAAAGAAAGCCCTTATTTATCAAACCAACGTGGAAATTAGGTCATCTGATCGCAGGAACAATCTTACGATTAGATCCACATGTGATTTATTAAACACTGGTATCTGACAAAGGATGTCACTTGGGTGATACCATCAGCGGTGATGATGTTGTACCCTAGACTAGACGGCCTCCAGAGCTACAGTTCTAATCTCTACAAGGTACAGGCATGGATGTTAGTCTACAGGTTGTTACGGTTTTAGCCTGAAGGTACACTCCGTATCTACCTGCACAAACATTCATCACGTGGCAGCATTTTAAAAAGGACAGTTTCACTTTAAGGTGTAAAGCTGAGTTGTTCCTTTTCATTTACAGTACTTTCTAGGCTTGGCTATTTGTTCATTCATAGTTACGCGGACCTCTCTGTCCTGTATTTCCCTTCTGCCACTGGCTTCCCATTGCCTGGATGAAGGTTATAGGGTCAGACTCTGCTTTGTTGTGATAGTCTAATAAAGGCTGTTTATTAAAAAGCCTGCAAGGGGTAAAACAGAAACTATCAGCAGAACCCTGGCAGAATGAGGAGGGATAGACTTCCAGCATTTACAGACACACAAACACAGTAAGGAGGCACACAGATCCAAGTCCACACCTACTGCCTCTGCATTCCTTCACAGCAGAGTGAAGGAGGACGAACTGAGAGTTCTTTAAGGCTGAAGCTGAACTGATTGGATGGAATGTGATGAGGCAGACAGTCTTCCATGTATGAAATGTAGGCGATCCTCACATGGACTCAGCTGCATTTATGAAGAAGGCTTAAAAACTCGTCACACAGGCCGTCTGCGCGGTTTACTGTGTAGTAACGCGTCACACGGGGCCGTCTGCGCGGTTTACTGTGTAGTAACGCGTCACACGGGGCCGTCTGCACGGTTTACTGTGTAGTAACTCGTGGCCCGCGTATCCTCCCAAACCACGGCCTGCGTCTCCTTCTTTGCCTCCTGCCCCCTTGCTCCTATGTCGCCTCCCACTCCACGGCCCGCGCCTCCCGCGCCGCCTCCTCTAGCATCTCCTGTGTCGCCTCCTGCTCCCTTGCTCCTGCGTCGCCTCCTGCATCGCCTCCTGCATCGCCTCCTGCTCCCTCCTGCATTGCCTCCTGCCCCGTCTCCTGCGTCGCGTCTCCTGCGTCGCGTCTTCTGCGTCGCCTCTTGCTCCCTTGCTCCTGCGCCGCGTACCCTACGTTGCCTCCTGCGCCGTCTCCTGCAGGGAGTCTTCCGACTGTATGGACAGAAAGAATCTGAGGCCGATGTTGTTCCAGCTAAGTGAAATGATCTCTCTTCTGTGATCTCAAGCACTTTCTCTCACCATCATCGTGAAGATGGTCCTGGTGTTTAGGCTAGCATTCTGCAGCCTTGTGATCGTGCCTCCTGCGTCGCCTCCTGCTCCGCGTCTCCTGCGTCGCGTCTTCTGCGTCGCCTCGCGTCTCCTGCGTTGCGTCTTCTGCGTCGTCTCTTGCTCCCTTGCTCCTGCGCCGCCTCCTGCGTCGCCTCCTGCGTCGCCTCCTGCTCCCTTGCTCCTGCGCCGCCTCCTGCGCCACCTCCTGCGCCGCCTGCTGCGCCGCGTCTCCTGCGTCGCCTCCTGCGTCGCGTCTCCTGCGTCGCGTCTCCTGCGTCGCCTCCTGCGTCGCCTCCTGCGTCGCCTCCTGCGTCGCCTCCTGCTCCCTTGCTCCTGCGCCGTGTCTCCTACGCCGCCTCCTGCGTCGCCTCCTGCGTCGCCTCCTGCGCCGCCTCCTGCGCCGCCTCCTGCGTCGCCTCCTGCTCCCTTGCTCCTGCGCCGCCTCCTGCGCCGCCTCCTGCGCCGCCTCCTGCGCCGCCTCCTGCGCCGCCTCCTGCGCCGCCTCCTGCGCCATCTCAAGTTCTTGTTAGGGAGGAAAATAGCAAACTGGCTCCTTCATTTTCAGCCTGTTCTCTTTTCAAGCACTGAGCGTTTTCTACCATGCTGGAACTTATCTGTCTTACACAGGGCTGGAATTACGCCAGGGCTTAACGGGGAGCCTTGTGGTCGGGCGTCCACTGCAACTTCACACATCACGTGCACATACATCAGAAATATGGTTACCACCAAACAAAAACCCCTCTGCTGCTGTATTCAGTTTGTTGAATCAGAAACAGGGACGGAAAGTTCTTTTAACAACCACAACAGGACGCAACAAAGAAATAATGCTGCCACTGACGGTGCTGAAGGACACAGAACTGATTACCTGCGTCGTTTGGACCATTTAATTAATTAAATAAACACACAACACTGACCACTAAATTATTCTTTTCAAGAAGCATCAGGAACCTGAATGTGGCCATTGTTAGGGCTCCCCCTTTAGTGTCAGCTGAATGTCTTTAGCTCCCCGTAACTGGAACACTTCATTTCATTCCTCCAATAATCTGACTGCATTGCACTTAGTAGGACATTTTCAGAAACATTATAGAAGTGCTAAATCCATCTGCAATGTCGAGTTATTGCAGTTAGCTTCTGTAAATGAGAAAAATGTTGAATATGAACCAGAGTTTATGATGGCAGAAAAACAAACTAGCCTAGTTTGATATTGTGGCATCACAGGTTGGGAGCCATGTTAGATTCCAGAGAGAGAGTCTTTGAGACTAGATTTCAGCTGCAGACTAGGGGCGGTTTGCTCAGGAGCTCTGGAAAAGACCAAAAGGACGTACAGAAGAAGGAGGCCATGAGCCTCAGGAAGAGGTTAGTGTGATCACAACAGATCATGTGACTGTCTGGAACAATGGATGAACTAAAAAACTTGTGCCAAATACTGAGCCAGTTTGCAGCCCTCAGAAAATCTGACAGCCTGAAATGTGTGAGACAATATTTTATAAATACTTTATTTATACACAAGTAAAGGTTCGTATAGTAACTGAAACTGAGAAGATTTTTGCATTATTTATTCCTTAAATGAGTTGGCTCAGTGTGGGGTTCAGAATGTTGCTGAGGGACACTTTGATCCGGGGACCTGGACCCGTCTAACCAGAACAGACTGGGAACAAAGATCAATAAAGATTGATTTTAATATGGAAGCTTCCTGCTGATCACGTCTGTGGTCACAGATCCTCAGCTGGCTTACGGTCAGTTCTTCAACAAGGTCCGGATAACTAATATCAGTCCTTCAGGTTCTACGTATTTCCCTGCTCCAACACACCTGATTAACCCTTTGTCCGAACCTTTTCTTTATGTGGTGGTCAGTGCGGATGTGCTGTGGCTGGTGGCATTAGTTTTCCGCCTCATGTCTTACAGCTCAATCAGGACAAAACTGAAGTTGTAATTATCGGTCCCGAGAGCAAGAGAGAGATCTAAACTACATCCTCTTAATCCCTCTCAGTGTGTGAGAAATCTGGCTGTTCTTTTCCTCTCCGAGCCGGATTTTACTCCACACACCAGAAATATAACAAAAACAGGATTTTATCATCTTAAAAACATGGCCAGACTCCGCCCATCTCGCTCTCTGCCAGCACTGATGTGCTGATGCTTTTCTTTCTAGTAGATTACTGTAACGCCCTGCTCTCTGGTCTACCCCGTAAACCTGCAGCTACTTCAGAACTGGGCGGCACGGGTCCTGACGAGGACCAGAGGGAACACATCGCACCAGTTTTAAAATCGCTGCATGGGCTCCCCGTGCATTTCAGGACTGATTTTAAGCTTCTTTTAGTAGTTTATAAAAGTCTTTGTGGCCTTGGGACTCTTATTTATCGGACCTTCTTTTGAATCATGAACCCTCGCGGGCCCTGAGGTCCTCTGGTACCGGCCTTTAAGTTGTTCCAAGGGTGAGGACCAAGACTTACGGCGAGGCCTCTTTCCCTTGTTAGGGACCTCGTCTGTGGACCAGTCTGCCAGGGAACCTCAGGGCTGCAGAGACCGCTGAAGTTTTTTAAAAGAGGCTTAAGACCTTTTTAGCTTTTAAGTGCTTTAGCTGCTTTGTGTGTGTGTGTGTGTGTGTGTGAGTGTGTGAAAGATCTTAAAATGGGTTTTTCATTGTTATGTAATTCTTTTTGATGTGTAAAGGCTTGTTGTTGTTGCCTTTGGCATGAAAAGGGCTTTATAAATAAAGTTTGATTTGATTTTATACTCTGATGCATTTTGCACCTTTTTCTGACCTTCATGGCCAAAAATGTCCAAGCACAAAAGGGCTTTAAAGAGCATTCTTGCCCTTCTTACCTGGCCTAGATAAACCTTGTGGTCCACCTATTCTTAGCAGGATTGCTGTGGTGCCCTAATCCTTCCATCTTCTGCCTCAAACACAACCCCAGTCTGTAACTCCCCAGAACTTCCTGACCAGATTGGAGTCCTCATTTGGACGCTCGCTCAGCAGGACCTGTGTTGCAGACTCTCGGGCCTTTCACAACGGCTGATCCTAGACTAAGATCATGTACCTGGAAGGATGGATAGAGCCCCATTTGCATCTGCCATAAGTTAAATGATCCAAGCGTGTATTCGAACATATGAAACTCCAAACATACATTTCAGCAACCGTCTCTATAAATACCATGTGGCAGTAAACGGCAGCAGGACGAAGAAGCCAGGTTCTGCTCTCCAGGCTCCCATCCCACCTTCTCCACCGTCCCTCCTCCTCTTGGACTCAGTGGAAAGAGATGAAGTCATTTTACCTCATTCCATCCCTGGGATCGCCCACTACATTGCTGGAGCATATGGCTTTTATATTGCACTGATGTGATTCATTGTGCAGGGAGATTACAGTCGCCTCACAGTGTTGATTCAGTGCAGAGCTCATGTGTATGAGTCTGTGTTTCTGCAGCCAAAAATTAGCCCCAGTATTCCCCCACATGCCTGTTTACTGTGAAGTCCTAACTAAGCTGAATATAAACTTAAAGGCTGCTGGTCATAGTGGACCAGAAGGCTGTAGCTGCTAAATCAAATAAAACTTTTCATTTTCCATTCGAGGGATTTTCTGCCTTCCATTAAGGACAGATTCTTGTTTTAATGCTTCCCCAAACTTCAGCCTTCATTAGCAGAGCTTCCCATTAAATCCAGTATGAATTCAGCCTTTTCCTTCTGAGTAGACAGTTTGGAGCTAAACGGGTAGTCCTATTGACCCTTCAAGCCGCCCACCTCCACGCAGTCTTCTTCCCAGTCATCCAGTCACCCTTCAGTTTAACATCTGGCCTTAAGGAAGTCATGCTGTGTGTGTTTTAGGACATAGTAGTACATCTGCTCTCGCATGTAACGCTTACTGGATTTTTATTGGATGTTTGCTTGTGTGTTTGTGTTAGCTCCATTAAAAATGTATGCGCAAGAGGACGAACGGGGTCACAAATCCAGCAAAATCTGGCATTTTGTGAACAGTGAAATAAGGAGAGCAGAGAGAAACCAGAGTCTGATCTGACATCCTGCTACGGATTAGCCAGTTAACTGAATTTACAGTTCCTATAAAGATTATTTCATAAAGATGACATTTTCCATTACAAGAAAGCCATTTTCAATAACTGTCTGACTTTCCTGTCCCAGTCAGCGAAACGTTTACAGGCTGTATCATGGTGCATTCACTGGTAAATGGATTGTAGCACCTTTCAGGTCATGTTGACCAATGAAAGTGCTTTTACACATCACATTCACACAGTCACACACACTCATATAGCACTTCTATTGTTAAGCCTCGTTGCCACCAATGGGTTGGGACGGGATGGTAAGGGACTGGATATGGTCTGTGACCTGTAACCTCATTGCGTTTCCACAGCAACCGAAGTCTTAACTGACCTTCCTTCCTTAAAGTAGAACCAGAACATGACTCAGAAACTAAGGATGAGGATGGAGGTCCTCCACCAGCTCGTGTTCTTTCTTTGGCCCGCCGTGACCTGGCCCGTCCCGATCTGGTCTGCCCCGACCTGGTCCATCCCGACCTGGCCGTCCCGATCTGGTCTGCCCCGACCAGGTCACCCGGACCTGGCCCGTATCGACCTGGCCCGTCCCGATCTGGTCTGCCCCGCCCTGGACTGTCCAGATCTGATCTGCCCCGGCCAGGTCACCCGGACCTGGCCCGTATCGACCTGGCCCGTCCCGATCTGGTCTGCCTTGACCTGGCCTGTATCGACCTGGCCTGTCCCGACCTAGTCCCTCTCGATCTGGTCTGCCCCGACCTGGTCCGTCCCTGACCTGGTCCGTCCCCAACCTGGTCCGTCCCGATCTGGTCCTGACCACTACTTTGAAGGCTGCAATAGTTCCGCCAGTTAAAATGAAAGCACTCCGCCATATTTTATATTTTAAGTCGGGGTCCATATGGCACAGGTTCTGTATCCGGACCGTGGTCCACTTGTTAGTGACCTCTGATCTAGAAGAAAGAACAGAGCAGACTCTGCTGCTGGATGAAGCTGAGATCCTTCAATGTCAGAACCAACATGTTACATCTTCTATCTACTCTATCTCTGTGGTGGAATGCTTTACAGCATCTGCTGGAGACTCAGAACCAGAGACTCAATACAATAAACGTACTGATCCAGAAGGCTGGGTCCGTGCAGGGGATAACTATGGTTCTGTGTTGGGGATAACTCTGTTTCTATGCTCGGGATAACTCTGGTTCCGTGCTGGGGATAACTTTGGTTCCGTGCAGGGGAAGACTATGGTTCTATGCAAGGCATAACTCTGCTTCTATGCTGGGTATAACTATGGTTCCGTGCAGGGGATAAGTCTGGTTCCGTGCAGGGGATAACTTTGGTTCCGTGCTGGGGATAACTTTGGTTCCGTTCAGGGGATAACTATGGTTCTATGCAAGGCATAACTCTGGTTCCGTTCAGGGGATAACTATAGTTCTGTGCTGGGGCTAAGTCTGGCTCTATGCTGGGGATAACTCTGGTTCTGTGCTGGGGATAACTTTGGTTCCGTTCAGGGGATAACTATGGTTCTATGCAAGGCATAACTCTGGTTCCGTTCAGGGGATAACTATAGTTCTGTGCTGGGGCTAAGTCTGGCTCTATGCTGGGGATAACTCTGGTTCTGTGCTGGGGATAACTTTGGTTCCGTTCAGGGGATAACTATGGTTCTATGCAAGGCATAACTCTGGTTCCGTTCAGGGGATAACTATAGTTCTGTGTTGGGGATAACTCTGTTTCTATGCTGGGGATAACTCTGGTTCCGTGCTGGGGATAACTTTGGTTCCGTGCAGGGGAAAACTATGGTTCTATGCAAGGCATAACTCTGGTTTTATGCTGGGTATAACTATGGTTCTGTGCAGGGGATAAGTCTGGTTCCGTGCAGGGGATAACTATGGTTCCGTGCAGGGGAAAACTATGGTTCTATGCAAGGCATAACTCTGGTTTTATGCTGGGTATAACTATGGTTCTG
>JBAMHW010000005.1:17326906-17340524 GCA_037177495.1 Rhadinocentrus ornatus | reverse complement strand
TCACTGTGGAAGGCGCGGGTGTTGGACCCTCTCACTGTGGAAGGCGTGGGTGTTGGACCCTCTCACCGTGGAAGGCGTGGGTGTTGAACCCTGTCACTGTGGAAGGCGCGGGTGTCGGACCCTGTCACCGTGGACGGCACGGGTGTTGGACCCTCTCACTGTGGAAGGCGTGGGTGTTGGACCCTGTCACTGTGGAAGGCGCGGGTGTTGAACCCTGTCACTGTGGAAGGCGTGGGTGTTGGACCCTCTCACCGTGGAAGGCGCGGGTGTTGAACCCTGTCACTGTGGAAGGTGTGGGTGTTGGACCCTGTCACCGTGGAAGGCGCGGGTGTTGAACCCTCTCACTGTGGAAGGCGCGGGTGTTGGACCCTCTCACTGTGGAAGGGGCGGGTGTTGGACCCTGTCACCGTGGAAGGCGCATTCTAGTTCTAGTTCCAGGATCTATGTTCCTGGTCTTAGTGAGGACTGGAGGTCTAGGATGTATATTCCTGGTCTTAGTGAGGACTGGAGTTCTAGGATCTACTTTCTGATCTTAGTGAGGACTGGAGTGCTCCCACCTGCACTCCCACCTGCACGCAGGCGAGCTGCACTCCCACCTGCACGCAGGCGAGCTGCACTCCCACCTGCACACGGAGTGCAACGTTAGAAATTGTGGCATCACCACCTGTCAACCAGACAGAAATACCTGCTTTAATCTTCTTCAGTAATACGAGCAGGTGGAGGAGTTTCCTGCCTCGTGTACGAAACAGGAACAGCTCAATGATCAGTTTCCCAGAGAAAAGCATGGAGCTAGCTAGCGAGCAATCTTCCACAGCACAAACCAAAGAAACAATCAGAAAAATCCATAAAGATGATATTAATATTGTTGATATTTTAATAGATAATCTAAATAATAAGCTGTGATCAGTCTGTGATCAGGAACTGGATTCTGCTGAGCGAAGGCCTCGTTGTTATTAGATTACGAAGACTGAAAGTTTTCTGTTTGTCTGATAAAGAACTCGTCACTGGAATGTAGAACGTTTCCAGATATTCACTTTATTTCTATGATCCAAACTTCTGGCTGATTTCCTTTCAACTTGGTCTCCAGAACGTAGTAAAACTTCTAATTTTATTCAGAGTTGTGATTTTGTTCCAAAGCAACGTCCCACAGTCTCATCACCTCCAGTTTGATCTGCAGTTCATCACTGGACCTACCCCAACATGGCGATGTAGACGGTCTGTCGCCGGCCCCGCCCACCCCACCGGCCTCTGAACCCCTGGACTCGTGAAGCCACAGCCTGTCATTTCCCCACAAAACCCAATTATGCTCCTTGCAGGCCAAAATCAGGCAGAGATGGCTCAGGATGCCAGCAGAGAGGGTGAGGGGGAGTTTGTGTGTGTCAAAAAATGCTCAGCTGAGTTGAAAAAACAGCTGGTTGTAGAAAATCTCATTTCTCAGGATCCACTGCTCATCCACGCACATCCCCGTCACCGCCACATGCTTAGCAGTGCCAGGTCTAACACTGGTCTGCAACATCCATCTAGGCCATTGTAAAACTCACTGGCACTTCATCCAGAGCCTGCAGAACTCAGCTAGGCCTAACAATGATGTAGACACACCCATCCACACTCCACAGCTTCCTCTCTGCCTCCTGCATGGCCTGTGTTGCCTTACGATCCCTGGGCTGCCATTCATTAGCATGATGGGATATGAGATAGGGGTGGGGGTGGCTGAGCATGTGGCCCACATTAGCCCAGGCATGCTTTCCAGACCCAAGGAATGAGTCGCTTAATTATGTGGCAAATGAGTGAGGAAATATTTGGGTTTTTTTAAACGGGATCCACCCAGATGTTATGATCCTGGTTAGGAGCCGACATTCCAGCAGCCCAGTCCAACGTGGTGATGTATAAACCCAAACCCTCTGAGGAGTTAATGACGCTTTCATTCAGCAGCCTCACCAACTGTTGGTTCTGGATGTTTTCCAGGTGATGAGAGAGGTGTGTGCTAATGGGAACGCAGACTTGGATGGAGCTGCATCTCCAGTGCACAAATCTGAACTGGAAAAGGTATAAAAAAACGTGCATGTTCTGATTTGTGATGCTGGTGTATTTATTTTTCTGTTTTATTTTCTCATTAAGGGATGTTGTGGATCGGGGTTCGGATGAAGCCAACGTCAGATCCAAAGGAAGCAATCTGACTCTCTTTTGTCTTAATGTAGCCGTAAATAATTCTGCCTAAAAATAAATTTCCCTTCATGGAAGTCCAACATTTCCTGAGCCTACCGTATGTTTGTCAGTGTAATCACCGTCAGACTCGCTACTAGTAAAACGTATAAAGGTTCTTCACCGCACTCCCTGTTGTCACTGTTCCAGTAGAAAGTTAGCTGCGCATGTTTTCTTTAAGAAATATCTTCAGACGTCAACCAGACACATCATTTTTCGAACCCTAACCCAAAACTGAAGCAATTACTTAAATAGGTTAAAAAGATGCTTTTCAGACATTTCATGGGAACCCTTGTGTGTAAATACTCAGACCAACAACCATGCCACGTTTGCTTCGTACGTATGCTTCCTGCATTTGTAGGCGGCCTGAGTCTGAAACAAATCGACTTTCCCAGCAAACAGACCAGGATTCAGATAAAAATGCTGCTGTGAATGCGCCGTGAGACTGCTAAGCTAAGATTTTACAGCAGTTTCCTCATTCAGCTAAAGGTGCTTTATTCCATCATTACTAGACAACCGTTGCACCAACTCAGGAAAAAATGGACGCCTACAAAATATGCAGATGTGAGCATATACAATCATGGCGTATAAAACTACAAAAGATCACAAATCACTTGTAAAAATGTGCACCTCTCTGCTACCCCAATGAGACTCTACAATGTTCCCAAATAAACCAAATAACCAATAAACTGATTCATGCCGTTACATCCACACCCCAGAACACGTCAGACTTGCCGTCTTCACAACAGGAGCAAAACTCACCAATGCTTCAGCGTTAGCTTCCACAAGCTTCTCACTTCATCAGCTTTGCATGCTAGTTAGCCGCGAGGCGGACCACGCTAGCAGTGATCGGTTACTGTAAGGTACATGAGGCATAGCTAACACATAAAAAGAAGTTGAAATGCTTGGACGATGTTTGCTGGTTGATCATAATCAGTTAGTCTGAGCTGGGTTGGGACAAACTCGTCTCAACAACTCTTCCATAACCTGTTGCAATGTTCCTAATGTAATTAGACAGCTGTGTTAATTAATGCCTTTCTTGACTTGTATGTATTTGGCTTTTTACCCTTTATGTACCGGCTGTTTCTCTCCTGTATGTTTTTCTGCTGATAGAAAGGATCATGTGACCGGCCGAGTTCAGACGGGGAAGCAACCCATGAGAATGGACACATGGACGGCAAGGACCAAGGTGAAAGTCTGTAGATCGCTGCAGTATTCTGCCATCCCAGCAGCACGTTTCTAATAGCAAATAACTCTATATTTAAAACACGGCAGCTTTTTCTCCTAGGTCTCGGTCGAATCTTTCAGACTCTAGAGCCTTTAAAAATAATTCTGGAAGACTGGAAAAATCAGCATTAAGATTTATTTCACGTTTGTGCCAAAACAAAGTTATACTTCTAAAATATTTCGGCATTGTGCAGGAGGAAAAAGTCCTCAAGGAGACTCACTTTATTTCACTTGTTTGGCACTTTTTACTTTCCCATTTCTAATAGGTGTGTCCAGAATCCGTCCAGACGCTCGGTATGACATAAACCAAGGGGAATGCTTTATATCCTGCTTCTTCTCTACTGTCATGCCTCCATATCTGGTAGTTTGGAAAGCTAAATGTGTTTTCTTCTTCGTGATATAGCGTCAGAGACTCGGGTATATCTTTCTTTACTTGTATTCTCTCCTAAATCCACCCAAGACCTTCTACAAGACACAAGCTGACAGGCAGAGTTAGGACAGCGCTTACTCGACGTAAGAACTCCGTTATTCCTCTGCCTCAACGGAAACTGGACCAAAATCATTTTGGACCGATCAGACTGAAGGAAATGCTGGGAATTTAGAATGAGCCCAATTAACCCACTAAGGTCTGATTCAACAACAGATGAACTCATGGTCTTTGTTTATAGTAGCGTCTAAAGTTGCTCTTTCTCAGAGGATTGCGAAAGAATCCAGACATAACGACTTCACATGAATGAAGCATGTTCAGATAAAGGCAACAGGGTTTTACCACTTTCCCTGCACTGGAAGTCTTGAATTACATACATGATCTATGTCTCTCTCAGGAAAAGCCAAGAAAACCACGAAGTCAGAGCAGAAAACTGGGACTGTGGGGAAAGGAGCTGGGAAGAAGATCACAAAGATCATTGGGTTGGGCAAGAAGAAATCTATGGATGAGCAGACTTCATCTGCAGAGGAAGATGTACCCACCTGTGGTAAGACCGTGACCACAAGACATCCTCCGGTCATTCAGTTAACTTCATCTCTCAAATAGCTTTCTGTCTGTATTTCTTCAGGCTATCTTAATGTGCTGTCCAACAACCGCTGGCGGGAGCGCTGGTGCCGTCTCAAAGACAACCAGCTGCTCCTCCACAAGGACCGGGATGACCTTAAAAGCCACATCGCCTCCCTGCCCCTCCGAGGCTGCGAGGTCAACCCTGGCCTCGACCACAAACACCCGTTTGCCTTCCGTCTGCTTCGAAACGGCCAAGAAGTGGCTGTGCTGGAGGTAAGCGGCTGGTCTCGGCTTGCAGGGTCATACTGGAGCAGGTAGAAACTCAACGTACGAAAAGCAGAGCCAGATTTGTGGTTAGCATTTATAATGCTTCTGTATTGTTATTAACCCTTTAATTGTGACAATCCTGATCAGCTCATTCCCTTCCTCCCTCACACAGGCAACCCTGTGGTATCCTGTAATGAACCATACAGAATATCCATAGTAAGGCCCAAGAGGTTGGCGTGGCTCAGTGCCTTGCACGGCAGCTTCTGCCATCAGTGTGTGTGAATGTGATGTATAATGTAAAGCGCTTTGGGTATCATTCCAGGTACAGTAAAGCGTTATATAAATATTTACTAAATTGTGTCGGTAGTGTGAATGGTTGAGGAATTATGGTGACAGAAAGTGACATGCATAATTAAAATGATTGAAATTCCTCAATCTTTCAATAGATTCTGAAAGGTGAAGAAACAAAGCTTTATGTTCATATACAGTGCACGATTGCCTGTCTGGGAGGAAATGAGTGGAGTGAAATCAGCACCTGCAGCATAGTTGGATTTAAAGGGTTAATGTAATAAACACATGCTTTTTATTTATTGCACAATATATACAGGTATAAATAAAATCATGTTACCTACAGAATAAAATAACACTGTTTATAATACACATGATTAGAGCGTAATTTAGTTACCTAAAAAAAAGGACAAACAGAAAAAAGCAAAGGTGAGTTGGATGTTACCGAGTACACGATTGTCTATCAATGTTTCCATAATATCGACTGTAACTGTAGGCTGCTGCAGAAATACCGTAAAGGCCCATTTCTGCTCCCTTACCTACGTAAACGGCGTCCTCATGCTTCCATGCATGATCTGCGTTGCCATGGCTGTAAAGTCAGTTCCTCCACTAGGGGGCAGTGCTGAGTTCCGAGTTCCCTCTCGCTTCCGACATCAGTTCCTTCCTCTGGTCCGCCGGGGACGTCTCCCACAGGGCATGGTGGGAGGGAGGAGGAGGTGCTGAGGAGTGAGATTGGGAGGTTTGCTTGCTGTGTTTTGAAAAGCAATGGCTCAGTAAGTGTGGTGATTAACTATGGTAGACGGAGCGGGGACTGCAGGACAAACTGAAAATCCTGGGGTTTCTAGCGTTAAGGCTGAAAATAAACTTGTTCACTACACTTATGCATGATTATCATGACTGCCTTATGTTATGCATTTATAAGCTGTAACATGAGTTTAAACAAGAGGGCCAGAGTAGGAACCAGTTTGACCCAAATGTAAGGTCACAGGGTCAACAGCGGTATAAATCAGGTATAAGTTAAGGAGAAAACAAGGTGTGCTTGAGTCAGGGCCCTTCCTTACCATCTACAATACTACTGCTGCCTTTTTTTCTTCTGTTATCTCAAAATTACCCAAATCTTAACTTCCACTATTGTGTCTGGTTTGCTACAAGTTTGCCAACTCCATCTGCGCTGAGTTCTCTAATGCGACACACAAGCAATGACGGAGCAATTACAGGACGGAGCCGGTTGAATATGCAAATGCTAAGATAAAACGCAAGTTTATTCTCAGCCTAATACTGCATGTCCTTTCTCCAGGCTTCTTCCTCTGAGGAGATGGGTCGGTGGTTGGGGGTTTTACTGGCTGAGACAGGCTCCACCACCGACCCCGCTACCCTCCACTATGACTACATCGATGTGGAAACCACCGCCAATGTCATCCAGCTGGCCAAGCAGTCATTTTGGTGAGGGATCACATTTTCACTTTCATTTTTACATTTTTCCTTCGGAGTCCGGAAACAGCTGCCATGTGGGAGTTAAAGAAAATTAGAGCCGGAGGTGCTGCATGTTAAAAAAATGTTTGAACTTTTTGTTTGAACTTCAGCTACGTCACTTATTACATTTTTATTTAAACTTTTTAAAAAGATGTTCAACACTTTCCTAGAATGGGTATTAGTCCCATCCAGGAATGGATAAGGAGGTCTTCATGGTTAAGCTACAATTTTACTTGCTGCTATGTTTTTTCCTACTAAGGAAAGCTGAGGATCATCATTCCGAAGGTGGGTTAGGTTATTCCAACTGTATGTATATATATATATTCATATATATATATATATCTATGTATATATATATATATATATATACATAGATATATATATATATATGAATATATATATATACATACAGTTGGAATAACCTAACCCACCTTCGGAATGATGATCCTCAGCTTTCCTTAGTAGGAAAAAACATAGCAGCAAGTAAAATTGTAGCTTAACCATGAAGACCTCCTTATCCATTCCTGGATGGGACTAATACCCATTCTAGGAAAGTGTTGAACATCTTTTTAAAAAGTTTAAATAAAAATGTAATAAGTGACGTAGCTGAAGTTCAAACAAAAAGTTCAAACATTTTTTTAACATGCAGCACCTCCGGCTCTAATTTTCTTTAACTCCCACATGGCAGCTGTTTCCGGACTCCGAAGGAAAAATGTAAAAATGAAAGTGAAAATGTGATCCCTCACCAAAATGACTGCTTGGCCAGCTGGATGACATTGGCGGTGGTTTCCACATCGATGTAGTCATAGTGGAGGGTAGCGGGGTCGGTGGTGGAGCCTGTCTCAGCCAGTAAAACCCCCAACCACCGACCCATCTCCTCAGAGGAAGAAGCCTGGAGAAAGGACATGCAGTATTAGGCTGAGAATAAACTTGCGTTTTATCTTAGCATTTGCATATTCAACCGGCTCCGTCCTGTAATTGCTCCGTCATTGCTTGTGTGTCGCATTAGAGAACTCAGCGCAGATGGAGTTGGCAAACTTGTAGCAAACCAGACACAATAGTGGAAGTTAAGATTTGGGTAATTTTGAGATAACAGAAGAAAAAAAGGCAGCAGTAGTATTGTAGATGGTAAGGAAGGGCCCTGACTCAAGCACACCTTGTTTTCTCCTTAACTTATACCTGATTTATACCGCTGTTGACCCTGTGACCTTACATTTGGGTCAAACTGGTTCCTACTCTGGCCCTCTTGTTTAAACTCATGTTACAGCTTATAAATGCATAACATAAGGCAGTCATGATAATCATGCATAAGTGTAGTGAACAAGTTTATTTTCAGCCTTAACGCTAGAAACCCCAGGATTTTCAGTTTGTCCTGCAGTCCCCGCTCCGTCTACCATAGTTAATCACCACACTTACTGAGCCATTGCTTTTCAAAACACAGCAAGCAAACCTCCCAATCTCACTCCTCAGCACCTCCTCCTCCCTCCCACCATGCCCTGTGGGAGACGTCCCCGGCGGACCAGAGGAAGGAACTGATGTCGGAAGCGAGAGGGAACTCGGAACTCAGCACTGCCCCCTAGTGGAGGAACTGACTTTACAGCCATGGCAACGCAGATCATGCATGGAAGCATGAGGACGCCGTTTACGTAGGTAAGGGAGCAGAAATGGGCCTTTACGGTATTTCTGCAGCAGCCTACAGTTACAGTCGATATTATGGAAACATTGATAGACAATCGTGTACTCGGTAACATCCAACTCACCTTTGCTTTTTTCTGTTTGTCCTTTTTTTTAGGTAACTAAATTACGCTCTAATCATGTGTATTATAAACAGTGTTATTTTATTCTGTAGGTAACATGATTTTATTTATACCTGTATATATTGTGCAATAAATAAAAAGCATGTGTTTATTACATTAACCCTTTAAATCCAACTATGCTGCAGGTGCTGATTTCACTCCACTCATTTCCTCCCAGACAGGCAATCGTGCACTGTATATGAACATAAAGCTTTGTTTCTTCACCTTTCAGAATCTATTGAAAGATTGAGGAATTTCAATCATTTTAATTATGCATGTCACTTTCTGTCACCATAATTCCTCAACCATTCACACTACCGACACAATTTAGTAAATATTTATATAACGCTTTACTGTACCTGGAATGATACCCAAAGCGCTTTACATTATACATCACATTCACACACACTGATGGCAGAAGCTGCCGTGCAAGGCACTGAGCCACGCCAACCTCTTGGGCCTTACTATGGATATTCTGTATGGTTCATTACAGGATACCACAGGGTTGCCTGTGTGAGGGAGGAAGGGAATGAGCTGATCAGGATTGTCACAATTAAAGGGTTAATAACAATACAGAAGCATTATAAATGCTAACCACAAATCTGGCTCTGCTTTTCGTACGTTGAGTTTCTACCTGCTCCAGTATGACCCTGCAAGCCGAGACCAGCCGCTTACCTCCAGCACAGCCACTTCTTGGCCGTTTCGAAGCAGACGGAAGGCAAACGGGTGTTTGTGGTCGAGGCCAGGGTTGACCTCGCAGCCTCGGAGGGGCAGGGAGGCGATGTGGCTTTTAAGGTCATCCCGGTCCTTGTGGAGGAGCAGCTGGTTGTCTTTGAGACGGCACCAGCGCTCCCGCCAGCGGTTGTTGGACAGCACATTAAGATAGCCTGAAGAAATACAGACAGAAAGCTATTTGAGAGATGAAGTTAACTGAATGACCGGAGGATGTCTTGTGGTCACGGTCTTACCACAGGTGGGTACATCTTCCTCTGCAGATGAAGTCTGCTCATCCATAGATTTCTTCTTGCCCAACCCAATGATCTTTGTGATCTTCTTCCCAGCTCCTTTCCCCACAGTCCCAGTTTTCTGCTCTGACTTCGTGGTTTTCTTGGCTTTTCCTGAGAGAGACATAGATCATGTATGTAATTCAAGACTTCCAGTGCAGGGAAAGTGGTAAAACCCTGTTGCCTTTATCTGAACATGCTTCATTCATGTGAAGTCGTTATGTCTGGATTCTTTCGCAATCCTCTGAGAAAGAGCAACTTTAGACGCTACTATAAACAAAGACCATGAGTTCATCTGTTGTTGAATCAGACCTTAGTGGGTTAATTGGGCTCATTCTAAATTCCCAGCATTTCCTTCAGTCTGATCGGTCCAAAATGATTTTGGTCCAGTTTCCGTTGAGGCAGAGGAATAACGGAGTTCTTACGTCGAGTAAGCGCTGTCCTAACTCTGCCTGTCAGCTTGTGTCTTGTAGAAGGTCTTGGGTGGATTTAGGAGAGAATACAAGTAAAGAAAGATATACCCGAGTCTCTGACGCTATATCACGAAGAAGAAAACACATTTAGCTTTCCAAACTACCAGATATGGAGGCATGACAGTAGAGAAGAAGCAGGATATAAAGCATTCCCCTTGGTTTATGTCATACCGAGCGTCTGGACGGATTCTGGACACACCTATTAGAAATGGGAAAGTAAAAAGTGCCAAACAAGTGAAATAAAGTGAGTCTCCTTGAGGACTTTTTCCTCCTGCACAATGCCGAAATATTTTAGAAGTATAACTTTGTTTTGGCACAAACGTGAAATAAATCTTAATGCTGATTTTTCCAGTCTTCCAGAATTATTTTTAAAGGCTCTAGAGTCTGAAAGATTCGACCGAGACCTAGGAGAAAAAGCTGCCGTGTTTTAAATATAGAGTTATTTGCTATTAGAAACGTGCTGCTGGGATGGCAGAATACTGCAGCGATCTACAGACTTTCACCTTGGTCCTTGCCGTCCATGTGTCCATTCTCATGGGTTGCTTCCCCGTCTGAACTCGGCCGGTCACATGATCCTTTCTATCAGCAGAAAAACATACAGGAGAGAAACAGCCGGTACATAAAGGGTAAAAAGCCAAATACATACAAGTCAAGAAAGGCATTAATTAACACAGCTGTCTAATTACATTAGGAACATTGCAACAGGTTATGGAAGAGTTGTTGAGACGAGTTTGTCCCAACCCAGCTCAGACTAACTGATTATGATCAACCAGCAAACATCGTCCAAGCATTTCAACTTCTTTTTATGTGTTAGCTATGCCTCATGTACCTTACAGTAACCGATCACTGCTAGCGTGGTCCGCCTCGCGGCTAACTAGCATGCAAAGCTGATGAAGTGAGAAGCTTGTGGAAGCTAACGCTGAAGCATTGGTGAGTTTTGCTCCTGTTGTGAAGACGGCAAGTCTGACGTGTTCTGGGGTGTGGATGTAACGGCATGAATCAGTTTATTGGTTATTTGGTTTATTTGGGAACATTGTAGAGTCTCATTGGGGTAGCAGAGAGGTGCACATTTTTACAAGTGATTTGTGATCTTTTGTAGTTTTATACGCCATGATTGTATATGCTCACATCTGCATATTTTGTAGGCGTCCATTTTTTCCTGAGTTGGTGCAACGGTTGTCTAGTAATGATGGAATAAAGCACCTTTAGCTGAATGAGGAAACTGCTGTAAAATCTTAGCTTAGCAGTCTCACGGCGCATTCACAGCAGCATTTTTATCTGAATCCTGGTCTGTTTGCTGGGAAAGTCGATTTGTTTCAGACTCAGGCCGCCTACAAATGCAGGAAGCATACGTACGAAGCAAACGTGGCATGGTTGTTGGTCTGAGTATTTACACACAAGGGTTCCCATGAAATGTCTGAAAAGCATCTTTTTAACCTATTTAAGTAATTGCTTCAGTTTTGGGTTAGGGTTCGAAAAATGATGTGTCTGGTTGACGTCTGAAGATATTTCTTAAAGAAAACATGCGCAGCTAACTTTCTACTGGAACAGTGACAACAGGGAGTGCGGTGAAGAACCTTTATACGTTTTACTAGTAGCGAGTCTGACGGTGATTACACTGACAAACATACGGTAGGCTCAGGAAATGTTGGACTTCCATGAAGGGAAATTTATTTTTAGGCAGAATTATTTACGGCTACATTAAGACAAAAGAGAGTCAGATTGCTTCCTTTGGATCTGACGTTGGCTTCATCCGAACCCCGATCCACAACATCCCTTAATGAGAAAATAAAACAGAAAAATAAATACACCAGCATCACAAATCAGAACATGCACGTTTTTTTATACCTTTTCCAGTTCAGATTTGTGCACTGGAGATGCAGCTCCATCCAAGTCTGCGTTCCCATTAGCACACACCTCTCTCATCACCTGGAAAACATCCAGAACCAACAGTTGGTGAGGCTGCTGAATGAAAGCGTCATTAACTCCTCAGAGGGTTTGGGTTTATACATCACCACGTTGGACTGGGCTGCTGGAATGTCGGCTCCTAACCAGGATCATAACATCTGGGTGGATCCCGTTTAAAAAAACCCAAATATTTCCTCACTCATTTGCCACATAATTAAGCGACTCATTCCTTGGGTCTGGAAAGCATGCCTGGGCTAATGTGGGCCACATGCTCAGCCACCCCCACCCCTATCTCATATCCCATCATGCTAATGAATGGCAGCCCAGGGATCGTAAGGCAACACAGGCCATGCAGGAGGCAGAGAGGAAGCTGTGGAGTGTGGATGGGTGTGTCTACATCATTGTTAGGCCTAGCTGAGTTCTGCAGGCTCTGGATGAAGTGCCAGTGAGTTTTACAATGGCCTAGATGGATGTTGCAGACCAGTGTTAGACCTGGCACTGCTAAGCATGTGGCGGTGACGGGGATGTGCGTGGATGAGCAGTGGATCCTGAGAAATGAGATTTTCTACAACCAGCTGTTTTTTCAACTCAGCTGAGCATTTTTTGACACACACAAACTCCCCCTCACCCTCTCTGCTGGCATCCTGAGCCATCTCTGCCTGATTTTGGCCTGCAAGGAGCATAATTGGGTTTTGTGGGGAAATGACAGGCTGTGGCTTCACGAGTCCAGGGGTTCAGAGGCCGGTGGGGTGGGCGGGGCCGGCGACAGACCGTCTACATCGCCATGTTGGGGTAGGTCCAGTGATGAACTGCAGATCAAACTGGAGGTGATGAGACTGTGGGACGTTGCTTTGGAACAAAATCACAACTCTGAATAAAATTAGAAGTTTTACTACGTTCTGGAGACCAAGTTGAAAGGAAATCAGCCAGAAGTTTGGATCATAGAAATAAAGTGAATATCTGGAAACGTTCTACATTCCAGTGACGAGTTCTTTATCAGACAAACAGAAAACTTTCAGTCTTCGTAATCTAATAACAACGAGGCCTTCGCTCAGCAGAATCCAGTTCCTGATCACAGACTGATCACAGCTTATTATTTAGATTATCTATTAAAATATCAACAATATTAATATCATCTTTATGGATTTTTCTGATTGTTTCTTTGGTTTGTGCTGTGGAAGATTGCTCGCTAGCTAGCTCCATGCTTTTCTCTGGGAAACTGATCATTGAGCTGTTCCTGTTTCGTACACGAGGCAGGAAACTCCTCCACCTGCTCGTATTACTGAAGAAGATTAAAGCAGGTATTTCTGTCTGGTTGACAGGTGGTGATGCCACAATTTCTAACGTTGCACTCCGTGTGCAGGTGGGAGTGCAGCTCGCCTGCGTGCAGGTGGGAGTGCAGCTCGCCTGCGTGCAGGTGGGAGTGCAGGTGGGAGCACTCCAGTCCTCACTAAGATCAGAAAGTAGATCCTAGAACTCCAGTCCTCACTAAGACCAGGAATATACATCCTAGACCTCCAGTCCTCACTAAGACCAGGAACATAGATCCTGGAACTAGAACTAGAATGCGCCTTCCACGGTGACAGGGTCCAACACCCGCCCCTTCCACAGTGAGAGGGTCCAACACCCGCGCCTTCCACAGTGAGAGGGTTCAACACCCGCGCCTTCCACGGTGACAGGGTCCAACACCCACACCTTCCACAGTGACAGGGTTCAACACCCGCGCCTTCCACGGTGAGAGGGTCCAACACCCACGCCTTCCACAGTGACAGGGTTCAACACCCGCGCCTTCCACAGTGACAGGGTCCAACACCCACGCCTTCCACAGTGAGAGGGTCCAACACCCGTGCCGTCCACGGTGACAGGGTCCGACACCCGCGCCTTCCACAGTGACAGGGTTCAACACCCACGCCTTCCACGGTGAGAGGGTCCAACACCCACGCCTTCCACAGTGAGAGGGTCCAACACCCGCGCCTTCCACAGTGA
>JBAMHW010000005.1:17243494-17256681 GCA_037177495.1 Rhadinocentrus ornatus | reverse complement strand
TGACGGGAGCCGGCTCTTCTGATTCACTACCAAGCCTCGCGCATGACACATCACTACTGTTTAACTGTCAGGACGACCTAAAAGTCAGACTGAGACACATTTAAAAACTCTTTCCAGTGCTCAGCAGAGAAGTGAATAGTGATTTCAGGTGGCATCTGACTGGTGTTCAATGAATTTGCAGCAATTTTATAATTATTTTTGATGGTTCAGTAACTATTATCAGAATTCTTTTTGAAAGATTTTTTAAAAAAGCCCCTAAATTACTGAAATACTTTGTTCATCTACAACTGCCTTTAATAACTTTTAGTTAATTATTTTCTTTTACTCACTCGTCTTGTGAAGGTGGACACGTGAGATTATAATATTCAATGGTTGGTTCACCTGAAACCAGAATGTTACAATCAGATTTATTAGTTGTAATGATGTTTGCTCTAAAAATTCCACATAAGTTGAAGTTTATACCATACCATTTGCATTGTTTCCACAGTTTCTCATTGATTCATAGACAGCAGCATCACCTACAAGGTGGTGGGTGGGGGTGGTCAGGGGCAAAATAATGTCTTTACTTTTTGTATTTAATGAAAACTCAGACTATTATTAAACTATTTAAAAGATTGTTTAAAATGCTGACCATGGAGAAGAGAACAGTACATCGGAGTTCCGTTCTGGTTTTCTGTTTGCTGACTTGTGGAGCCTTGACTGATGTTCATACACCGAGTGGTGCTGAAAGATGACAGAATTTATTAAAGTGCACAAAAAACATTGAAGTGATGTTTATAGTGAGATATGCATCATACCAACCTGTTAGAAGAAATATCTGTTTTTAAAAAAGCAGAAAACATATATGTAAAATTACCGAAGCTCAAGTCATTTCAGGTAAATGATCAAATGACAAAGAACTCACCCTTTTTCTTTCTCAGGAGGCGAACTAGCAGCAGCAGCACAGTAAGCAGCAACATCCCACATAACTGCAAAGAGATTAAATGGACTCTGGCGGAGGAGCTATTGGGACTGGAATCTGTAATTATGACATTCCAAAATTATGCTTTTTTTCATATTCAAAAAGTCATATTCACCAAGGGCATTGAAAGATCGAATAACGTTGTAGTAAACAAAGAAAGCAATAGACCGAACAAATCGGGGACAAGGTCAATTGGATAAAAATCTTTGTACATCCTTATATATATTTTTTCTCTTTATGATCTATGATAAGAGAGATGTAAAAAATATACCAAAAATAAAATAAATAAAAGTGAAATATTTCAAGGCTTCAGTGGATATTTTCCTGCTTGATGTCTTGAATCAAATGTAGGGCATCCCACAATTAAAATCCGGGATGAGCAATAACTACCTTGCCAGTAAATAGTAGAAAAATGGAGTATTCATTGGCCTGGCTTTTGTGCTTTGGGATTTTAGAATAAAAAGGTTACATTAAAAGGAAATTATTTTGCACCTGCTGAGGTCAAAAGTGTTTTGCAAGACAGACTTTGTAGCAAGATCTGGTTTGTGAAGATCCTCTGACTGCAGTAATAACCACGTCAACAGTCGGTTATAGCGGTAGATTTCACATAAGTATCTATCCAGACAGCAGATGTTTTATCTAATCCAGTAGTTCACTAACCTAATGATGTAAATTAGGCTTATTATACATTAGAAAATAATGATTTCAAATAGGATTTTTTTTTTGACCTGAAAAGATGCTCTGTTCTTTATCAGTTTTTCATTGATAGGTAATTGTGTGATTTTTTTCTCCCCTAATTTCTGCTCTGCGTGTTTTAATTTGGGGTTTTGGTAGTTAGTTTATGAAAATAAAGCTGAGTTGTTACCTTAGCTGCATACGTCTAGAGAGTCTGCATTTGGATCATGTCCCGTACTACACACTAAACAGTGACATGTATAGACAGTAAAAGGCAAACATGCTAACTAACCTGCTGAGCAGACAAACTTTAGCTCACTGTAATCAGTGTAATAAACTGGGTCTCCTCGTCCAGCTCTACACACATATCCTGCTGTGTGTGTCCATTCGTGGAGGATGTATGAATCTTTTGCAGTTCCGTCATCGCTAGTCAGTTGCTCAAGGTAGTTGTTCTTGATTGATAGATCAGGAACAACTTTATACCAGTAGAAATTCCACCCTGCTGTTGGATGTTCAACTTCACAGGTCAGAGTTACAGAAGATCCAGGACTAAGTGATGGAGACACAGTGAGGACAGGCCTGGGTTTATCTGTTGGAGAAAGATTTTCCAGCAATAAGAACACATTGATGCAGCATTTTTAACCAGGTAAAAGACTGGACTTTACTGAACTTAGCAACACTGATTTATTTTTCTCCCATTTTGTTGCCGTAGCTTTTTTCAGCCAAGAATCTAGAATTCTAGAGTTCGACAATGATTCGATGACTGCAAGATGCCTACGTTTTGTGGCAGCAGAACAAACCTTAATCATCCGTGATTCTAATTCCTTTTGAAGCCATAAAAATGTACTTGCATTTACATTATTATAATTTATAAAAAAATATATATATCTCAGTCTATATTTAGGATACACTGTAACTTTCCTTCTTTGCATTCCTGTCTCATTTTGATGCCACAGTGACATTTACTTTGTACATTTCTGGAGCTGTCATTGCCCAGCAGCATCCTGAGGCTGAGAAACCACACATTACAATTTTTGCTTTCAGGACCCTGTGCTGCTTTTGATGCAAAATGTGGCTGATTCCTCAAGAGACACAAGAGGACATGTTGGAGTATAGGAAGAAAGAAAAAGAGAAGTGACAGAGACAAGAACAAGGACTCACATTTACAGGTTTTGGAATATAGATTCTCGCAATAGAGGGAAGATGCAAGATGGATGCTGAATTAGTCATCACTAGGAGGTGCCTTGCTGAAATCTTCCTATGTTCTGTATTTTTAAAGGGACATTGTGTAAGAAATACTACTATCTAACGATGGAATCGCGTATCGAGTTGTAACGTATCGAGCATTCTAGCCCCTCAATTTCTCAAACACGTGTAACGGTAGCAGCCGTATTTAAAAAAAGCCTCGACAACACAAATGAAATCATGTCACCTGATAGTCCATGGAGTGTTCACTCAGGTGAAGGAGTTAATGATTTCATAAATATTGTAAATTCCCTCCAATCAAACTGTCAGATATGGATCCTCTGTGTTTAGAAAGAAAAGCGGTTCTCACAGGGGGAACTGATCTTGATGGGAAAACTGGCCTTGACACAGCACCGGCTTTTTGTCACAGTTAAAGCCAGCTTATAAAGCCTCCCCACTGGCTTTTAGTCCGGCTTTTAGTCCGGCTTTCCCGTGACAGAAAGCCGGCGTTTACTACGACTGTGAAATACTTCTGTATCAACGAGGCTGGTGTATTTTAGTAGAAACTACTGTTGTGCTGCCCATGGTAATGTGCAACTCTTTCTAACAAAACAGAATTAAAAAATTTAGCTTTAGGCTAATTTAGGCAGTACCGCTTACTTACTTGTTAATGAGGAAACTGACAAAAAGCATCCTTTTTCAGATCTTTGACCTTCATGAGCTCCTTCCACCTGGGGAAGGCTAGCTAGCATGATGTTGATCATCCTTTTTTGTATCATCTGGTCACACTGCCTTCTAATTGTCCTTTTTGTCTTTTTTGGCGATGCTAAAATGGATCCCATGCTGCTGCATGTTTTGTTTTTTTCCTTTTTTAAAATGACAGTTCAACAGATTTTTGAACATGCCGGGGTCGTAAGCCTCTCTTGTTTATCTTCTCCTCCTACGTCTCAATCACCGTGTGCTGGCTCACGTTGGTGCTATTTTTATCCCTTGCCGGCAGCTGTAGTTTCAAGATGGCAGACCATCATGGCGCTGCCCTACCGGCTTACCCATCATATGTATGAACAAATTTCAAATTCTTCGCTCAGGATAATGTGTCAGATCAATAGCGGATGTCACAATACACCAAAAATAACACATCTATACATGCAGACATCGATTTTGGCCAGTAAACAAGAGAAAACGTTACACAATGTCCCTTTAGGCAAATATTGACACAGTAACTCATCCATTGCTCATCTGAGGTTGTACAGAATTTACTTGATTTAAGGATCTAGAAAGAACATAGCCAGGTAGGATGCAAGATGGATGCCAAAATAAGCCCTTGTTAGGGGGCATGTCACTGAGTAATTCTGTTAGAGTTCAGTAGTGCTGTTTTTAAGTACAACATTTAAACATTTTTTTAAGAAGTTGCGTTAGAAGGTATTGCTGAAAGACGCCCATTAATTCTTTTAGTCCCAGGTCCCTTCCACCACATTTCCACCAAATAACAGTATTTTAGATTTATATGACATTTTAAATTGTTGTCACATTGTTTGTGAGAAAGAAAGAGCACAATATTAAATTTAGGTTGGGTGCTTTTTACAAAAAATAAAAAATAAATAAATAAATAAAAAATAATATATATATATATATATATATATAAATATATAAAATGGTCACCATATAAGGTTTCCAAACATAAGTTTTCCTGCTTAATAATAGAAATCCACAGAGACCTTACCTGACACTTTTAAAGGCAGAAAATTACTGCACTTTTTAACAACTGTGTACTCCGGGTGACCACAGCACATGTATTCACCACTGTCGTGTGCATTCAGATATATTTGGAAGAAGGGCCTTCTTGTTTGGTAGAAACCTAATTCTTTACCATCCTTGTTAATTATATATCCCCAGTCAGCGTGTTTTCCTTCTGTTATGTCACATGTGAAGGTAACACGCTCTCCAGTAAAATAAGTTGACCAGTTGGGGTCAATACTCAGAACAGCATCTAGAAAACAGCACAAACATGTCAACTCACACTTAAGTTTACAATGTTGTCTATATTATACACACAGTAATTTAAAAACATGAAACAAAACAGAAAATCTTGATTCATGCTGAATAAAATAGATTATTACCTTCAGCTAGTCCACATTGGAGAAGGGTATTCAACACCAAAATAAATGCTAAAACTTTAAACAAACATACAAAAAAAATAAATAAACGGAATAATCATTATTTTTGTGAGGTTCTTCAACTTGCAAAAAATCCCAGTGCATTTAAAGCAAATGTGTTTGAGAAGTTAATGATACTCACAGGCAAACAGCAAGGACTGCAAAGTGTTTTCCATCCTCACATTCAGCACTGTTCCTCTTATGAAGATAATTCTGTAAACTGTGTGGGGAAAAAAGGAAGTCAAACATCAGCATTGCATCAGAGTCCACTTTCAATGCTGGCGAATTGTTCCTCAACAGTTATATTTTCTAGAGACTTAAAAAATTTGAAAACTTTTTCTGTTTATATTCTCTCTTTGTATTTTTGCATAGTTAACAGCTGAAACTGGGTTACAGTTTGTTGTGGTTAGGACTCACAGCAAGAGGGTCCCTTGTCTCAATCATCAATCTCAACCCTGTGTGCATGAATTTGACTAAGTGTGTGTATGTGGCCGAATAACTCTTATAGCTAAAAATAGACTTAAATAGAATGGAAATTTGACCAGCCACATTTTTCCTACAATCTGATGACTGTAAGGGCATTTCCAGGCAATTCAGTCATCTGACGGCCATAACTGCTAACTTAGCAGGAAACGTCTTGCTTTGACGCTGTAGCCCTAGACCCACAACAGAATTCAGTCTGTAACATAGATAAGTTAGATTGTGTGACAGTAGTGCAGAAAACTCAGGGTTAATCCTGAAGTTTCCTGGATTAGAAAAATCCAGCTTTGTCGTACAGACCTCTGATCGTCCCACAGTTTGTTGACATTATTAACAAATACTGTGTTAAAAATTGCCCTTGGGCACTTCTTAATAACTGTTTCATAACTAAACTAGCTTGATAAAGCCCAACACATTCCCCTCCAACTTGTTGGATTTTGTTTGGGTCTTCTTCCTTAAAGTTTTGCATATTTCCTCTGAATAAACACTTTCAAAGTTCACTTCAAATTTGCATCACCAGGGGATGCAAACCTAGCTGGACCATAAGCCGAGGAAGTTTGCCTTTCCCAAATATTTTTTATTAAAGGACTTAAAACTTCCCCTTATCTGATGTGAAATCAGTCCGTGCAGCATGAAAGCAGAATTTGTTTACAGTTATATGGATCAGTAAAATTTAAATAACCACATTGAAAGAACAAGTTATTCAGAGCAACATTGGACATTTTCCCAGAAGGTTTAAAGAATCTGAAAACAAAATATTTGAATATTTAAATTCTGGTTTCACAACGACAAGAATATATTCACTGCACAGATGAGACCGGGACAGACAGCAGAGCCGACCTAAGGACAGACGGTGAGTGATAACAGAATAATACTAAATTTATGAGATGTGTTTTTTAAAATAGTGTCTGTAATTGGAGTCCGATACCACTGATAAAGTAAATTACTGAAAACTCATCATTACAAAGAGTTTTTAGTAGTAGTAGAACTTGAAAAAAAAAGAGTAGAAAAACTTTTTTGTTGTTGTTATTTCATCTAAATATCACTATATGGTAAACTAATTCAAATCCTGTTTATATTGAAAGACATGCATTTAAACAAATGATTCTAGAACTCAATGGAACACAAATAATAGTAAACAATGTTGTGTTGACACATTGGAAGTAGCATCTTTAGTCATTTTATTGCCAATTTGTTCCATTTTCTTCATTTGCATCTGCAAAATATGTGAAATAAATGGCAAACTTTATTTTTGCACCAACAAGATTATTTTAAAAAAGTCAAATAGCCAGAAACTTGTCCTTTAAAAATGTCAGAACTGGAGGAAAAAAATGCTTTGGAAAGTTGTTCTATAAGTTCCCTGCAAATTACTTTATAGGACAGTGTTTTTGCCCTAAATATTGCATTAAATGCTGCGTATGTTTCAAATCTCGCTACACCTATTTCCAGTTTTCCTGCAGAAAGAGATACGGGTTTGCTGAAGACTTTTTCACAGTCTTCTAGGTTTTATTTTCTATAAAGTGTTTCTAGAAACATTAATACTCTCAAAAATATAAAAAACCTTTATATTAAAATGTTTTCATAAGGAGCGCATGAAGCTTTCGAATGTGCTCCAATTTTGTTTATACACCTTATTTTCTTCCTTATTAAAATACCTCACATCCTTTGAGCAAGAATAGCAACAGTTACTGTCATCAAGTATTTATTCAAAATTTTCATCCTGTTTTGATTATCATGGTCTGGTCACAGCTCAATGACAAACAGTATGACTGTCTTTCTACAGAGCAGCGATGCAGTGGTGTCTGGTTCTGCTCCTCCTGATGGGTGAGTTGCTCTGTGTTCCACCTCCACAGCTAAACCTTTGCAGGATAACTATGTCCAGCTTGTGCTTAACTTTTTTTAAAGGATTTTTAATCTCTTCGGGTGTTTATTTGACAGTAGCCTTATAGAATAAGGGGTCAGAGTGAGTGTGGAATGACATGCAGTAAGGCCGGTCCTCGAACCATAGACGGCTGCACTTTTAATAGCGGCTTATCTCTCTCTTTTTATTCGCATGATTACTTTTTAACTACATTTTTAGACCCAATTCATCAGCAGTGCGAACCAACCTTTCTTTGAAACAGGCTAAAAGAAACACAAATGCATTGCTCCATCCTTGTAACACTCCTAGTTAGACCTGTACTGACTTATTTATGTTGAATTTCCACAGTCAAAACAAGGAATTTAATTTTAGGAAAAATGAGGGTAACAGCTGTTTAGCTCTTTTATCGTACCCAGGCACCAATCTCACACCACCTATTTTTGTTGTGGAATTATTTTGACACGAAACTCAGAAACACATGTCAGGTGTGTGTCAGGTACAATCTAGCAGCTCTATCATAAAGACGTTTATCTGGCCAATGAGAAACATGGGAAATGTTACAGCCAGAGAGACAAGATACAGACTTTCTGAAGCTGAACTCTGTTCTCACAGGAGACATTTGTGTTTCTTAGTAGCCTGTAAAGAAATATTTGGTAACAACTGATGGCATTGTGTTAAGTTACAGTGTATAAGCTCAGTGATACATAAACCTCTTACTACAGACCTCTCTGGTACCCTCTTGTTGATGCTGTTTACTAGTTGTCCTACTTTAAACTTAACCCCTAAATCTCAGGTAACTCTTTTGAAGTAATAATCCCAGGGATTGAGGTTTGGTTTGTCTGAAACACAAGTTTTTTGGTTTTCAGGTAAGTTTGAAGTGTACGATGAAGTTACATAATGGTCACAGTAGGACTTCCAGAGATGTTTTCAACCATGTGGTAGGATGGTGTATCACTACATGAGGTGGCAGCTTTAATCCAAATCAGTTTTTGTTTTCTTTTGGCGATGTGGTCAGTCTGTGACATTTTAAATAAGTCTTTGTGTTTTCAACCTCCATTACAGCAGTATTTCCTCTGCTTTCAGGTCCACGTTCATTCTTTGCAGGTCAAAACTATGAATACCACTATATAGATCAGGAAATGTCCTGGGATGAAGCCCAGAGGTTCTGCAAAGAGAATTATACTGACCTGGCTATGGTGTATAACATGGCGGACATGGAAAGACTCCGTAACTCCAAAGACACTAACATAAATCAAGGGGAAGCCTGGATTGGACTTTACTCTGAACCAGGCCCAGAAAATATGACATGGCTCTGGTCTCTGCCAGGAACAGAGAATGATGGCATAAAATGCAGAACAGACCACCCAGATAATGGCTGTCAGGACTGTGGGGTGCAAAAGATAAATGGCAAATGTGTTATGTGTAATAACCCCTGCAGATGTATCTGTTATGAAGGTGAGAATACGCAGGTGTTCATATTTAGTACATTGTGGTTATTTTCTTGGCTGATTTGGGTAATTACATTTGAACTTTTTCCAGAGAACACGTGGTCACAAAGGCACTTTAAATCTGATTCAGTCCAATTATAATCCAAATCATAGAAAATAAATCTAAAATCACTACGTAAAACATTAACATGTTACACCACTGTAAGTAAATTCTATGTCCTGAATACTTAGTGGATATCCAAATATCTCACTAACAATGCCACATTAATAGAAGAAATACTCAATTTTAAGAGAAGAAAAACTTCTTCTCTGCAACAAATTTGGGAACAGTAGCCTTGTACTTTGACCAGTTAAAAGGTGAGAGGACACAACACCTAGATAGAAAGACAGCAATGCGTCATTAATTAATATTATAAGAAGCTCTCATCAAATTTATTTCAACACTCCTAGCTTTTATTTGGTACCTTAAATTAATCTAGTTTAATAAATTTGCACTTTAAATGCTTTTTTAAAAAATCTGCACTAAAATCCATCCTTACATCCATCTTTTTACAAATAGCAAAACACCTGAGGCATGACATGTCAGATGTTGTAATTTAGTCTTTTTTTTCGGGAATCAATATGCTATATATTACTTCCATACAGAAACAATGACTTGGCCAGAGGCTCAAACCTACTGCAGAGAGAATAACAAAGAGCTGATCAATGGAGACAGTAAATTTAATGACACCAGCCTTACAGGTAATATTGACTCCATACTCCAGAACCTTCACCCCAACCAATGTTGGTTCATCGGCCTGTTTAGAGACAACTGGAAATGGTCCAATGGAACCAGGTTGTCTTTCAGATACTGGGACACCAGCAATGTGTACAGTGATCCAAATGTCCACAAATGTGGTGCGACTGCATTGAAAGAGGAAGGGAGATGGAAGAAGGCTAACTGTACCGAGAAGAAACCTTTTTTCTGCTATGATGGTAAGTTTAGCATTTTTAAATACTTAGCTAGAGTATTTATACATGTACACAAGTTGTATTTCCTTTGATGGTGAGTTTTAAAGCCTTATCATTGTTTAATGAAAAAACATAATTCAGGATTTGTAGCTTTGGCAGCCAATACACACAATGATTGTTGTTTACATGCAGTCTAGTAGTCCTGTAGTTTATATTTGAATCAGAATAATTTGAATTCATTTTTAGCCTATGAAATGCATTTTAAAGCCCAGCTTCACAAGAAATATTGTTGATATTGATGACAGATAAAATGATCCTGATTAAAGAAATGAAGACATGGAAGGAGGCCTTAGATCACTGCAGAAAGAATCACTTGGACCTGGCCTCCATTACTAACTCTCACCAGCAGGAAATGGTCCAGAAGAGAGCAATGAACGCCTTGACTAACTTTGTTTGGCTTGGACTGCTCTACAGCTGCCCTCTGGTTATGTGGTTCTGGGTCAGCGACCAGATGGTTTGCTATGACCACTGGAATTTAGCTGGAAAGAATGACTTATGTAACCATGCTGGATCCATGGACAAAGGAGGTGGAAATAAGTGGTACAGTGAGCCAGAAAATAATACATTTAATTTCATCTGTGCTGTGAAGATCTGACATGCACATTTACTCATTCAAACGCTGTACTGACTTCATCTTATTAGAGTGAATTTGCCAAATATTGTATACTAATTTTTCTGAAAGGCAACAAGCTTTCAGCCTGTTTACATGAAGGATTAGATCCTGATGTAATGAAGCAACACCAAAGTTTTCTCCTAAAAGAAAAAGATCCACCGGGCATGTGCCCAATGGCCAATTAATTTATTAGCTTTTCCTTAGTTCCTCTAAGGAACTAGGTCTGAGTATCACCCCTAAGTTCCTGACTTCGATTATATTGAGATTAAATCCGACTTGTTTGAAAAATTAGATATCTGGGAGTAATCAGATTACTGGAGTATGTACATGTGTGGTGACGTCACTTCCTGTTATTTTCTAAACATTTAGTGTTTGTTGAACACAGACTTAGCGTTAGCGGTTTTGGGCATATAGATGCCTTCTCACAGCTGCAAACCCACAAAAAGCCATTTATCCTAATTGTTTAAGTTTATGATATTTTTCCAGCCTTACATTTACAATTTTATTATCAGGTGTCCAAAAGCAACGCGCAATTAAAAAACTCTAATTTAGCATTACCTCAGCATGAGGTATTGCTAAATAGAAATGCAAGCATTTTGGACTGAAGCGACACGGGCCAACTTTTCAATTGTATGCTGTCTCCCGAGCATCAGGAAATCACAGATGGAGGATGGAGAAAGCCAGTAAAATGCCAGAAAATCTATAAATGCCACAAGAATTGCTTGTCTACACCAAGTTAACCATCAGTCTAAACAAAAAAGAATGATTTATGTCATTATCTATTTATCTAATTATTAAATTGCTTTTGCTGTTTGTTTGTTTTTTTCTAAAACCCTGCAATGGCTGTTTTACTGAATATGACTCCAGCCTCTGCAGCCTCCTTACCGAGTAGTCTAGGCCTGTTGCATTGATGTGAACTGATCTACAGGACACACATCACTCCAAGCTGAACATATATAGTGATTTATTGTATTAATTATTTCATAACCATATTTTATACTGCACATAACAAAATACAATGCCTTAGTCTTAGGAATGAGAGGAATTCTTGTTGTTTGAACATCAACACAAAAACCTAGCCCTAGCAGACAAATAAAAACCCAAAATTTTGCATCAGAGCTACAACAGCTCCACAATTCCTCCCTCTATACCTGAATCGTGGTTAGTACCTGATAGTACTCGCCTGCAGCATATAAGGACATCAGTCTCATCCTTGTATCATGTGGTCATGGATGTTAGTGGTGTTGCTGCAATGCTTCTATGTCTTCCTACATCATACATCGCCTTTGCTGTTCAGCTTTACACGCTGCTGCGCTGCTATGCTGCACCTTATTTGACAAATGACTAGCAGGCGGAATAAAAAGTAGTTCCTGCCAGCTGGGTATAATTTAGACAAGATCCCGAAAACATAGTTACTTTCCACTGTATTCTAGTCCTGATAAACTATGCACCCCAAATTACTGAAAAATTGATATAAAATTGATATGGTCTATAAGGAACGGTCCCTTTCCAATAATATTTAGGAGTTCATGACATGGGTGTTAAGAAGTATATTGTAATGCATGAAAAGCTCAAGTTTAACTACTAAAAGGTGTTGAAACTTTTACTCTACTTTCACATGGACACATAAATTCACAGAGAATCTGTGTTGAAAGTCAGAATGTGAAGGGATGACGATGTCTTTTATCTTATTTATTCAAATTAATGTCTAAACATGAGAATGGGGGTGGTGTTATAAGACCAAGTATCATGGTGGAGGAAGCTGTTCAACACGATATGTAATATAACTACCATGGTGCCCTGGTACAGTGACAGTAGCCATTTGCTCTGTAATTTTTCTTTCTATTTTAGTTAGAGGCCGATTATCTCACCCGTTGCCTTTTTATCATAGACCGACTGTTCTGTCTACAGTTAAGCCTCTCTATATACATCTGGATGCCCTGTGACGCCCACTGACTTTCATTTTTAATTCATTCATTTAGAATTTCAGTGCTTTGAAAAAGAAAGGATGTTACAATGTGATTTATTTCTATTTTCTCTAATGTATACAAGTGTGTTTATTGTGTTGAAGATTACTGTGTGTAGTGAAACTACATAGTCTGGGTTCAGGTTTTACTTCTGTTGACTTCTGCTTTTACTTACTGTTGAATTATTTTGCTTTTAGTGTTCAACTTATTTAATAATAACAACTAAAAGGAATAGTAATGACATTAAACTGTTCTATTTACTTAAGTACACTTTGTATATACTGTGTATCAAACAGTGTGCTGTCCTTTTAAAATGCTTTGTTTGTCATCTGCATTTTTAATCTATTTTAATTTAATTTTAAACGACAGATAGTTTTAATTTACTTGGTGGAACCTTTTAAAGTTTACATCACAGGTTCTAATAGGGTTTAAGTCCCATTACAATTTCTGATTAATAAAATGTTCCGTTTACCCTTTGACACCTTGTGTATCATGATACAGTCTCTGACCTATTCCATTTCCTCTTCTGTCCCCTGGTGGACAGATTGTGTACTACAATAATTTTACAATAATTTGTTTTGTTGCACAGCCAAAAAAGGACTTTGGAGTAAATAAATGTATTTTCTCTCCATTATTCAAACAACAGTTATTTATTTCTTGGGTCAGGCTATAAAGAGTTAAAATGTTTTAATTTTCACAGTGGATCTTGGGAAATTGGAATGTTTAAAAATCATTAACATCCAATATATACTGAAATAAAATAAAATAAAATAAAATAAAATAAAATAAAATAAAATAAAATAAAATTAAATTAAATTAAATTAAATTAA
>JBAMHW010000005.1:17223812-17241788 GCA_037177495.1 Rhadinocentrus ornatus | reverse complement strand
TCGATCTACGTTCCTACCCTCACCTATGGTCACGAGCTGTGGGTAGTGACCGAAAGAACGAGATCACGAATACAAGCGGCTGAAAGGAGTTTTCTCCGCAGGGTGGCTGGGCTCTCCCTTAGAGATAGGGTGAGAAGTTGGACGCCTCCCTGGTGAGGTGTTCCTAGCACGTCCCACCGGAAAGAGGCCCCGGGGAAGACCCAGGACACGCTTAATGGACCACATCTCTCGGCTGGCCTGGGAACGCCTCGGGATCCCTCTGGATGAGCTTGTGAATGTTGCCGGGGAGAGGGAAGTCTGTGTTTTCCCTGCTTAGGCAGCTGCCCCCCCAACCCGACTCTGATAAGCGGCAGATAATGGATGGATGGAGGGATAGGTAGTTAAAATATTTATCATACTTGGTTAATGTGTCTGCTCGTGAACCTCAGCGTATAGCGTCCATTTGAGCATTTATTCCATATTCCTGGACATCCGTTTCCTTCACTAGTTTGCATTATACACAGACTAGCTGAACTATTTACTTAATATGCTATACTTGTTAACTAGTGAGATAGAAAGACTCTAATATGTACACAGGTCAAGCAAAATTTAGCTTACTTATTAACTAGTAACATATATTTGTGGGATAGTTAACTAGTGAGCGTGACTATGTCTACTAGTTAACCAGTAAAGGTACAAGTGCTTACTGGTCAACTAGTAGATGTCAAAATGTTCACTAGTTAACTAAAAATAGCCTATTTGGTTTTACTAGTTATTTCTTGTGAGAAAAATGTTTACATGTTAACTAGTAAAATCCAAAATATCTACTTGCTACACAAATGAAAGAAAAACCTAACACAACTAGTCAACTACAGAGCTCCAACATGTTTACAAGTTAACTAGTTAAAGCATGGTTTGATCTTATTTGAATAGACCATAAATGCTTACTAGCTGATAAGTAAAGATCTAAACTGTCACTAGTTGCACTGAATGCTAATCAGGAGGCGGGAGAGAGGTGTATGAAGAATGATCTGATTGGATCTCCAGCTGGAACTCCACCCACTGAATTCTTAACAGTTTTAAACCCTTTAAACACATTTTTACTGTTATTTCGAGAGGAAAGCCTGAGTCACATACAAGCATGAGTTATTTTATTCAGCATAACTAAATAAAACATGTTACAGGATTTTTGGCTTTTAAAAAGTAACTGTTGTGCGTTTTTATTTTTAGCTGTTTTTAAACACTGTAACAAAGCAGTTTTATCATTTTCTAAAGACACACACCAGCTCACCATCTGTGAAAGTTTCCTTTTTTTCCTTTTTAACTTGGTCACATAAACATGTTATCATTTTTTTTTTTTTTTGAAAGGAAATAACGATAGTCTCATTGAAATTAAGAACACAAATAAAAATGATCACATACTGCTTACAAAGTTTGTGAAGTAATGATGGTATCATGGCTTGCTCTGCTTCTTTGTTCATAACGTACAACAAAGACTGTGTTTACATCATTTAAATATCTAATGACAAATCTACAAATATGTTGTAGAAAACAGTTTTTTACTGGAGATGGTTTTAAGTAGGGCTTTTTACTCTTTTTTTACTCTCCTACCTGTAGTGTTGCCCCTTAATTTATCATTACCTGAAAAACATCCTGTTTCCACCTACAAACAGTAATAATGGTCTTTAATTACCTGGTTTGGTCACTTTCAAATGCATTTCAGACTTTATATTTACTATTTCTTTAAATTAATTATTTTCTCATGCTATATATAAAAAAAATACTTCAGCTGTACTTACACAAAATTCGTGTCTATGTTCTAGTAGCTATTGGAAAGGGATTTGTTCGTATCTTATTCACAAATTGATTAATAGAACATTAACCAAAAAAGATGGTTTATGTTGCTGCTGACAATGTTTTAATAACAACAAAAAGAAACTTTAACAAGAAATAAAATCTTTGAACCTGACCATCTCTGGAGTTTAGATTTCTCTACTAAAAATGTACTAGCAAAGTAATACCATCCATCCATCCATCCAAATGCAGGGAAGATGGGGGATGGAGTCTATCCCAACTATCACTGAGCAAGAAATAGGGTTCACCCACAACGGATCACCAGTCCACTGAAGGCAAAGTAATATTTTATTTGGAATTACTTAAAACAATGCTTGCATGCATAATAGCGCTAGTTTTACATGGTCAACCAACCTAAAATAAAAATTGGGAAATAGTTTCAAATCTGAACTTTCTTGTGCAGCTGATAGCAGCCTCCAGGTGACCTTTTTTTAAATTTTTAAATTTTTTAATATGCTGTCAAACATATTGCTTTAGTCAAGACCAGCTGATAAAAGCAGGGAATTCAAGGCTCTCAGAAAACCGTTTAAAAATTGTTTTGACCAATCAAAACATTTGTTAAGCTGACTTACGCCATTTACTTTTATTTAAACTAGTAGTAGTAGTAACACTAGTACAGCTAGTAACACTAGTGCGACTAGTAACACTACTCATACTAGTACTACTGGTTGCACTAGTCACACTAGTGCGTTTAACTGCACATTTTCTGTACTTGTTAAACAAGATGTGGGAATGGGGGCATTCAGGGAAGAAAACTATTGTTCATTATTGGGTGAAGCAGCCTTAACATTGTTTATTTGTGAACTGCACACAGTAAAATCCTCAGTGTAAAATTGCATTGTCAAAATATATGAAGTCTGTGAGAGCCAACTCCGCCCTGTTCTGTTTTAAGTGATTGATGCGCCCTTTTTGATTTCACCTTGAAGGAAAACAACGGTAAGTGTCCTTAATTTACCAAGTTTTAGAAACATTTCAGTCAAAGCAACAGTGAAGAATAGCTTCGTTTTATTGTTACATTTTCACCACAGCTAAACTAAATTTATTACGGGCTAGTGTGGTCCAGTTGGACTAGCTAGCTTAATCCAATTTAGCATCAAAGAAATTTGAACAAGACAAATTTCACACATTGTTCGTATGCTTTGAAACTTACATAAAGTTTAGAAAAATGGAAGACTGCTGATGAACTCATGCCAAGGTTTTGAAGGATTGCAATTTTGTCATTGAGATAAAATTGTTTGCGGGAGCATTGAACACAGCAAACTATGGAAGAGGATTAGGGCCACTGAATAAAAAAAAATTGAATTCTGAGAAATAAGTCAGAACTCTGACTTCTCTCAGAATCTCAGAATTCTGCCTTTTCTCTCAGAATTCTACTTTTTTTTCCCCTTTAGTGGCCCTAATCCTCTTCCTTAGCAAACAGACGTCTAAATACAGAAAATGTTTTTCAGGTCTTGTTTATTAGTCACTCAAATCCGGTGCATTGACTTCTCTGTGTGGGCTCTGAGTAGGATTGCCACCTTTCAGAAATTAAAATAAGGGATGCCCACCACAGCTTCTCAGGGAGAACACCACAGCTCTAATCCAGTTGGGTGGGGCGCCCACAGCAGTGGTACAATTTGGTTTGTGCCAGTGTCTTAAGTAAAAGGTGATCAAGAAAGCAATTAATTTAATTTAAAGATTAAAATGCTTTATTAGCATTGAATACATTCTTTGTTGTGCAACATTGTTGGATATAAAGTGTTGCTAATTGGGCTACATTAAGCTGTGATTACATGCATCTCTACTACCAAATATGGAAAATATATAACAAAGAGGTAAATGCACACAACTTAGCTATTGTGTAATTAATTAACCTACTTAATACTGTGTGATAAATCACATGGCAACAGCACTAGTGGCACTTAAAGAAGATTTCTGTGTGTATAGTGTGCAACATTGAACTTTTAAAACATAAATTACATAAAGTGAGAGCTTAAAAAAGTGTATAACTGTTCTTGCGGCAGATTCTGTCTTTCTGAACCCTGGATACATTTTTACTTAGAGAGGAAAAAATCTAAACAGAAGAAAAAAAAAAAAACACTTGTAAACTTGTAAACTCAAATTTAAAGAAAAAAAAGTGAAAACATTACTTCTTCCCTCAACTGTGCTGGGTTCATCAATATTTCTCTCATCTGTGAAGTAGATCAGATTTAAACCTCACTTTTTCCAAGTGTACTTCTTGTTACTTCCCATGCAGCACTGAGTAACTCCGTCTTTCAAAGTGCTGATGTAAAGCTGAACAATACTGTTCAGAGTTGAGAGTGATCAGGAGCTGAACAGAAAGCTCTACATACATTTTAATGTAGGAAATGCATATATTTGAAAAATAAACGTTTTCCCTATATTTTTAATTATGTAGGTATTTATTAACTGTTCATCCATTAAAAATGTTTTTAAAAAGCAATATATAATATTTAAATTGGCTAATACTACTGCATAATAAATAAGTAAATGATCATTTATTCAACTTTAAAAAACCCAACATCCTACACACTCAATCACCCAGTAGTGTAGGCTACTAAAATGTACATCGGGATATATGCCCATGCTCTCTGACATCTTCTGGTAAGAGCATAACCACATGGGAAACTGAATCAGTGATGACATAATATCCCATACCGTATCAGTTTCAGGAGATGATTGGGGTAAGAAGAACTGGGACACTAATGCTTGCGTCTCCTGTGTTCTTGCATGTCTGCTGCTCTTTGATGCATGCAGTTTGTCAGACAGCCCACCATACGTGACTGAAAACACTCGCCGACACATCATACAATTTGCCTTGTAAGCATCTTCACTGACCCTGCCCAGCTAAGGATGAGCCTCTTCCCACTCACGTCTGTTTTTCTGCAAGAGCTTTCACTTTGGAGGATGGGGTACCGGGTATAGGAGACATTTTTAAAAGGCGCGGGTCTTCTGAGGAGCTCGGATGAGCAACATGTAGGCACAGAGAGGAGGGGGTTGGTGTCTGCGAAGATCCCGCCCGAAACAAAATTTTTGCTGGCTGTTGTATTTCCTGTGTTTTATTCAGTTAATTATTTTTAGATTTAGTGTTGATGTGTGTGACTAACATATGTAGGCTATTAGACATGAAATGAATTTATGAAAATACAGAACAAAGCGCGTCCTGTACTGGTTCAGTCCGAGACGCAACATTTATTTGTCAATTAAAGGATGATTCTGTATTTTACAGGGCGGGTGGCAACCCTAGCTCTGAGCCCCCTCACATTTCCAGAAATGGAGAACAAGCAGTCACTTATAGGAAGTAAAGATGAAACTATGAACAAAATGAATAATGTAGAAAGCTGTACTTTCACTGAATTTAAAGGAAAGCTAATATAACAAAATTGATTTGTTCCACAAGCAGCACGTAGAAAGTTATATTTTAATCAGCTCCAGTATAAAGACACCATGCTAAGTCTCTCACCTACATTATCTGATAACATCATTTTAATTATTACAAGGCATATTTTAGGTTTGATAGTGGTGGAGGTGGGTATGAACAAGTTACACATATACAAAACAAATAAGATTTTAACATTGTCTATATAGATATATTATAGATCATGACATTATAGATCATGCATTGATTTTGAAGTTGACAGGATTGGACTAAATTTAATTTAGTTTTATTGAATTAACTTTCCTGAGCAGTCCCAAAATACCAGCCCCTAAAACAAACAGTTTTTTCTTTATTGATGTTAAGTTTACATTTTAGCTTCATTTCCACTTCATTTCAGCTTCTGTTGGAATTTATCTGCTCAATTTACAAAACATTTCTTTATTTATGTAGCCTACTGGTTCCAAGCAGAAGATCCTCCAGCAGAGTAAAAATCTTCCTCAAGTGGTCTTGAAGAACTGACCTTTTGTGCTGAAGGGGCATCAATGGAAGAAGAATTCGAGGAGAAGAATTCTTTCACTTTTTTTTCTAGGTTTGGCTGTTTTTAAAGAAACTGTATTCTTTAAAAGGCAAGATTCTTTTTAACATTTAGCTGTGTTGGGTTCACAGGCTGGAACAGTGATCTTGCTTCCATCATTCTCCTCTTCCACCTGATTCCGCCATCCTGTCAAGGCTGCAAAAGACCTGGCCATGTTTCTGCATCTGAGAAGCACCTTGTGGTCTTTCTTTATTCTTTCATCCTCAGAGTGGAACAAGCGTCCAGGAGCATGTTGATGCCATCAGCAGCACCACTCAACCCTATGTACCTACTGTTGGGACAAAGAGAAGCACTATCCATGACTTCCATCGTTCTGGAAAAGCAGGTGATTCCATGCAAGTTAGCCAACTCACTGGGAGCTTTTGACAAGCTCTTTAAAGCAGACGTTGTATTTGGCACCTCTTACAATCCATGGAGGACGGAGAACACAGCACCAGCAAACATCATGTTGACGAGTGAAGATGATTCACACAAAGTAAGTTTCTCTGCTTTGTAATGCTACCGCTAATGTCACACACTACTTACGTTAGCATAAAATAGAGTGTAAACAAAAGCTACATTAATCAACAAATGCCACACAGCGGTTTTCCCTTAGTCTCACTTAATAAATTAATTTGAAAGTAATTTTATAAGTTTATAAGGACAAACACACTATTCACTTGGCCAAAACATTGTTACTGCAGGCTCTTTTGCCGACATAAAATACGGTATGCTGCGCTGTTGTTTGGCAACTTGGGGACTTGCATATGATTGGTTAAGGAACCAGGAAGTAGTAAAGAGCTTCACAGTGCACCAAAGTTATTCCGTCATGTAACTCTTATTTTGAAAGGAGAAAAGCTTGACAAAGACAAGTTGATGTAGACACAGATTGTTTATAGGGAGCTTCTTTTTATCCCTTGCATCAAATGAGAACATTTTAAAAAAGTTTTAATTAAAAATACCTAATTATTTAGCCTTTAAAGTAAAAGACCAACATGTCAGAAAAGTAGCAACATGTTCAGCCCAAGGCTCTACATGTTTTTTAAATATACTGAGTAGTGAGCAAAAATGTCCTGAAATAGTTAACAAGTTAGACACACATTAAGTTCACTGGTGAAGTAGATACTTTTGTCCACCAAACTAGTTCACAAGTAAGACAGTATGTGTGCTATTTTACAACAAGTAATGTCAAACAAGATACTAACTTGTGTTACTAGAGACCATTTAGATTCTCACATGATAAGAAGTTATTGTTTTTAGTCTCACTAGTGAACATGTAACAGCAAAGTACACTTCAGCTTGTCAACTAGTTGGCACTTTGTCTTTACAAGTTTACATGTAAGTTGCAACTTGCAGCCACTAGGTGGCTATTTGCAGTTCGACTGGCCCACGCGTTAGCTAGTGTCTCACATGTTAATGAAATGGGTGGGCTATTATGAAATCCTGGAGATTTGATTCGTTGGCATTTTAAATTTTGAACTGGGGAGCCAAAAGGACGCTTCAATGAGCCTTTTGGACCACCTATTTATTTGCAAATCATCAACTAGTACATCAACACAACCTAGAGCATTATGTTTTTCACTAGTCCACTAGTGATAATTTTGTCACTAAGCTTTGTTCACAAGCTGAGAAGGTATGTTATTCATTAGTGTTTCTAGAGGGTATTTAGGCTTCACTAGTTAACTAGTAATCCATCTTTAGTCACACTTGTTCTCTATTAAGATCAAAATTGGCATGTATTATTTAATTAGTAACCTTTTTATTTTTGCTACATAATTATTTAAACATTTGGGCTCCTGGTAATTCAGTGCAGATAGTTGCTGGTCACTAGTTAACTAAAGAAGACCTTATGTTTACTAGTTAACGTGTCAGATATTGTGCAGCTCACTAGTTGACTAGTAAAAAATACTAGTAAAAAATACTAGTCAACTAGTTTGACCCAAAGGCCTAGTAGGGCATTAAAAAGCTGACTAGTTATTTATTTTATCCAACTATTGTAACAAGTGGCCTCACTAGTTCTTCTGTTCAAAGTACTTGCACAAAAGTGTCACTAGTTTCTGAAAAATATTTACAAGTCGGATTTTGAGTTCTACTAGATATTTCTACAGTGAAATAGTCCTTTTATTTTTTGGGTAGACCGCTGACTGCAAGCGCCAGATGGAACATAGAAAGGACGACATTTTTGGTTTTCTACCGGTGGATAATTTCAGAATAAATATTCTGTGTCCAGAAGAAAGATGGATCTTTCATTGATTGCCATCTCCGCAACCAACGCACAGTCCCAGACCGACATCCTTTGCCCAGAATGCAGGACCTTATTGATACCACAGCATTGACAGCTTCTCTGGAGAGCTTGTCTGTAAACGCCGCAACATATTTGTCTATGTCAAGGGGGGCGTTTTAACAGATAGTCTGCATCGACATTCACTTTACCAGATCTGTAGCGTATATCACACCTGAAGTCTGACACATCCACCCACCTGTAGCGCACCGCATTTAACTTAGCGGTACTCATGACATAAATTAAATAAATTAAATAATCCTTTAACTTGAGTGTAAGAAATTAACTTGCCAGAGTGAAGTCAGTAATTTCTTTCAGTAGGGGTGAGAGTTATCGAGCCATAACCAATCACTCTGAGTTTCCCACTTTGTCTCTGGTAAAGGACTGTACATAGGACATACAGTCCTTTATTTCAGGCATCTGTATGAAGCACAAAAGGGAGCTTGAAGTCAGTATAGGCAAGAATAGGGAGGGTCACCAGCATGTCAATCAGCTTACCCAGGGCCTCCTGGTGTTCATCAGTTCATACGATCTGTGTTCTGGATGGTAACTGCATCTTTTCTGTTCTGTCGACCAGGCTTATCCTTACATTGCTCCTCCCTCGTTTTCTTGGGTTGCAAGAGTTTATAAATGGGTTTTGCTATCCTTACAAATCTTGGAAGTACCATCAATAGTAACTCAAGAAACCCACAATACTCCTCACATCACTGTCTATAGCAGGTGTTTCACTCTTGAAGGTGTACACAGCTTCTATGTCTTTTGGGTCAACGTGCACTCCTTCAGCCAGGACTAAACGACCCACATATCTCACCTCTCTCCTGATCAAATCATATTTGGTGGGATACAGTTGAGCTTCATGATTCTGCAGGGCTCTTAGGACCTTTCTCAGTCCTTCCATGTGATCCTCAAATGTTTAAACATAGCATAAAATGACATCTAAATATGAAATGCAACACTATTCTCTAAGAGGCACCAGCATTTCTTCCATGCTGGAATAAATTGAAGCAGGAGTGTTGGTCAAACCAAATGGGATTCACACCCATTTATAAAGGCCCCAGGGAGTGGTGAAACCAGTCAGGTGTTGGAACCCCGCAGCAATGAACCCCTGGTGGTATGCTTTCCTCTGGTCCAGGATAGAGAACCAGCTGTTATCTCCTAAGGCAGTGGTGTCAAACTCCAGTCCTCAAGGACTGCTATACTGCAGATTTTAGTTATTTCCTTGCTCCAACACAGCTAAATAAAATCAAATAGATCCAACAGCTTCTTGTCAACTTCTTTACAAAAACCAATTAATTTCAGTTCAGGTGTGTTAGGTCAGGCAAACAATGAAAACCTACAGGATACCGGCCCTCAAAGACCAGAGTTTGACACCCCTGCCGTAAGACAACAGAAAGTCGCCAGATAGTGTTGCCAAGCAGCTTTAGATTGCTTGTTCTAAAGCACTTGCATGATGATATGGGCCATGTTGGAGTGGAAAGAGTTCTTAGTCTGGCCAGACAATGATTTTATTGGCCCTGTATGAGGCGAGATATTGAAGCCTACATCACACGTCAGTGTCCATGCATCAAACAAAAAAAAACAACCCTGCAATGCACATCAGAGCACCAATGTCGAGTATAACAACCAGCTCACCAATAGAGCTTGTGTCCATTGATTATCTGCATTTAGACCCAAGCAGAGGATGATACCAGTACATCCTGGTGGTGGTAGACCACTTTAACAGGTATGCGCAAGCCTACCCGACCCACAACAAGAGTGACAAAACTGCAGTAGAGAGAATCTTTATTTATTTCATTCCCAGATTCGGTACCCCTTGAGGCTACACCATGATCAGGTTGTGAATTTGAGAATGAACTCTTCAGGGTCTTAACAACAACTGACAGGAGTTGAACGCTCACAAACTACCTCAATTCACCCACAGGGTATCCCTGCTGAGCGCTTCAATTGCACAGTGCTGCAAATGCTAAGAACCCTGGGTGAGGAGACAAAGGAAAAATGCAAAGAATACTTCCCACAGATCATTCCTGCGATCTGGAGTATCGGAGTATAGTTGACTGGGTAAGGGCACATTAAATTTTGATGCAAGACCTTTTCTGACCCTAGACCTGTTTTCTGGCTTCACAACAAACACTGGCAGGTCAGGATTTGGTTGCCTCACAATTTAGGGCTCGCTTTCCCAAATATCTGAGAGATTTCCTCCCCTCATTGGGCCCCTATGCTGCAGCAGGACCCTTTCCCCAGGAAGGAGTGGCATACTCATTGGGCACCGGTCGTTGTTCTTTTGTTGCTTGAGAGCAGACTCCAGTTTCTCGGCTGGCTGCTGATGGGCCAGCTTGAGTTTCCGATAATGCAACCTAACCCAGTCAGTTTCAGGCTCAGTTAGCTTGGCCTGAGTGCCAAGCGTCACATCCAGGGGGAGACGTGGGTGACAGCAAAACAAGAGGTACAAAGTGGTCCTGTGGAACAATGGATAATGTTGTTGTACATGAACACCTGTTCCTGCATGTATTTGGGCCATCTCACCTTCTGGTTATCCTCTAGGGTGCCTAAGAGAGAGAGCAGAGTATGGTTAAAGCGTTCACAGACACCGTTGCTCTTGGGTTGATAGGGGGTGGTTCTGCTTTTTGCTGTCCCTTAAAGACCACACAACTCTCTCAGGATGGCTGACTTGAAGTTAGCTCCTTGATCTGAGTGGAGTCTTCAGGGGCTACCTACCACATGGATGACATGTTTCCACAGGGCCTTGGCTGTGGTAGTAGCAGACTGGTCACGGGTAGGAATAGCCCAGGCATACTTTCTAAAATGGTCTGTCACCACTAACTTGTATTGGTGTCCATCTGTTGACAGTGGCAACTTCAGGAAGTCCATAGCCAGCAGCTTAAGACGGGTTGATGTTGTGATGGGCACCATGGGGGCTCTTGCAGTGATATTGGGTGCTTTATGTAAAATACACCTGGGGCAGGAGGAACATAAGGCCTTGACCTCCTCTGCTTTCTTGGGCCAGTAGAAGCGGCTTCACACCAATGCCAGGGTCTTTTCCATACAGGCCGCGTGACCTGCCCTCTCATGACAGGCTTGCCACCCACGTCATTTATTTAAAGCTGGAAGAACTATTTGTTGTATTTGGTCCATATTCCTTGGGTTTTGCATTCGTCAACATAGAATGCCATGCCTTAATGAGAGGCGGCCCCTCTCCCTGAGGAGCCTCATTTGTGCTCCTTCCAGCGCAGCAAGCTCTGACAACATCAGCGGCCACCTGACAGCAGGGGGCAAACACTTGGGGATCCTCATTGATACTCACTGCAATGTGAAATTCCAGAGGTTGCCGTGAAAGGGCCTCTGCATTCCCGTTGGTCTTTCCTGGACGAAAATTAATGTCAAAGTCTGTTCCACACTTCCCAGGTTTGCTGTCTGCAAGTGAGCAAGGGGGTTGTTCTCAGTGGGGTGCAAGATCCTACTGCCATTGGCATGACTCACTCCTTGTTGTCTTGGACCTGTCTCAGGACTGCCCCCAAACCCCTGCTTGCTGGCATCTGTGTATAGAGTGAAAGGCAGTGAAAAGTCAGCAAAAGCAAATACAGGGACTTTAACCAGGGCTTCTTTCAGGACCTGAAATGTTATTTCACATTCAGTTGTCACTTTGGTTAGCAGAATGCTGGCTCTGCATGTTTGTTTTTGGGGGCACCCAACTAACAATGCATGCAGTGGGGCGGCTACCCTTGCAAAGTTCCATATGAAAAAGAGGTAGTAGCCTATTAGCCAAGAAAGCCCTTAGTTCTGTCACTGTCTTTGGTTGGGGCCACGCCGTCACAGCTTCCACCTTGTCCTCCACGGGGATGACACCCATCTTCGACATCACATGGCCCAGATACTGGACAGGGGGCTGGAACAGGTGGCATTTGTTGGGCCGCAGCTTAAGTCAATGTTGGGCCAAACGGGAAAACGCCTGCTCCAAATGTTTGAGGTAGGTGGAGAAGTCAGGGGCAAACACAATAACATCAGCCAGGTAAATCAGAAGCAACTCAAAGTCTATATCACCCAGGCAGGACTCCATCAGCCACTGGAAAGTTGCTGGGGCATTGCATAATCCAAATGGGATCAGGTTGAAGAAGTACAGGCCCATAGGTGTGGTGAATGCGGTCTTCTGCCTATCCTCTTGGCCAGGATCCACTTGTGTGCAGCTGCACCTCAATAGCACCTGGGGCGGTCATCGTCAGACTGAGACCTCTACCCAATATGTTCTTTGATTGGATCTGTGTCAGCTGCCCCAGTTTCTGGAAGCATTGGAGATAGATGGGCAAATTGGTGGTGTTTTTGAGCTGTTGACAGTCACCACTGCTCATGCCACCAGAAATGGCGGAAGTGGCCTCTGCCAAGGGTTCCACCAAAGCAACATATGGCTGACCAGCTGGGCCCTCTCGTGCTGTTGCCAATAGCAGGAACTCTTGTTTGGGCTGGACTCGCACAACCTATGCTTCATTCTAAAGGAAGAACTTGGCCTCCTTACAACAAATTCTCATGGCGCTTCTCCAGGCTCTCTAGCCCGGTGGGTTGACTTCAACTGGCGGTCCCTCTAGACGTGCTGCACCCTCCTGGAACACTGCTTGCCAACATCGGCGCATCAGGTTCATGCCCAGCAGCCTAGGCACACGGGACAGGCAGTGGTCCCGCACCACCTACACTCCACAGTGCTCCACAGTAACTGCCCAAACAGTTATGTCCAGCATTGTGCAGCCAACGTAATGAATGGTTAGCCCATTTGCCGCTGTTAAGGTCACCCAGGTCAATAAATCTGTCAACTTGACCCCATTTTCTCCAAACACTTCACAGAAGGTGCTCTCTGTCAGCATGGTGACCTGCGAATGAGTAAAACAACAAGTACATAGTTATTAAAACATCTCAATAAAAACAAGCACATGTCTCCATCATCACATTCTTTATGGTAGCTTTAAATTCATTTATGTGTTTCTAGTTTAAGCTCTTTCTGTACATTATTCCATACCCAAGGTGCTGAAACGGAAAATGCAGTTTTACCCCAATTCTGTTGCAACTCTGGGAACATAAAAAAATAACTACTTTGAGGAGCGTAACTGATAAGTATTAGAGCAAACAGAGGTACAGCGGAAGTTTGCCAAGTATTACTTTGTAAATTAAAATATACAAATGCTGTTGTCTACGAATTTTGAGAGATGTCCAACAAACTAAATCATTAAGAATGCAGTGATGAGTGAAGGACTTGATGTTTGTAATGAATCATAGTGAAGCATGGTACACTGAATCAACATGACACAAGATTGAGGATGCAGCATGCATGTACAATATATCACCATAATCAATCAGCCAGAAAAGTAGCTTCCACAAGTTTCTTTGTAGCTGTGATCGAGGTTTTGAGAAGACCATAAACTTTGTTTGCAGTGTATTTAAAACCAATGTTAGGCTTAACAATGTATTTTGCAATGCCTAAAATGTATCCTAAACTCCTGCAATGGCAGAAGTTTGGGTGTAAATTACTGCATCAGCATATAGATGTAGTTTTGCTTGAAGGTCTTTATCTAAATAATAATAAAAAAAAAGAAAACAAAATGGGACCCGAGATTGATCCTCGAGGGACACCTTTGGTTATCTCTGGAGATTCAGATGTATAACCTTCAGCATAAACGCACTGAGAACAATCTAAGAGATCATTCTGGAACCATGCAACAGCCTTCAAAATTAAACCAATTGATTGTAATTTGGTTAGTAACAAATGATCAACTGAATCAAACGCCTTAGAAAGATCAACAAATAATGCAGCACAGTGTTGTTTTCTGTCTAAGGCCCCGATTATATCGTTTGTCACAACTGTAGCAGCATTGACAGTACCATGGCCACTTCTAAAGCCTGATTGGAGATTTTTTTAATCTTTTTGGTAATTAAGAATTGTTTTGACTGAATTTTTCAAGAGAGATTCGAGGATATTGGATGATAATTATTCAACTCTGATGGGTCTCCACCTTTATGTAAAGGGAGGACATAGGCTGCTTTCAAACATTTAGGAATGGAATTGGAAAGAAGACTCAAATTGAAAATATGAGTAATGGGCTCTGCAAAAATATCAGCTGACACTTTTTACAGGAAGGGATCCAGATTATCTGGACCCACACACTATTTTAACAATGTCTTTTAGAGATTTATGTACTTCTGTCACTGAAATAGTTTTGAAATGATAGAGTTCCAAGTTAACGCCCAGGGGCGGATTTAAGAAATTTGGGGCACAAGGCAAAGGCAGGCATGGGGCCCTCTGAAATGAGAAGACAACACTCAAAACAGGTTAATTAAACAGATAGAGACATTTTAACAGAATACATATGCACTATTTTTTACCAGTAGGTTCTCTGATAGAATACGTAGGATGGATCACATGCACAGAACTGGTTTCACTATATAAGTTGTAATTTCATGACTGTATATGTGACAGAGGTGATTTACCATTATGCAGCCCAAATTTGGGCAGCAGCAAGCCAACACACAAAACAAGAGGTCCATTACACAGATACGGACATTTTAACAGAATGCACATGCATGATTTGTTTTACCTTTTATCTCTCTCTTCCTGTCCCCTTTTTTTTACATATTCTCTCTCTCTTTTATACTTCCGCCCCTTTTACTCATTTCTTCTTCTACTTTTTTCTTCTTCTTCTTCTTCTCTTCTAGTCTTTGTATTTCTTTCCATTTGTCCTTATCTTTTTCCTCTTCTGTCCCTTTTACTCATATTCTTCTCCTTTTTCTCTTCACGTCTTTTTCTTGTAGTTTTTCTATTTCTCTTGCTTTTGTCCTTGTCTTTTTTATTCTTCTTCTGTCCCTTTTACTCACATTCCTCTCCGTGTTTTCTTTTGTCCCTTTTTCTCATAGTCTTTGTATTTTCTCCCTAAAATCTAAAAACCCTCACTGTCACAGCCCATCCCTGTCTCATTATGAAAACAAACACACTACAGTATAAGGCTTTTTCCCAGTGGTGAAATGTAAGTATATTTACTCAGTTGCTAACATAGAAATTTGAGGATTTCATGCAACTTCAATTTCATCTGCTTCACTGTATCTCAGAGGCAAAAACTGCACTTTCTACTCCACAACTGTACATTATTTACATAGCTGGTTACATATTTCAAAATTTTCCTGGGGTGTGAAAACAATACACCCCCAAAATGATGATTTAATGCTAAAATTTGTGATAAACTGAAAGAGTCTTCCTTTGGTGGATGACTTCTTAAGCCAAACATCGTCTTGGGCCAGCTGGAAAATGTATCATGACAAGACTAAATACAGGCTGCATGTCACAGGAAAGACTAGTGATGCTACAAATATATGACGATTGCTTAAACTGCCCAACAGTAAATTAACTAATTTAAAATTAGCTCAACCTTAAACATCTATAGCAGTAAATGATAACACACACGGGGATAACTCCGTCAACAGTTTTAATACTCACTAGTTATTTATCTCCACATGACGGACCCTCCTCAACAGGTGTTGACGTCGTCGTTGCACTTGTGTAGCCACAGTGAAGAAGGTAGTCATTTTAGGTCATTTTGAAAGCAGCTTTATGCTTTCCTCCTTCTTTATCCTCTTTTCAGCACCACTGGGGTAGCATCTGTTCATATTTTTTTTCTATTCTTTTCTCGCATCTTTATGCCGTTTGTTTTCATATCTTGCCACCGTCTTCCTGGATCCTTTCTGCACATGAGCAGTAAGATGGACTGATCCAATGTAGTAGAGACTGAAGGGGGGACCCCGAGACACACATAATACAAAAAGCACTCTGCTGGCATATTAGCGAAAGGAGTTTAAAAAAAAAAAATAATTAATGTGCGCAGATAAGTAATAACTGTATTAACCATAAGTGTATGAGGAGTTTTATGGGGCCCCTTGGGAACTTGGGTGTCATGTTCTCTGCCCTGCCTGGCCTCGTCAGTAGATCTAAGTCACCTGGGTTTGTCTAGTGCACTTTGCCTCTGCCATGGTTCCTGCTCTTTCAGGCCAATTAGTCTTATTCAGTCCACCTGGGTTTCTCTGTAGTCAATGCTCTACTTAACCTCCCTTTAGTCCCCACTTCTCTGCCAGATTATTAGCAATAGCAACGGCAAGTTGAAATCCAGCCTTCCAGGTTTTGCCTATATATTGGCTATATTGTCCTTGGATTTACCCTCTTGCCATTGTCGGATACCTCCTCCCTGGTTCTGTTGGATTTCTGGATTTTAACCCACGCTGTGTTTCTAGAACCCGAGCCTCGCCTGTCGTCCTGGTTAAGTACCCCATCTGCCTCAGTGTTATGACCATTGCCTGCCTTCTGACCTTGCCTCTGGATTTTGAACTGTTTCAACTCCTTTCCTTCCCCCTTCAGGACTAGGCAGCTTCACTTGAGTTTCCCCAGACTCAAATCTGTTTAATTTCTACTCCTGTGTGTGTGTGTGTGTGTGTGTGTGTGTGTGTGTGTTTAAATTTTCGGGTCCAACAGTGAATCATTACAGTATAATCTGACCACCATGGACCCGTCACCCACACTGGAGTGGAGCTCATGTGTCGAAGGATCAATCAACAAACTGGAGTCTAAAATGCAGGAAATAATAACCATGTTGGCTAACAGCTGCAGACTCACAGGGGGCTCCTTCTTCCCAAACCCCTAAAGGCTTCCTCTGTCCACGAACCACGCCTGACCCCTCCTGAGGTATTTGCAGGTGAGCGCAGCAATTGTCGTCCATGCATTACTGTGTGAAATACATTTTGAATTACAGCCCTCATCCTTCCCAACCAACGGGCCAGAATCGCTTATATGATTTCACTGCTTTCTGGTAAAGCCAAGCTGTGGGGAACAACTGAGTGGCAGGGGGACTTCCTTGTGTGTTACAGCTACAAGGACTTCACAAGGGAGTTCATCAGAGTTTTTTATCCATTTTAGCCACAGAGGGAGGCAGCCAAGGGTTATCACTAAAGCAAGACATGAGTAACTGAGTACATAATTGATTTCCACACGCTCTCTGCAGACAGCCATTGAATGAAGAGTCTGTGTGACGTTTTTTACCAAGCACTGAACGAGGAAATTAAGGATGAGCTTGCTACCCGAGATGCTCCCAAGAGCCTGGCCCAGTTGGAGACACTTTCCTCCAGGATCAAAGACTTCATGAATGGAAAATAGAAAGGGGTTGAACCATCCAGGGGCCTCGCTCTGAATTCGGGACCCGGAAACGCTTCAACCCGATGGCACCACCTCCTGTGACATTGCTGTCATTGATGGTCTTGGCTGAGCCCATGCAGCTTGGTCAGACCCACCTGACTCCCCAGGAGAGTATGACGCACAAGAGAAGGTTTGTGCTTCTATTGCGGAGAAGGGGGGGCCATCAGGTTTGCCCGTGAAAAGACCAGACTCAGTAGGAGAAGTGAGGCTCCTACTGAGTCAGAAAATATCCCAAAAATCCTCTTTTAATTTCTGTTCAGGCACAACTGCAAATAAATGGCCTTTCTCAGCAGGTTATGACTTTCATTGACTCTGGGGCTGATACTGAATTTATGGATGCTGGGTTAGCCCAATCCCTGAACATACAACTACAACCCACATCCAAGAAACCGAATGTTCTGGCGCTTGATGGTCACGTGTTGCACCAGATTACTTTTTCATTTCATTTATTAGGACAGTGTACAATTACATTAAGCACAGGGGCAGAGGTGTTTGTACCAGATTATAGCTCATAGCTAATTTCCATCTGTAGTCCTGGGAAGGGGGGACAAAGAAACACAAAACAACTATACAATATACAATAAAATAAATATTTACAAGTTGAAAGTGTAATGTATAATATAATGTAATGTCATATGTGAATAAATTGTAATGTTGTAACAATTGATTTAGTGGGTTAAAAGTGCAATGTGCAGTAC
>JBAMHW010000005.1:17183894-17213304 GCA_037177495.1 Rhadinocentrus ornatus | reverse complement strand
TATATTATATTATTTTTTTAGACTTATCAGGAGTTAGGTTTGCACAAAATCCTGCTTTAATGCAATATAGAAATACATTTCACTTTCTTTTTACATCATGTAAACATTTTACTGCTTGATATACAGAAAGTCACATATAGCTTATTTTTTTGTTTTTCATTTTAAATTCTAAGTTGAATAAATGGTATATCTGGATGTTATACTTGCTTTTGTGATTTGATATGAAAGGACAGGATTGTGTCACAGTTGTAAATTAGCACAGGACGTCGTCTCATATCTGACTAGTTTCTGACTTGAGTCAAAATTGTGAAGATGTAGAATTTATGATGATGGGGAAAATCTAATTGTCATCAAATTAGTGATGATTGTATCTGGATCAAACTTGTGATTTACACCCCTTTTAACCCATTTTATAGATTATGTTGGGTGAAGCCTAATCTGAAATGAGCTCCTTTAAATCTTTTGACTTCTTGAGGATGAAGATCTAAAACATTTTCTTTTAGCTAAACATAACCAAGTTAAGATAGAGGTTTTTTGGTGTGGTTTTAAATAATAATTTGAAATACTTTGAATTATTAGGTCTTTGTGTCTCCCCTCTAAAAAGCACTTCCAATTTGCTCACTTATTTGTACCAACTAAATTTAACACACCTTTGCTCCGGTTGAGAAGTCCAGGGCTCGACGAGCTTTGCCCGAGCTCATAAAGAGGGTTTGAGGAGAGAGAATCGGGGTCTCAAAGACTGTGAAGAAATAAAATTATCACACACAAAGATTATCTAAAATTTAGTTTACATTTTACTCTTAAGTTGATTCTTTTATAAATTAACAGTATCTATAGCACTTACCTGATTTGTGTGTCTCCTTCACAGTGGTTTGTGTAGCTGGAGGATTATTGTGGGTGGAAAAGATCTGTGACACCGCTATCACACTGTCCTGCTAAACAAAAATGGAGCATGAGCTCTGATATCATATGAACATGAATGGTAAGAAAAGTAGTAAACTACAATTAAGGCCAAAAATGTAAAGTTCTCAGCAGCATTGTGAATTTGTTCAAGCTGAAGTGGTTTTTCCTTACGACCATGAACGCATCATACCTTTGATGATAAGAGAATGATTTTGTTTTTCTCAACCCAGTGATTCATTAGTTGTCTTAAAATCTTATATGTTTGCATAATTATACCTCCTCCTTGAAAGGAATGCTGATAGATGGCCTGTAGTCCTTCTTAGATTTTTCCCACAGATTTCTCCAGATGTACTGTTCACTCTCTGGGATCCTCAATCCCTGTGGTGTGCATCCCATCTCTCCCTGGTGAATTCGCAAGCCTTTGTAATTTGTCACTTTGGACCATCCACAGTGGCAAACCTGTAGGCTCATCTCTGACGTAGAGTCTGAGACATAAAAGTGTCTGAAATATTAGCTTTAAGTGCAGCACACACCATTACAAGGGGCTGTATTAAAACGTCTTGTGAAGGACTCACCAAACTTCACCGAACTCTTGAAGATGTCCACAAAAGGTTCTTGTAGGGTAATTGGAGTAGGTTGGTAACTAATGTTAGGTAAAAAACGGAACTGTTGATTTTCAGGGATCCTCATTCCCTTCGGAGTGCATCCCTTCTTCCCCTGGTGAGTTCTCAGGCCCTGATAGGAAGTCACTTTGGACCATCCGCAGCCGCAAACCTGGAGGCTCATGTTGAAAATCTGGGGGAGGATGTGAATTGTTATATATTTGTTTTGTGCCATGATGTTACAGTTTATGTCAATTCATCCGTATGTTTATTGTTAGATGCAGTGTAAATATTCTCTTTTAACTCCTTTCACTTATTTCAGTCTACTTGGATAAATACAACAGTATTACATCTCCCTCTAGTGGTACTAAGTGTATAGTACAGCATGGACAAAATCCTAGTGAAAATTACATGACTAGCAACGTTAAAGAGTAAAAATTCTTAGAATCAGTAAGATTTTGTACCTCAAATTAAGCTGAAGCAGCTGGCATGACATTATAATGTTTAAAAAAAACATTCAACCTTTCACAGCATAAGAGGTCTATATGAAAAAAGTATAATTAAACTGACATGTATGTGTAATTAACTGAATCAAGCATCGATTTAAAAAAAAATAGTTTTACAATAGATGTTATTTAAGACTCATGTAGGCTAAAGTAAAGTTGTAAAGTTTGGACTTGAACCAAGGTAAGGGGTCGAGCCTATAAGGCATGTTGTGGATCTTTTATGTGGGTCTTTCCTCCACTGAAACACCTATAACTTGTCAAGTTTGATTGATGTTTAATGAGGAAATGAGTTTCAATGGCTACGTATATGATTAAGCAAAGATGCAGGAGCATGTTTCAGTAGACAAGATAATGAAATACACTATTAAAATAGCATCTCTTATTTCTTTGTTAGATGTAATAACTTCCTTTAACTGAGTATTATGTTTATAGTAAATGAATACTTGTTGCTAGCATATTAGTATCGCTAGAGAGGTCGCTGTTAGCTTCTTCGTCATTGGCATTAACCTCCTCTCTGGGCAACAACTCATCCCCCTCTCTGTCATTTTAATTTTTTCTTTGCTTAGTTCTGTGGGAATTCAACCCCATACACGGTTAGCAGGGGAGCTAAGCTAACAAAATGGTGCTGGTGTGTGTGTGTGTTACGAGCTAATCTTGCATATTTGCTTAATTGCGTAATTAAAAATGTCACAGCTCGCTGTGTGTAGGTCGATTTGCATGTTGTAAAACAAGTGGGAAGTCCAAACATGTGCTGTACACATTTGTATGTACACGTGTGCTGGTGTAATTAAATCTTTATTTTCTTACATAATTGTAGACAATTTATTGTTTTGACACCTGGCCCTGCCCCCTACTTATGTCTCTATTTGAGCTCCACCTACCTTTAGTTTGTTGACAGAATGTCAATAAATGTTATAACTAATTCTTTTTAATGTCATGCTCCAGTTTATTCAGGTTCACCTATAACAATATCATAGTATTTACTACATAGAGGACATTCCACATGACATACAGGAATACAATTACAAAAGCAGTAATCATTTTACTTGTACCCCAATATCCTCATTATAGTTCCTTTAAAAATATTAAAATGTGTGTTTAAAGCCTGGCTGCAATCAGTTTTTATAGCTTTACACATTGAGTGAACTAGAAACAAGTTAATCGAATTGTAGGCTTGATTCATGTGATACTGACAGTGGAAAAGAAGAATAAAAGGGGGAAACATTTAAACTTGACATTTTTCTACGCCTTCATACGCCTCATGTACTTCTAATTGATTTGTTTACACTTCTGAAAGTAGCCCGTTCTGTCTGTCCCCAAACTACTAATATTTGTCTTCGGCAACCAGAGGCAGGATATGTGCAAACTGAGAGGATTAGTTGTAACTTATAGTAGCTAAAAATACATACATGTTTTCAGAAATACAAACGAAAAAGCTTGTTATATTTTTTTCCATCCATGATCAGAAATTGATCTAAAAGAAAAAAGCTTTTTATGTGAAAAAGCCTAAAGAAAATATTTACATTATCAACTAAATCAAAGGTGCAGCAGCTTACCTTTCACTCGGGTCACGCCTTTCTCTGCTTTGTGATCTGAGTTTCATTTATGCTCTTTTCTACTCCTCCTCCAGCTGATTCCTGAATAGTTTCAGTTTCCTTTCAGCCTTTCTTTGCGTCTCTTTCAGTGGTTGGTTGTGGTTTCTTTTACTGGCTTTTACCACATTTTAACCTTCATCCTCACAAAATATTATATTTTACTCTTCCAGAACTTATTTATCCCATATTGCTTATAGAGGTTGAAAATGCTTATTAAATCAAGTTCAGGACTTAACAGGATAAAAAGTAGTACAGAAGAACAGGGTGTGTGAAGACTATATGATGACATACTCATAAAAACTTGATTATTGGACCTAATTTAAAAAAACAAAGAACTAAGGGTAAGTTGCTCATCAACACAAAGCAAGTTACAGTACTTTTTAGTTAAAATTGGATATACCCCGAAGGCACTGATACTGAAATCTGATGTGAAAAGAGCTGTGCGTGCAAAAATGTATACACTCAACACTCAAATATTTGATTAATTTCTAATTTAAAATGGTGTAAATGTAAATAAAGTTAGCTTGTAGAAAATATGAAACAAAAGACATTGTTACAATTTCATCTTCTAAAAACAAGGTCCTCTTTTTTGTACTTTCCTACTCAGAAATTCTGACTTTTGGTCTTCATGCATTGCATTCAAATATTAAAACCCATCTACTCAAAAATGTTTTAAAGTGAGATTTTTTTATTTTTTTTAAAGTGCAGCAGTAGGTAGGCACATGAAGGCTTTTAATTGGTATCAAGTCTTACTTTAAAGAAATACAAAGCTGTCAGAAAACAAAATGACACACAATAATACAAGAAAATATTAAAAAACAATAAACCCAACTCGAAGCTGGGCTTGTAAGTTTTCAAAGGTCTTGTAGAAAACATAATAATCAGATTGCCCTGTAGTGGTCAAGAGTTAATAAAAGGGTTTGAGATATTACATCATAGTCAAAACTTTATTACCATTACCAAGACTCTTACAAATATAAAACCAGCATGACAACATTATAATCTGTTATAACTGTTTGTAAATGGAGTCTGATGGGCACAAAAGTTTGTATTTCTGTGTGAAAAAGGGTCAGAATGCTGGCTGGAATAAAGAAATAAACTATCACTAAGTAGCCTGACTTTATTTTTCCTGCTTCACTAAGGACAGAACAACTATAGCTACTAAGACATGTCACAGTGGTTTCCTGATTCCCTCTGCAAAGGAGCTTAATTTTAATTATTTATTTATTTGAATGGTACATTTTGCACATTAGTAAAAATACCAAATGTACACAGAGCAGCTAGCAGCTGATTTGCATCTGTTGTCCCTTGGCATGTCTTAGACAACGGCTGATTTATGACTTTCCAGAGATTTCTTTAATCATTTTGTTGCATTTGCTGTTTCTATGTGGTAGCATTTTTTTCTCATATTAATATTTTGCATGTGTTCATCACTTTATTTCCCGTTGCAGCTGTTTTGTATGTTTGTATCCATTTTGCATTTATTTGTGTTAATTTTGCATTTTTCTGCAGCTGTGTGTCAGTGAGTATTTGGCCCTTCTCTGTTGTCACTTCAATGTTTTTAGACCTTTGTTTTTCCTTGTAGTTATTTTGTTAGTCTTTACTGTTGGAAAAACTCCAAAAAGGCTCCACGATCAGCCACCAGACCCAGACTTATGCAGCAGTTAGCAGGCTTCACCATTAGCCACTAGGCTAACCTTTCACCACGCATAGGAGCTAACAACTGTTAGCCATCTACCACTTAGCAGCAGCTCATCTGGTTGAGGGGAAGGGCAACAACAGATGACCTGGATGAGATTAAAAGATCTTTTAACTTTATATCAGGTGAGCTGGAAAAGCTAACCTCACCAGGAGCGAATTATTGGGTTGATGGAGGAAGTGAAAGCACTGAAAACAGAGAAAAATTGAAAACTATTTGTACTGGAACAAAGGGTGGATGAACTAAAGCAGTACACAAGAAGAGGATCTGGTAATTCAAAGTGAATCAATATTTATTTTTCACACACTACCAAGAAAGTCAGAGAAAATTAAAGCCAATGATCATTATAAAAGTCATCCGCAGAAAGCAGAGGAATAATGTATTATCACAAGGAGAAGCTGAGAGGTACCAACGTGTATTTAAATAAGCTGTTAATGATGTTGAGGAAACAGAAGAAAAAAAAATCATAGACCCGGAACAAAACTGCTCCTTAATTAATGGAAAATGGTGTTAAATCAACTGGCTTAATGATGAGCTTAAAGTGGAAAAGGTACATATACTGGCACATAGGTACAGTTGTTCATGATAATATAGATTTAAAAATAGGATTTTAAAATGGAATTAGACAAAAAAGCTATTTTAAATGCAAATATGAGCAACAATTTCTGACGAAGTATTGATGGAAGAAACATTTTAACAGTTTAGCTATTTATATAGAATAAAGTGTTATTTAATGGAGAGCAAATATAGATTTGGTGCAATTGTAGTAATGAAGTAAAAGTAGAAATGAGTGAAGTTCAGATAGAGGAATTTAAGTTGCATTATTTGTCACTGCTAGAAGCTAGCTGTAGCAATAATGGATGTAAAAAGACTCAACAGTAGTAAAATTTGTGAACCTGGTTGTGTCCAGACTAAATGGGCGTCAGAGGTCAAAATTTCTGATAGTGATCAGAATGTGTGACTTTCCCTGTAATAAAGAGCTCAGACTTCAATACAAGTGTTTTCAAGACTTTGCTTGTCTTTTAAGACGTACATGCAGAGAAATGTACACTATCTGCAGTCACAGAATCTGATGGGTCACAGATTTTGGTGTAACACTGATTGTGACTTTTGGACTTGTAAAGGTGTTTCAGTAAACCTTTAAAAGTATTTCGGGCGAATTTAAAGTTGCTTTATTGTTGGTAAAAGTGTTTCATCAATATATTTAGCACTTTGTAAAAACGGTTTGTCAGATTAAAACGTCTACCATGACATCATCTTGCTTTTCTTTGTTGCTCTACGTTTCTTTTCTTTTTTATGCCAGTCGTTTTGGACATAATCTGAAGAGACAAAATACTAATAAAGTCACCAAATGCTGCAACATATGCAAACATAAATAAATAAAATAAAGATAAATGCTGAATTACTGAACTTTAGCAGGTGAGATGATCAGAGGATCTCCACCTCCATCCTCTTTAAAGTGCATGCTTAACCCTTTAAAGCCTAACCCAAGAAAAAAAGTGGATTCGTCTTAATTCAGCCCTTAACTAAATGTAAAAACGAAATATTTTAAAATACTTTGTTTATTCACCATTGTTACCATGTGATGTCAAAATTGTTGTGGTGCAATATGGTAATATTACTGTATCCACCAGATAAAATGGGACAAGTATCTGATTGTGTACAACAGGGGCTTTTTTTTTTCTTAACCATAAAATGATGTAAAAGGTCTCAAAAGCTGTATGTTTAAAATACATACAGCATTATAGGGTTGTGAACATATAATGAACTTGCACTTGTTTCTCTGTCAGTAATAAACCAAATGTTGTTGCTGTGACAACAGGGTGCTCTTTTTCCATAATATGAAATCACCAGGAGTGATTATCTGAGTTTCGCGAGAGCTTCTCCTTGCGGTTTGCGTTGCTTCTAGTCACACCCAGATCCCAACAGGTTCTGCTGCCAATCTCCACTTCCAGGTAAAAATGTTCCAGAGCCGTTAAGTCCCAGGATGCTGTCAAATGGCCCCAGGGGTCCCGCAAGATTTCTCTCCCTCTTCTTACTTTCTTTGCATCAACAGAAAAAACACATAGCTGGGTGCCATGGTTGGATCCAGCTGCACATTAATTACAGTTAAGATGATGTGCTAATAAAAGAGATGAGTCACACCTGAATTACATGAGTAGTTTATTAAAAATCCTGCAGCCATACCAACTGTTCTCTTCCAGCTGTAGGATGGTTACAATTACTTTATGTCAAAGTCTTTTCTCCTATTTCTTATGGCCTATATGTCAGTATTTGTAAAAAATTAACAACTTGTGGTGACTTTTTGGAGCAACATAAACAAGCTATAAAAGCAAAACTAACATAAAAACACATTCCTATTCAAATTAAACATGCAGAACAACACCCCTGCTTCCCGTTGTGGAGCTGAGCTTCTGGACTTCACCTCAAATAACGCAGTAATAACACATTCCCCTTTTCTCTTTTTAAAACTTAAAGTTAAATGTCACATTATTACTGATGTAAAACACAAACCTGCATATTTTAAGCAATACATTTAATTTATTTATGTCAATTGATATGTAACTGAAGTTGTGGAGCAAATCCTTCGCCAGTGTGAGCGCCTCCTTCCAGGCTGTGCTCATGTCATTCAGGTGGATGAAAAATCAAGAGACTACTGCTTTGCATCCTTCACACTTTTCATCACCTCTGGCCACTTGGCATTAAAGCCACCCTGAAAAGACAGATGGATAAAGAGTTTGTACAAGTACAAGATCTCAATGAGCTAAATAGAATAACAAAAAGAATTTAAAGGGGAAAAATAAATCTGCTCTAACTGATAAAGCCTTTAGCAAGCTTTCAGTATCTCAGTGTTCTACACTACATGTGATTTGGCTTTCTTTTATCTTTTAAATAATAAAAAAAAAGCACAACTATTCCTGCATAGGACAGAACATTGAAACCCACAATAACTCGTCAATTGATTAAAATGCAAGTAGATTTTATTGTGATTTATTTCTACAGCTGCATGAAGGCAATAATACAGTTTTCTACAGTGAAGTGCAAACCTGTGGCTGCTTTATCATTTTCTAAAAGCATTTAAAAAAATTTAAAAAGGGATTATTATCTTTCATTTTAGAGGGAACATGCAGTGATGCATATAACTAGGACACCAGCTGCTGTGAGGACATAGTGGAGGATCCCTGCTTTATTTAAAAAAATAATAAAGTTTTAAATCCATTAATGTTTTATTACTAGTAACTATAATTCAGCAGACCTAAAAGGTCCATATTATTCTCAATATGTTTATTCAGCATTTCTTTGAACATGTTTAGGTATGAAATGTTGAGTAATCCCTTAATTTGTCTTATATAAAATAAGTCTGTAGTCTTTTTCAGCTTTACACAGCATATGCCGGAAAAACTGTTGCAACAATCTTAGTAATATAACAATACAAACAATATAAAACTATTAGCAACAATACACATCACAATGATTAATGACTTTCAGCCCATTTTGGACTTAACAAGTTAAAATTTAAAGATTGAATAATCGTCGGACGCATGCTGAGTTGTGAACATGTTGCAGCAACAGAAAGATCAGTGGTGTGTGACACCCAGCCGGCCATGCTCCCAGTGTGAAGTTAACCTAGCGCTAATTTCTGCCATCTACAATAGTTTAACAAACAAAAAACTTGAAATTGTTCCCATATAATGATTAATTAAAGCAGAAAAAACCTACTACATTTTCATTTTCCTTTAATATAGATTTCTATTTTGATTTATTTAATTTCGCCTTAAATTTTTTGTCCTCTCAGATGGACTTAAAACCATCGTTTAGCAACTGCTTAGAAAGCAGGGTGTATTTTATTGCGGTACGCTGGCCCCCACTTGATGTGTTAAATCAAAGACAATATGATCTGTGAGGTTATGAAATAGAACAAACTCCAGAAGCTCCATTTCTTGTAGACACAAGATTCATGGGAACATTTTTAATAGACTGTGACATTCTGTCAAAAGACAGCAAAAGTTAAAGTTTTAGGAAAAACTCAGTTACATTTCGTGGAAAATTTGAGCAAGAAATAACTAACCTTTACCGAATAACTGCTGCAAAAATTAAAGTTCAAGTGTTTTTTAATGGACTGTGTTTTTTCAGGAGACTTCTTGGCAGGACCAAGCAGCAACCTCCGGAGGTAAAATGTGAAGCCTATGTGGAAGTTCAAAAGTTGCAGTTCATCCCTCATCCGCTAGGGGCTGGCTCAAAAACAGAGCAAATCCCCGTGGACTCCCATGTTAAAAAGACCAACTTCACAGCAGAAATAAACATGTTTAAAGCCTGGTACAAAAATTAATTTTATGATTAATATGTCAAGTTTACCTTCATGACAACTGTGAGGGAGGTGAATGTTTTCTAACTCATCCGTTTGGATGTTGAAATCTTGAAATTCGGCATAATTAGGGGCGTGTCCTTTTGATTGACATGAATCCAATATGTGCGGGAAGAAGGGAGAGTGTAGCACAAACTCGGTTTTTAGCTAAGCAAATGAATAAAAAGCTTAATTCAGTGCTACAGGTCTAAATCCTACCAGACAGCAGACTGGGAAAAAAAGCTTCTTCCACTTGACAGCTGTATGGAAATATATATACAATTTTCTACTTAAAAACTTTATAGCAGATATACCATCTGTCCAGGCTTCTCTGCTTTTTTTTGCTCCTCCCTTTTCCGTACTGCTATTTCTTGTATTGCTGCAGCTGAAAACATCCGTGCCAGATCCTTAACCTGAAACATGTTTTAAGATTTAATGCAAACTGGATCCAAACTGTTAAAGTACAGCTGAAAGTAGGTTTGCTCTAGATGTCCTACCTTCAAACCAGAGGAAAACCCGGAGAGCGGTTGGGTTTCATATGCTGCAGAAAAAGAGGGGGGTTACAGTAAAACCACATTTCCCGAAAATTTCTGCTTAATTAGCAAAATTACGAACATGATGTAGGATCCTCCTTTGATGAATTTTCTGCAGAAAAATTGATTTTGGTGTCCTTACTTCCATTTGAATTTGCTTCCTTCTGTCAGGAAAAAAAGGATAACACAAAGGATATTATTCACATATTTCATAATAAATTAATACGTACTCACTGTGCTTTTTTTATGGTGTAATTTTTTTGAGTGCTTGCTTTTTTAGATATAGAAGATATCACTTTTGTTCATTAATTACACGGTCCAAATGTTTAAAGTGAATCAAAAAATACTAACTATGTTCAGGCAATTTAAAAAAGCTGCAAAAAACAGTGGATGTTGTTGGGGTTTTTCTTTCTTATACTTTTTGTGACTCCTTAGAGGGAACAAGATTTATCCTTTGATATAACCTCTAAAAATTGACTAAAATCAAGTAATTGTTACAAAAGAATTTCAATTTTGATCAATTTGAACCAACAGAATGATCTTTGTGTTGATATTAAGGCCTGTCGCGATAACAAATTTTGCTGTGCGATAAAGTTTCTCAGAAATTATTGTGATAAGCGATAATATTGCCAAAGCGATAATGTTGTTTCGATTAGCCGGCATTGCTCTTAATGTGTCTTTTGTCATGTACGGTAGTATATAGGCTGACTCTATTTGTGCAATGTGCCTGAGTATTACGGGGGTTGTTACGGTAGACCAGGAAGTTGTAGGCTACACTTGTGTGTTCTGCCTACATGTGAAGAGCAGCAAAACAATAAATGAGGAATTGCTTGCAGCTATTATTTCTCCATTCGACTTATTTAAATATTTCAGCATGAGAATCGGAGGTTTAGTGCGAGTGCGTGAGAAGCCACTGAACTGCACGAGTCTCACGGCCAATGCGTGTTGGCAGCCCTGTAAAACAAATGCGGCATACCGGCTCACACAGGTTAGTCGTTCACCACGGTCTCGTGCTGCAGCATGCTGCTGTCAAATATGACACGAGAGAGATCACTCTGCAAGAAACCAGAGCGTTCAGTTGAGATACTCCATAGTGAAACCTGGTGTCATACTACAGTCTATGGTACAGTAACATAGGGAGAAAAAAACACAAATGAAAATTATCGCGGCCAGCAAACTTATCGCGCTCATTTTTTCTCACCGTGCAATTAATTGATTTATTGCTTATCGCGACAGGCCTACCAGCACAACCCCTGTGCTAGTTTTTGTTCCCCCTGTCCTCTACTGCCGTTTCCCGGGCCATGGTAGGTAAAAAATCTTGGGCCAAAAATTTGACCTGGAATATTAGAAGTGAATAAATCCAGCAAACTGCTGAGTATTCTTCAGAAGAGGATACATACTACACGCTACGCCCAAGAAACAAGTATTTTAATATCATTCTCTCACTGGGCGCCACAGTGATGTGAAAACTCTAATCAAAAAGAATCTTTTACCTGTAAGGGTTCATCTTCCTCTTTGTGTTTCTCCTTTGGCTGGACTGCTGCTTCCTGGGCTGAAAACATCTGAGCTAATTCCTTCACCTGAAAAATGGTTTGTGTAACTTTTTCTTTTTTTTAAACAGCATTTTGGGTTTTGCTGTGCAGGATATTTCACTATTTTTTTCCGAAGTCTTCCCTACCTTCATGCCTTTGGAAAACTGAGACTGTGCAGCTTGACTCGCTAGAAAACAACAACCGCGATGGCTTCAGCTCTTCAATAAAGTAGAAAATATGTGTTGAAGCAAATAACTACATACTTGATGATGGCTCCTCTCTCTTTGAGGCTGCGGCTGTTGCTGTGTGGGTGATGGTACTTCTTCTTGTGGCACCCTGTCAGTAAAGTGAGGAAAGCAAATAGGTTATTTCACAGGTTATGGCCTACTTTGCTAAAATTTCTAATTTAAAGAATCCATTGTTAATATTTCCAAACATTTACGGCACCAAAATCCAAGATTATTTGAGTGAAGATTAAGGGATGTGACTTATTTTAATTTGATGTGAAACCACAGCTTTTTTCCAAGGTTTGCCAAGCTAAGATGGTGCAAGTATGTTTTCATGGCTGTTTGTTTTTCTTTGTTTGCAAGACCAAACTACAAAACCTAATGTCAATAAATGGTCTAACACTGAAGCAAAAAACAGCAACGCTACTTGAAAACAGCAGCTTCATAATCATCGGAAAATTCAGATACATGTTACATAAAAAGGCACAGGCAGGATTATTTTTAGGTGATGGAAAGGACGGCTTGAGTGACTTTTTTTAGAACATACCAGCATCAGCATTTCAGTGTCACAACACTGATGTTAAACTACATGACACAAATTTGGGCAAAGCCTTGTGAATGCTTTTTATTTCATCCACAAGAATTGGCTGGAACTGGAACTATATAATAATCTTTAACGTGTTAATAATGACCTAGTATGAACTACAACACAAATTTAAATATGTAACAAAAAAAAAAGCTGTTTAGAGCCACAACAGCTAAAGCCCTGATATATTAGCTACATTTACAACTAGGTTAATTGGTCTCTCTAAATTTCACCCTAGGAGTGAGTGTATGTGTGTGAGTGAATGGTTGCTTGTTCCTATTTGTGTTGGCCCTGTTATGGACTTGTGACCTGTCCAGGGTGTACCCTGCGTGTAACCTGTTAAAATGCTGGGATGGGCTCGTAATGGATAAAGCGGTAAATTTAATGAATGACAAAACTGAGGAATTTAAGATTCAAACAAGATTTGTATAGACATTTGGCCAATAATGTTTTTTTAAAATCCACTTTTTTTATACAGAAAAAGCCACAAACAACTTCACCAATGAACATTTAAAGAGAATTTTTTTTTGCTGTCTAAACATTTTCTTAGTAAATGTGAATAAATGGTAGATGTTCTCTGTTTATGTGTGGGTTTTCTCTAAGTACTCTGGCTTTCTCCCACCATCCAAAGACATGCAATTTAGGTTAATTGGTCACCCTAAAATTCTCCCTAGGAGTGAGCATGAGTAGGTGTGTTTCCATTGTCCCTACAATAGCGCAAAAGCTAAATATCGCAATAAAAACTGATAATGGAAACACCTACATTTCAAAGAAATTCTCAAATATCATTAAAAAGTTTTTACGCTCTCATGAGGAGGTTTTTCAGACGTGTTGATATAGAAGTATATAGCAAAAGTGTAATAGAAACACTTCACCAGACGTGGCGTAGCGGGTCACGTGACCAGTTAATTTCAAATAAAGATGGCGCACTATGAGTAGACGCAGAGGGAGACGGAAATCTTTTTTTAAATAATTAATTAAAAAAAAAAAAAATCGTCATCCTTGATTGCAAACAACAGCAAAATGCAGAGTTTTACAAAGATTTAGAAATCTCCCTCCTCCTCAAAGTGAAGTCTCGCAGGACGAGATTTTACGTGAATCCCACCATGTAATGAAAACACCTGCAAATCACAATTGCACTTCGTGGAAATGTTAGATATACCGCTTTTATTTTGCAAAAATCTGTAATGGAAATGCAGCTAGTGGTTGTTTGTTTCTCGCCTGCTAATTGTTGGGATAAGCTCCAGCTTCCCCGTAACCCTTGTTTGGATTAAGCGGTAAAGAAAAAATTGACTAAAGTCAATAAACTACAGCTTCTCTACAATCTTTTTAGAGTCATAACTGCACTACCAGTTTGCTGAACAATTACTATTTATATTTCTTGCTTACAAAATCTGATGCAATCCATTACATAACATTACAGTCATTTAGCTGACGCTTTTATCCAAAGCGACTTACAATGGTTAGGCAGTAGCGTTAAGGGTCTTGCCTAAGGACCCAACTGGAAGGTGTTAATGTTTGTCCCCTGGGGGGGATTCAAACCCTGGTCTCACATGGGAGACTGATGCTCTACCAATTGAGCTAACCAGGAGCCTAAACTGCTGTTAGGAGTTACACGATTCAGTTGTTTTCCTGGTTATTAACATTAATATTGTTCCTCTCTGTTTACTTGACAGTATAGTTTTACAGCATCTGTTGTGAGCATTTTTGGCAGTTTTTCTGAGGTTTTTATTTTGTTTATATCGATATCGGAATTATATCGTATTGACCGAAATTAAGAAATATATTGTGATACAAGTTTTGGCCATATCAACCAGCCCTAATAGATGCTAACATTATTTTCACTGGACTACTTTACAACCAGCCATTTCTGACAGAAACTACATTTACTGTTAATATACTCTACTAGACAGAGCTCAATTTAAGGTTGTGTCAGGAAATGATTAGATTGTTAGCTAATACTGTACCAGCTATATGAAGAAATCCATTATCAAATATGCAGAGAAACACCAGATCCTCACAATGAATAAAAAGCTACGTTCAGACTGCAGGGCATAATGCTCAATTAGGATTTTTTGGTGAAGTCTGATTTTCTTTGGAGAGTCCGTTCACATTTCCAATTAAATGCGACTTGTATGTTATCTCCTGTATGAACCTTGTGCGCACCAAAACTGTCCCGCATGTGTAAAAGACACGACAACGTGACAGTGAGCGTGCGTGTGGCGTTTTGTGCGTATGTTGTAATGTTAAAGTTATTGTCCAATCGTAGCCAGCACATATTCAATGGCATCATTTTAAGGAGGAGATTACAAAAGAAAAGAGACAGATTTGTGGCCATGGCATTTTGTGGAGCAGTGGCAGCAACGTCTGTACAGAGAAACGTGTGGGTACGGAGTTGCAGCCAGGAGTGGTGGGAGAGTGATGTGAGCGCCTTTACAGATAAGTAGTTTCTAAACAAGTTTCGTGTATGACATGTAGGTCGGATTAACGCGACCTGACCATTCAAACTGAAGTCGCATGGCAAAAGATCAGATACATATCATATTTAGGACCACATATTCAAGTGGCCTGGGTCGCATTTGAAAAAAATCAGATCTGTGCCTTTCAGACTGTTAAGAAAATATCAGATACAGGTTGCATAGAGGCCAAAAAATTTGATTTGGATCGCTTCTGCCTGCAGTCTGAACGTAGCCAAATTCAGTAACTGCATGATTTCGACTCAACGGACCATTTATTGAAGGAATGGACATTTTCAACACAGCTCTGGTTTCACAATAACATATTACAGTACCTGTGACGGTTTGTGTCCCTCTCTGAATTTCTCCTTTGGTGGAGGGGCTTTTTCCTGGGCTGTAGTAACTGAAAACCTCCTGACCAGTTCTTTCACCTGAAATATTTTTTACTCTGTGAAAGATAGACTTAAATGATGACATTACTGTAAAAAGTTCTGCTATTTTAATAACATTCAGAAACAGATATTTGTGTCCTCATTGCATTTTAAAGTGTAAAAATGAGAGACAATTCACTGGGTTATTAGTGAGTCTACTGTACCGTTACGCTAGCAGATAAACCAGACTGTGCAGCTGTAGAAAACAAGAACAATGTATTTATTTTTTTAGATTAGGAATAAAAATCCACTTTTTCGAGCCATTATAAAACATACACGATGCTGGATCTCCTTTATGTGCGACATCAGCCACTGTTGTTATTGTGGTGGGAGTACTTGTAACTTTGACAATCTGTCAAAAAAGGTGAAAAAACTGTTTAATACGTAACAATATTTAGATTTAAACCTGAAATTTCACTTAAACATCTTTAATAGTTAAGTTGCTATTGTATGAAATGAAGTGTAAATACCTAAACTTTATTTCACATTTTAAATGTTATTGACTTAATTGTCCATCCATTTCCTGCCGCTTATCCGGAGTCGGGTCGCGGGGGCAGCTGCCTAAGAAGTGAATACCCAAACTTCCCTCTCCCCGGCCACATTCACCAGCTCATCCGGAGGGATCCCGAGGCGTTCCCAGGCCAGCCGAGAGATGTAGTCTGTCCAGCGTGTCCTGGGTCTTCCCCGCGGCCTTTTTCCGGTGGGACGTGCCCAGAACACCTTACCAGGAGGCATCCTAACCAGATGCCCGAGCCATCTTATCTGGCTCCTCTCAATGCGGAGGACCAGCGACTCTACTCTGAGCCCCTCCCAGATCACCGAGCTTCTCACCCTATCTCTAAGGGAGATCCCGGCCACCCTGCGGAGAAAACTAATTTCGGCCACTTGTATTCGCGATCTTGTACTTTTGGTCACTACCCACAGCTTGTGACCATAGATGAGGGTGGGAATGTAGATCGACCGGTAAATAGAGAGCTTTGCCTTTTGGCTCAGCTCTTTCTTCACCACAACAGACCGATGCAACGTCTGCATCACTGCAGACGCGGTCCCGATCCATCCTTTCCTCACTCGTGAACAAGACCCCGAGATACGTAAACACCTCCACTTGGGGCAGGACCTTATTGCAGACCTGGAGAGAGCACTCAACCCTTTTCCAGCTGAGGACCATGGTCTCGGACTTGGAGTTGCTGATTCTAATCCTAGCCGCTTCACACTCGGCTGCAAATCGCTCCAGTGAGAGCTGAAGATCATTGCCCGATAAAGCCAACAGAACCACATTATCTGCAAAGAGCAGAGACCCAATCCTGAGGCCACCGAACCGGATCCCCTCAACACCTCGGCTGCTCCTAGAAATTCTGTCCATAAAAGTTATGAACAGAATCGCTAACAAAGGGAAGCCTTGGAGGAGTCCAACCCGCACTGGCAACGATTCTGATTTACTGCTGGCAATGCGGACCAAACTCTGACACCGGTCGCACAGGGACCGGACAGCTCGTACAATTGGGTCCGGCACTCCATACTCTCGGAGTACCCATCAAATGGAGTCCCCGGGGGACACGGTTGAAAGCCTTCTCCAAGTCCACAAAGCACATGTAGATTGGTTGAGCAAACTCCCATGCCCCCTCAAAGACCCTGAAGAGGGTGTAGAAAACCACACTGCTCCTCCTCAATTTGAGGTTCGACTATCCGACGGACCCTCCTCTCTAGCACCCTTGAATGGATGTTACCAGGGAGGCTGAGGAGTGTGATCCCACTGTAGTTGGAGCATACCCTCCAGTCCCCCTTTTTGAAGAGAGGGACCACCACCACAGTCTGCCAGTCCAGGGGAACTGTCCCTGATGTCCACGCTATGCTGCAGAGGCGTGTCAGCCAAGACAGCCCTACAGCATCCAGAGCCATAAGGAATTCTGGGCGGACCTCATCCACCCCCGGGGCCCTGCCGCTGAGGAGCTTTTTAACCACCTCAGTGACCTCAGTCCCTGAGATGGGAGAGGCAGCACCAGCTACCCCAGACTCTGCTTCCTCATCGGAAGACATGTTGGTGGGATTGAGAAGGTCTTTAACGCATTCCCTCCACCGCCTCACAACATCCCGAGTCGAGGTCAGCAGCCCCCCATCCCCACTGTACACAATGTTGACGGAGCACTGCTTTCCCCTCCTGAGCCGCCGGATGGTGGACCAGAATCTCCTCGAAGCCGTCCGGAAGTCATTCACCATGGCCTTAGCGACCGCAAATTTTGCCTTAGCGACCGCCAAAGCTGCGCTCCGCTTAGCCTGCCGATACCCATCAGCTGCCTCTGGAGTCCCATAGGCCAGAAAGGCCCGATAGGACTCCTTCTTCAGCTTGACGGCATCCCTTACTGCTGGTGTCCACCAACGAGTTCAGGGGTTACCGCCAAGACAGGCACCGACGACCTTACGGCCACAGCCGCGGCTGGCCGCCTCAACAATAGAGGCACGGAACACAGCCCACTCAGACTCAATGTCCCCCGCCTCACCCGGGACATGGTTGAAGCTCTGCCGGAAATGGGAGTTGAAGGCTCTTTCTGACAGGGGACTCTGCCAGACCTTTTCCAGCAGACCCTCACAACACAATTGGGTCTGCCAGGCCTGGCCAGCATCCTCCCCCACCACCTGAGCCAACTCACCACCAGGTGGTGATCAGTTTACAGCTCCGCCCCTCTCTTCACCTGAGTGTTTAGGACATGCGGCCGCAAGTCTGACGATTAGACTACAAAGTCAATTATCGAACTGCGGCCTAGTGTGTCCTGGTGCAAAGCACACATGTGGACACTTATGCCTGAACAAGGTGTTCGTTATGGCCAGTCCATGACGAGGACAGAAGTCCAGCAACAAAATACCACTCGGATTCAGATCAGGGGGGCTATTCCTCCCAATCATGCCCCTCCTAGCCTCGTTGTCATTGCCCACGTGAGCATTGAAGTCCCCCAGCAGAACGAGGGAGTCCCCGGAAGGAGTGCTCTCCAACACCCCCTCCAAGGACTCCAAAAAGGGTGGGTACTCTGAACTGCCGTTTGGTGCATAAGCACAAACAAGTCAGGACCCGTCCCCCCACCTGAAGGCGGAGGGAGGCTACCCTTTCGTCCACTGGGGTAAACCCCAATGTACAGGCACCAAGTCGGGGGGCAATGAGCATGCCCACACCAGCTTGGCGCCTCTCACCGGGAGCACCTCCAGAATGGAAGAGGGTCCAGCCCCTATCAAGGACAGTGGTTCTAGAGCCCAAGCCGTGCATTGAGTTGAGTCCAACTTTATCTAGCTGGAACAGCTCAACCTCACACACCAGCTTAGGCTCCTTCCCTGCCAGAGAGGTGACATTCCACGTCCCTAGAGCTAGCTTCTGCAGCCTAGGATCAGACCGCCAGGGTCCCCGCCTCTGGCAGCCGCTCAGCTCACACTGCACCTGACCCCTATGGCCCCTCCTGCATGTGGTGAGCCCACAGGAGGGGAGGTCCATCTCACCCTTTCGGGCTGAGCCCAACCGGGCCCCATGGGCAAAGGCCCGGCCACCAAGTTCCTAAATCACCTATATGATGATGACTTAATTGTACTTAATATAATTTTTTTTTTCTGTGGGATTAATAATGTTTTTTTCCTTCAAGTGAAAAATTCTATAATGCTGCTCCAGTACTCCATCTTGCAAGCTGTTTCTTATAGTCCAACATGCTTTTTTCGTTTGTTTTTTCCTCTGTAATAAATTCTTCACCTCCGATTCACATTGATTTACCTTAAATAAAGCTGAGTCCTTCCTCTTGGGCGGGACCACAGGTGGAATGTTTGAATGTTTCATGACCGATTTGTTTACCTGAAAAGATGAAAGTTTAACTCACAACATATTAAAAGACAGAAACTGAACTGAAGTAATGAAAACATGTAACTCTCTTTAACTTTACCTCCTGCAGCTTTGTGGGTTTTCTGAGAGAGCGTTGTGGAGTAGAAGCTACAAACAAACACTCTCAACATTTATTTATCTTAAAGTGTTCCCAATATTAGTTAAACCATTCATTTAAATGTTTATTATTATAATATTTATTATCATGTTGAGTTGGGAAAATTATAATTTGATACATACGTGACATGTTCTCCTTTGTGAATGCAACTTTTGTTGGTGAATCAATCCTCTATAACGAAATATGACTTGTGAATTCAATTACCTCACCTATGCATCTTTAATTACATTTTTATTAGTTTTAAAAAAAACTGATTAATTCTGGCCTCATTGATTACCACATATATAATATATACTTGTTGTTTACCCCATGGTCCGTCTCCACTGGTCTGTTGATGTCTTTTAAAGTTTCTACAATCATCTGATTTCCTTGTAAATAGTCGTGAATTTCTTGGTCAGACTCTGAATCTGCTATCTCTAGATTTATCTTTAATAAAGGTAAGTCCTTCTTCTTTGGTGGGACCACGGGTGGAGATGGTAACTGCTTGCTGACTGATCTGTTCACCTGAAAAGATGAAAAGTAATTTTACCAAAATAAAATAAAAAAACCAACAGACTGAACCACAAGGAATGAAAATATTGCTATTGTATGTATAGATGACGATGCTCTGCCTGCTCAGCAGCAGAAAAATCCTGCAGTTGGTGTCTGATATAGTGTCTTTAGGTTGGGTGTAAAAGCTTTACAAGGGAAAATCACTCTCAGATTTGCTCTCAGAATCACCTATATGATGATGACTTAATTGTACTTAATATAATTTTATTTTTTTCTGTGGGATTAATAATGTTTTTTTCCTTCAAGTGAAAAATTCTATAATGCTGCTCCAGTAGGAGCAAGGACACACTGTATGCACAATTAATCTGAACCTCATGGTTATTTTCTACATGTATTTTCAGGTCATAGAAACTTGAAGTTTACTAGATGCATATTTGAGAAATGAGGGGGTGGGGATGTGCATGAGTAAATGTCACCATTTGCAGTTGCAATAAAGAAAACTGGTTTGTCTTAATTTCTTGTCCCACAGAGTAAGAATTTTACAATTGTGACCAAATCTTGTAAATAAGTAAAAAAAAAAAAAAAAAAAAGCATTCATAAACATAAGACATCTTCATCACCTTCGAATCAGATTCCTTTTGATTTATGTTCAGTAAAAAGGAAACTTTCTTCCTAGGCAGGACCACAGGGGGATATGATGGCTGTTCTCTGACTGATCTGTTCACCTGGTGGCCAAGATATAACAGTTACAACAACAACCACAGCGTCTAACAACACTTACTGGCACTGTGACTTGGCATAGGAACAGATAAACTGCACCATCCTGTGTATGTATTGAACATTAAAGAGCGTAGTACCAGTGAAAATGTTTGATCTTTCCTCTGTTTGTCCTTTGATTGGACATCTGGTTCTGAGTGCATGATTGGTGGATGCTCACAAACCAAACCCTCCACAAAGAAAAAAATTTTTTTTATACTTAAAGGATAGAGTTTTTCCCTTTAAAATGAGTACATGTAAGACTCTGCAACACAATGATATAAAAAAGCTGATGTAAAGTAAAGGAGTTAATTCATTTATTAATTACCTGTGATGGTGTCAGATCCCACTGATGTCTCTTCGTTGGTGTGAGTGCTGAAGCAGTTGGAGTCTCCCTGTCCACCTGAAGGAAAGGACAGAAAACTATTATCACCATACATGTAAATGGAAATTCCAAGCCATTTAATTACAGCTAATCTACTGCACCTGCACCTCAGAGGAGAAATCCTGCAGCCACGGCCTCGACTTTATCTTTGCAGAGGTTTGGAGAGACACGTCTGGAGCTGCAAATGCTGCAAGAAAAGAAGATTCCCAATTTTTTAATCATAGTTGCTTCAATTTTATCCTGATTTTGTGAATAAACTGCTCTTTTTTCTTTATACATACGGTCCTCAGGCTCCTTCTTGGTTCTGAAGGTTGTTGCTGCGTAGTCATTGCTGCTTTCAGCGCTCCAGAAGCCCTCCATGTCTCCACTGAATATATTCTAATGAAGACAATAAGCCACAATGCTGCAAAGAATTTTTTTTATGGTTCAGAGCAAACTGTTATGCACCTTTGGTAATGGCTGAGGCTTTATATTTTTCTTCTTAAGATAGAATCCATCTTCAGGGTTTGCTGGTATTGAATGCTCCCTAAATGGTCTGTTGACCTGAAAAACATTTATTCCATCTATAAAGAAATGATCACACGCATAGTGAAGTCAAACAGTCACAGATGTTTGTGCCTCTGCTTCACCTGCAGATGTGTGGAGAGCTTCTCTTGGCCTGACTTTGGCCTGGTTGCTCTGTGGGAGGTGTGCTGAGGAACCACAGAAGCTGCTGTGAAAAGACACAACAGTCAGGTCACTGCAAAATCTCCTTGTGACTGAATATGAACCCAACACATACATGATCTGTACTCTCTTCTGTTGCTCATCCTCGGAGCCTCTGGCAAAGTCTGTAAAGTTGAGGTGGAAATTAAAAGTGCTTGGTGACATGTTTACCTGAAATTTGACTGCTTGACCTAAATAAACCTGAATATTTTACCCATTTCTTTACACTGACTCTCTTTGTTTGAGGATATGTATCGTAATCCACTTCATCTTCCCGGCACATGTCCCAGTTGTACTGCTCTTTCTTCGGGATCCTCATTCCCTTTGCCGTACAGCCCATCTTCCCCTGATGAATTCTCAACCCCTGATGAGTTGTGATTTTAGTCCAGCCACAGTGGCAAACCTGGAGACTCTGGTCTGAATAGTAGTCTTTGGTTTCTGTTCAAGACATATTCTGATTTTTAAATCAATTAGAATAAACTGATTTGTCTTCATTGCTTAATAATTTTTGAATGAACACAGCAAAAATCATTTAGAGAACTCACCTGTCTTAAAAGAGCTACGAACATCCACCTTAAGATCCATTTGTACTTTTGGTGGTCCCACATAGCCCCACATGTACTGTTGTTCAGGCTCTGCAACCCTTATACCCTTTGGTGTGCACCCCATCCTACCCTGGTGGATTCTCAGGCCCTGGTAGGTGGTCACTTTGGACCAGCCACAGCCGTGGCAAACCTGGAGGCTCATTTTTGCTGTTTGTGCACAGAAAACATGAATAAAGCATATTAAGGAAGCACAAGTTTAATCATCTTCTGTTTCTTTCTGTTTACATTCCTCTGTGGCAACCAAGAGCTAAATGAGAAGGTTTCTGTCTTCTCGTATGATTTATTGCAGTCAAACCACCGTAAAACTCTTTTTACTCATTGTTTTCTTATAGGTGCTCCTGATGATTCTCTGCTTTGTTTTCTCACATAAGCCGTAAGATGTTTTTAGTTAAGATTCTTTACAGGTTCAGCAGCTTATTGTCTGCCTTTTCTGTTTGGGTTTGATTACACATTTGTTCCTGTCTTTGTTTAATTTCTTTTGTCTTCCCCTCGCTCCCCTCCTTTCCTTGATATCCATTAAGCTCTCCCATGTTCTGCGTAACACGGCAGCACAGCCATCATTCTGCTTGCTAAGATGCTGTACGGAGCGAGTTAAAGGAGGAAAAAAAGAAAACAACCAGACTGTAACAGCTGCAGAATCAGATGCAGTTATGTAGACAAAGTTCCTTTTGGTCCAATCCTTTGAAGTAACCCACCAATGTTTTCCTTATTTTACTTATTTAGTTCTCTGGGTTTTGTAGCACAGCAACTAAAAACACATTTCACAAGATAATGACTTTTAGGAAAATTTTAATGACAAATATGTCAAGATATAAATGTTAATATTTTTGTAATTACAATATTATCTCACAGCAGTGACATAACATAAAGCAGTGGAGTTTTGTCATGGTGCGAGGAGGAGGAAGGACCTAAATTCCCGGTGAGGATGGAGACAGTTGGAAGTAAGAATGAAGAAAATTTAATAAAACTAAATATGCTTGACTGGCATGATAACAAGGCACTCTAACCAACAGCTTACTGATGATACTAAAAATGTAAAAATGGTGCAGTGGTAGCCTAGTGGGCTGTAGAACCTGGGTTCAGGTCCCCGGGCTGGCAACTAAGGTAAAACCACTGTGGGCCCCTGAACAAGGCCCTCAATACCCAACTGCTCCCTGGCTCTGAAATCTGGCAGCTAGCAACTAGGATGGGTTAAATGCAGAGAAAGAATTTCCCAGCTTGGGATTAATTAAGTATTATAAAAAAATTAATAAAATAAAAACAAAACGGAGAACCAAACTGGTTTAGGACTGACATGGAGAGATGAGGATCTGGGAAGCAATTAAAGAAACAAGGAACAAGGAACTAAGGACTAAACAAGGAGCATGTGTCAGTAATGGTGGAAAAGCAAGGAACAGATAACCAAGAACCCAAAATAACACCAGAACCAGACATTTAAACTAAACCAAAACAGAACTGACTCCAACTGATGGTGACAAAAGTAAAAACGCCAAGTTACTGCTCCTTAAATTAAATAAATTAAAACATTTACATTTCCCTCAGTTGGCTTCTTCATTTTGCTCTGAGACTTTACTGATGCAGCTTTTAACCTCAACAAACTCCGTGTGAACTTACTAAATAAACTTGCTCTTTGTTCATATTCAGTTTCTAAATTAGCTTCTAAATGAAGGTAAATAACAAGATAGATGAGATTTCCTACCTTCTACTCCTGCTGCTGGAACATCAATAAAACGGTACCTCCACTTTGCTTTTGTGATGTTTTCTAACGTTCCCGCCTTACTGAGTTTCAGTTTCGTTTCAGGGACCGTTAACCGCATTTTTTTTTTTTTTTTTTTTTACTCTCTTGAATCTTGATGCTGAGTCGCTTCTGCTCAGAGTCAAAGACACGAGGCCTGTGTATAAAACTGTATTTATTCATATATACATACATATTCTTTTTAATTCAAGATATTTACATAAATGTCTTTAATGGCATTTCAAACTTATGATAAACACCAGCATAAGACATTTTCCACAAACGTGCCAAAACTTAAAATAAGTGTTTTCGTCTGTGGTGGAGGAAGTAGGCTTAGTCACTTTCTCCACCACAGACAGGAAGGAGTCAAGAGTTATGCATTTTAAACACAACAATAATATGAAACAGAAGAGGAAGAATGTCTACTGTTGTTGTTACATTGCTTCATGAAATGTTAACATTAGATTATCACACATTTAATACGCAAGTCACATAGTTACACATTTAACACGTTATACAACATGTTTTCATCTTACCGAAGTTACTGACTTTTCTCTTAATACTACCTCAGATGAGCAACACGTGATAAATGCAGCACCATGTTATTATTTATTTAACCGTCAGAGACCTTATAAGGGATGAAAGATTATTGATATAATTACCTACTATAGAAAATTAATTAATTATTTTTATTTTCAACTTTTGCTGAAAATTAGACCCTGATATTCACAAAACAACATCAAAAGTCTATCGAGGATTAAAAATCTATTTTATTGTTTCATTGCAATTTGTGCAGGCATTTTAACAGACACAAACTCTTCGAAACTGGGAATACATTCAGTTCTCTAGATGTCCCAAGATACCAACATCATGAATATATGAATCTGCTTGTGGAGCATTTCTTTTTTTACTTTCAGTGGGGGTTTTTTTTTTTGTTTGTTTGTTTGGGTTTTTTTTTTTGTTGTTTTTTTTTAAGAAAACATGGCCAGAGGGAGATTAACACAAACTAATTCCACCCTTACTTGCACCTTAGAAATTGTAAGAAAAATCATATGGAATATCATCATGTTTATTATATTTGATTGTGATTTATTAATGATTCATTATTATACTTGAACCTATCATTTATCCATTAAGTTTTAGAATCAACTTTGTATTTACTCTGTACCAATCTTTGTATTTTAATCATTGAGAGACTGAAATGTAATCAACAGTATTTTTGCATGTGTGTGCTGGTTTATGCTGGGATCCAAGGCCGAGCTGTGGATAAGAAGAAAAGAAGACCATTGCATCCATGACTCCCTACATCTTATCTTAGTAGAAACTGCTTGAAACCTAGAGACCTGAACTTGTATATTTCTGAAATGTGTAATGTTCAAGGGAAGGACTTCATGAACCTTCCTCTTATAATGCCTTGTAATGTGTGAAAAAGCTCAGTGTATCCATCATACTTGTACTCCTTGCAAGTAAAATTGTATACATTTTAATAACTACTCTCTGTGGTTCTTCCTTATGTTGAAGGTTTAGCATTGCAGTTCTGGTGTTGGGAACAGAAATGTAAAGGCTTAGCAGTCGCTAGGTGCTGCCAATAAAATGCATTAAATCAACAGAGGTTGTGACAGTTCGCTGTTCTGGAGCATTCAGGTCGGTGTTAACACAATGTCAAGGAGGAAAGACTTCAGCATTGATCTAAGAGAAGCAACTGTTGCTGCCCATCAAACTGGGAGAGTTATGGGGTCATTTCCCTACAATTTGAAGTCCATTAATGTACAGTGAAAAGATCATTCACAATAATAACATTTGATAGACTTATCAATCTTCCCAGGAAAGGATACCCCTGCAAGTTCTTAAGATCAGACCATGAAATGCTCAGAGAAACAACCAAAGAGCTTCATTCTCTAACTAAAAAATGTCCTCTGTTGTGGATGTTTCTGTCTCCACTATTTGAATGCTGGGAATCCATTTGTCTGGGTTGTTGAACACACAATGAGATGTCTCTTGTGGTCATTCTGTTTTGTTTATAATCTTGGCATTAATTGATGTCAGCAATGTTTTTGAACCAGCTCATAGGTCTACTTTCAAACTCGCTCATGTAATTTGTGTAAAAGTGAATTTTGTAGAGCTGCTGTTGCAGTCAAGCTAACAGTTAAAACTGCAGATAAAAGTTGGAATGAATAACTTGCAAATAATATTACAGTATTTATACTAATAATGGCTGCCTATCGATTGTAATAAGAATAAAAATAAAAGATCTTACCCATAAAAAGTAATGTTTTAAGATAATTTCCATCACTTAAACCAATATCATGTAAAAACATTAGTTCAAATAAGACTAATAAGTAATAAAAGTGTAATGTACATTACATTACAGACAAGAAAAGTGTTATTTGTACAAGATTAGAACTTTTTATTAGCTTAATCAGAGTTAACCCCATAGAGGATTTTTGATTCTGAAAATGAAAATGTAAAATTATCCGCAAGTCTCGTTGAAAAAGTTGTCAAAATGCGATTTTAAAGTTGTGGAAACATGAAAAAAAAGTTTTTGAGAACACTTAAGAACTGATGTTCATTTGTCTCATGGCTCAAATCACAGATATGGAGCACAAACGCCTCCATTCTTCCTCCAATGACTTTTCAAAATCTTTCCCAGCAGTAATAACCAAAGGCTCAGAGTTTTTCTCATCTTGCCTCATATGTGGACTAAAGTATGGATAAATTTGGTCTTTAAATAAGCAGTTTGTGAACGAGTAGATGTGAGACTGAGCTGTCACATCGTAGAAGGAGACGAGACCTTTCTCGTAGTCCACCAACACCCCCACCTTAGTCGGTTTCTCTTTCAGGGAAAGACGAATTGGTGGTGCTGTCATGGCTGCGTAGTTCTCCTCCTCATAGTGGACCAGAACCCAGTAACCATTATCCGGGCTCAGCATGAGCTTCCCCTTGCGGTTGGCATCGCCTCTCGCCACACCCAGATCCCATCCACTTTTCTTGTTAACCTCCACTTCCCAGTATGATTTCCCAGAGGTGAAGCTGTTGATCCCCAGGACACTGCCGAAATGATCGAACCTCTGAGGATCATCCTCCACTTTCTGGTCCTCTCCTCCATCTTTTACTTCTTTCCCATCATCGGAAACAACAAGGCGCTGGTGCGCAGTGGTCCAATCCAGCTGCACTTCAACTGTTAAGTCCAACAGAAAACTGATTTATAAGTTATATTATTTATAACCTTTTTTGTTTTTACAATAATAAAGTAAATTATTTCATCTACCTTTAAACTTTGTGAGTCTCTCAAGTTCTGTGAAGTTAAGAAGAGTTTTAGATCAACAAACGCATCTTTTTTTTTTTTACTGTTACTGTTGTGGACTGAACTCTTACCGATGCAGACCAGCTTCTCCAGTTCTTGTTGAATCTTTTCCATCATTGTTGTTGTGGTTTTTTTCATGGTGTCAAAAGACAGAGACGTGTCAAGCTCCACCTTAGTCCAGTCCCTCATGTCATCCTGGACTGTAAGAGATGGGTACCTCTGACAAAAAGAAAGATGAAAGGATCAGTTCACGGCTCTAAAGCAGTAATGAATAAAAACGATAAGAGGAGGGAAAATATCTAAGATGCTACAAGTTCCCTCTCACCTGTAAGAAAAGGATGTGATCCTCTAGCACAAATATGTCGTCCAAGTCAGATATGGTCTTCTCAAGATTGTTGATTTCAGCTTCCAGCTCATCTTTTAGGTCTTTTGCTTCTTTTTCCAACAACTGTCTCCTGTCTCCCAGCGGCTTAAGCACTTTCTCCTGGGCAATCTCCAAAATGGCTACCATGGCTCTGAACACAGCCTCAATATCCCACCACTCATTTTCCAGGTGGTCCTGAAAATGGGTAAAATTGATTGACTTTGACATTTTTTCCTCTTATGTGTATCACATAGTGACATGACTTTACAACACCTCTCTGAAAGTCAAGTTTTAGCATTGCTTTCATGGTCATTGGCAACAGTCAAGACATGGATACTGGAGGATGCTTCTGGTTTCTGGTTGTAGTGTGAGCTACATGCATTCAGATTTCTTGTTTTTTTTTTGTTTTTTTTTTTGGTGTGCACTGTGATATAACACACACTTAACTCATTTTAAAAAACCTTGTTTCACTTTGTCCTTTGTTTTTGGGCTTGCTGTAGCTCAGGTGGAAAAGCAAGGTTGACCCAGACTACATGTTGAAGTGTCTTTGGTGAAGATACTGAATGTGCATGTTTGGTTCTTTTGCAGCTTACCTTGCAAGTCTTTAGAGCAGCATTAATCTCATCCAGTTTAATTTGCCTCTTCTTAATTTCCGATTGTAACTCAGTCTTTCTGGTTTCAAGCTGAGACTGCAGAAGACAAAGAAAATGGCCAATTTACAAAATTCAGACTGAAATTTACAGTAATATTACAATAGAAGAACTATTTCATGGACAAGCAGGTGAATGAATTTAACACACCTTCTTCTTGTGACATTCATCTTCAGCCGAGACAACTTCCTCCTGACCTTCTTCCACACATCGGATACAGATACACTTCTGCTGCTTCCTGCTGTACAGCTCAAAGGTACGTCCATGTGTCAGACAGGCCCTTAAATCCAAGTTCTCCACAGGCTCCACCAGCTTGTGGCCCTTCAACCTTTCAGCTAAATAATGTTTCTGCAGGTGGATTGAACAATATGAGGCCAGACACACAAGGCAGGACTTCTCAGACCTTTGTTTTGGTTCCATGCAGATGTCACAAGCCACTTCCCCAGGTTCTCCACCAAATGCTTCATCTTTCAGCTGCTGACTGAAATCTCGGAGCACTATATTCACATTTGGGGTTTTGTTGATATGGTTATTGCACAGGGGACACTCGCTGGACCGAAGCTGAAGATGGCGTTGTAGGCATGACATGCAGAAGGAGTGACCACAAGCTGTAGTGACAGGGTTGGTAAATACTTCCATACAAATGACGCAGGTTAAATGCTTCTCAAATGAGCAGGGCTTGCTGGGTGAGCTGGAGGCCATGTCTGCCTAAAGACAGCACAAGTTAATGTGTTAGAAAATATCAGGAGTTAAGCTTCTGTTTCTTTGTTTACAGCATTTCACACATAAATTTCTTCAGTATTAATTCAAGAAAGTTTTGCAGTTTGCTGATTATTTGTGATGAGTTTTATTAAATTGTACAGATCAGTGGAAAACTGGTCATTCAAGTTTAGGTAGTTGCTCCTTATACAGACCAAATATGGTTGCACAGCAGCAGGGTGGTGAAAATTACTGTCTGTCTGTCTGTCTGTCTGTCTGTCTGTCTGTCTGTCTGTCTGTCTGTCTGTCTGTCTGTCTGTCTATCTATC
>JBAMHW010000005.1:17121989-17149651 GCA_037177495.1 Rhadinocentrus ornatus | reverse complement strand
TTCTAACATAACGCCAAAATAAACTTCACTGTTAGATTGAATTAACTCACCTATCCAGCAGAAAGCTGCAACCTCTGCAGGTTCCCCTTTCGGCTACTGTATTCAAAGATGGCGATCTTATGTGTCTTATGCCACCTATGTATTTATTAACATCTAATTCTAAGCTACGAGAACGCATTTATTTGGATGGGACTGTGATTAGACTTTGGTAAAATACGTATTTATAAAAGCAATTCTTGATTTTTGCTAATAAAAAAACAAAAAAGCTGAACACTGTACCTTAAGTACAGCTAACTTTATGAAGCTTACACTGATCTCTGTTGTATTCTGAGTTATACGTGGTACAGTTAACAGATTAGATCGATTCACCCCACAAGTTGACCTTGATCGATTCCTTATTTTGCTAACTAACACCTTTTGGGTCCAGACGTGATCTCAGAACAGCTGTCCATAGTAGCCTTACAACAGCCAGGACCCTGAACGCATCATGGCATGTTATCTTTGTTGTGAATTCTGCTCTGTGAACCTCCTGCACACCCTCCCGTGCCTTGCTCTTTCAGGACAGATGATATAAGAGGAGGATGAGGAGGGGGAGCCCTGTATTTCTTGGTAGATGGTGGTCACTGGGGTCCGGACTGGAAAAGAGACAACCTTTGAAAACCTTGGGTGATGTGGAGAAGAGGTTCTGATGAGGGAGGAGAGCTGGAAGTTGATCGCCTCTCTGCTGTGTCCATCACTCTTATCTGTACACTCATGTTTGGGTTTGCCATCCCAACATCATGACCCAAGTGTGCACCAAGTAATCTGCATCCAGTTAGATTTGGATGCACACAATCAGGTCTGAGTCGCTCCTTACAGTTCCAAAAGATATTGAAGTTATTAATAGACTTTATCCCATGAGCGATACATGCGTTTGATAACCAGGTGTTCAGGCCAAGAAGTCTACTGAAAAGTTTAATTCCATTACCCCCCATCGGAATAGGTCCTGAAATGTGAACATGGTGTGCTCCACACTGACACAGTCTCTCCAACAGCAGAGAAAAGTCTTTCTTCAGGATCTCAGAGCCAGTTTCCTCCTTAAAACATCAAAAGACCCCGTGTGGACAATAATCTTCATACTATCTGGAAGTGAAGACAGAATTGTTGGCACGATATCTATCAGTTCCCTGACTGATGTATCAGAAAATGTTAGATTTTCCGTCTTTGCCATCTTCACATGCTGTGTTGTAGAGTCTCCAATCAGATAATGTGACTGTTACTTTTTGTGTGGAGGCACCGATAGCTTCTCTAGTCTTCCTGTTAGTGGAATTTTGGTCTCTACTCCTTGTTTGGTTAGCCCTTGGCCGAGTTTTAGGACTATTTCTCAAGTTTTTATAGATCCTTGCATCACAATTATAATCATTCATTTTAATATGAGTCAACATATCATATTTATTATGCAGTGAGACTTCAGGTGGTGGAGTGAGTGCTGGAGCTTTAAATTTCCTGTTGGATTTACCTCTGCGACACACAACATCAGACAGAGAGAACTCAACCATTTGTTCCCTTTTTCTGTTGGAAATCAAATGTACAGTGTTAATTAATGTAGAGGCTCACCAAAGAGTAGAATTAAACGTATGATTGGATATGCCACAGAATATAATGGATCTAAAGTTCTGAGAGAAAGACAGATCGTGTGACAATAAGGCCTTCAGATTTGTGTCGTCATCGAGGAGTTCCCATCTGGTGCAGCCCGCGGAGAGCAGCTGGAGTCCTGACCTGTCCCGGCATCTGCCATCTTGCTCCCTAAAGATTTACATGTCATGTGACAAGGTGACATTTTGCAGCCATTTCTGACCACCTGGCATCATGTTAAATCCACCACGCTTATTATTAACATGACACTGATGGCAGCAGAGCTGTCTGGAGTACAAAAGCCAATTAGAAGACAGCCTTGAGTCAACTGCATGAATTAAGTTGACCTTTGCCTTTAGTTTAGGTCTAAATGTTAATTACGCAATGAATCAGCAAGATTTTGATTTCAAGATAAATGTCATACGATTTCACACTGACTTCCTGACACAAATCTCGGGCTCTTATTTTGAAGCTGTAGTTACAGATCTTCTGTTCTGACAATTAAGATGTGCACAAAATATCCACACCTAAACATTTCTATCTTCTTTGCAGCAAAATCTGCATCAATGACTCAACTTTATTATAATCAAATGCACATTCAATATCTTTATTCAGTGCCCTCGATTGTCATCACTGTCATCACTACAAATTTTGCCCATAATTTTGTCATTGCAATAGCATATTGTATATCGCTATTTGGTTCATTTTGATATAATAATGCTGAATAGTGCAGTGTGTCTTCAGTCATCTGAGTCCTTTCTGGCCCAAGTTCTTCCCCAAGAACTTTTCTAGGAACTGAAGCCTTTTGAAAAGAACGGGATGAAAGACAAATTCCCTTGCATGACATGTCTTATAAGAGATCAAATTTATTTAAGAAGTTCAGTGAAGAGGTACAAAAGTAACTTTATAGTAAAGACATACAATCTATGCCCCCTAACACATTATTTTACAACATCTGCAACAGCGTTTTATCTGGTCCCTCCCCCTAGGCAAGGTCCAAACATGAACATTTACATCCATCAACTTCTGCTTTAGTATATTACGTCACAAAGCATCGTAGCAATAGTTAAAAGACTTTTCTCACATGCAGTTAGCCCTCTAGCATGGACAGCTCAGTCAGGGATTAACAAAGAGGAAGGTCAGTGTTAGGAAAACTTTGGAAGTTAATACATTTTTCTTCACATTTTCATAGTTTAATATCCCCCTTGTTTATTGTTCAAAGTGTGAGATAAGAGACGATTGAACTATTGACAGCTGAGTAATCAAATTACAATACGATTACACACATGAATACAGTCAAAAAAAGTCTATAGTTAAGCAGACTAGCCCACAGTACGATAGAACAAAAAGTGTTGGTGCAACGTGATTTGTTTTCTTATATTTGATAAGACACTAAATTGTTTCTAGTAAAAACCATTGCAAACAAGAAAAATTGTCATTTATATACTCCAGAAGTGTCTTAAAGACAAGTTAACTTGTTTAAACAAAAATACCAAAACATCATTCTTCTGAAGATGTTTTAAATGTTCAGTTTAGTGACTGACTCAGCTGTGTTTAACATGAGCTATAATGAGAGCAGTGGCGTTTTTTCCTTCCTGAGTGAGACAAGGGCTGAAGATGGGATATACACTCTCGCTGAAGTTGTCAATGAAAGTGTAGAGGTGTAGACGTGCCTTCACATCATAAAAAGATAGTTGCCCTGCCTCATAATCCAGGAAGACACCTATTTTACTGGGCTGGGACGGCAGCATCAGAGGCAGGCGAGTCTCTGCCAGAGCCTTCACCTCTCCGTTCTTCAGCCACAGGCACCAGTAGCCCCCCTCAGGGCTCAGCTTGATCTCGCCCTTGCGGCGTGCCGAAGCACGGGCCAAACCAAGGGTCCAGGCGGTCTTGCGCCCTACTTCCACTTCCCAATAGTGTCGACCAGAACTGAGCCCCTCTCGAGCCGTGACGAAGAGAGCAGGGTGGAAGCGTTTCGGACCATCGGTGTGGGAAACCTTACGCTCTTCGTATTTCACCTGTTGACCATCATCAGAGACGACCAGGTTCTTCTGGGCAGTAGACGGGTCTAGAATCACCTCAGCTGGACAGGACAAAGCAGATTTAGAATTGGGCAGGATATGTTATCATGGTACATGTTTGTGTCTACGAAAGTAAAACAAGTTGAGAGTTATACGCTGGTTAATTGCTGACACATAGTGCTAAAATCTGCTGTGAGGAGTTGGCGCCATCTTATGGACATTAAGGAGAACTGCACATTTTTATTTATTTATTTTTTTAAGTAAAAATTTTGTTCTGATATGCAAGTTAGATAACTGTTATCTAAGCAAATGTCGTCTATGTAACTGAGTAGAAAAAGCAGAGATGTAACTCACTTGCATAGTTCTGCACTTTCCGGAGCTCTGAGGAGTCAAGACAAAGACAAAAGGAGAGAGAGGGAGAGAAACAAACAAAAAACAACAACAAAAAAAAAACAAAGTCAACATGTCATTCTGCAAATAAGTCAAAGTCAAAGCAGATGTCTCGTGAGGATGGTTAACATGTAGAGCTAATTCAGAGCTGTAAATGTTTAAGACGTGCTGTTGTCACTCAGCTGCCTCCCTGGTGATTCCACTGAACTGCCGCATCAACACCATCTCCATCTGTCCAGCACTATTGTGCGTGTCAATGTGTGTGTGCTGCAAAAAATTGTCACTTTTCTATTCCAGAAACTGAGTTTGGTGACCTACATACTTGGATTTTGCATAATGTGTTGTTTGTGTCAGACATGGGGGAGGATAAGTTTAAATTTGCAAGGATAAAACCCAATGGGAGCCAAACAAAGCCCTGCTGGGGGAGACAGATTGTAAATTGATGCCAAAATAAAAACATCAGCAGATGAATAAAAGTTTATTTTAATTTAGGTTTAATAAAAACATCTCAGGCCACATGCAGTTTGAAAATCTTTGTATACAATAATGGGATTTTTGGAAAATCTGCATATTTATAAACCTTTAAGGAAATTACAATAAAAAGTGACGACATAACTTGAAGTTAAGCTAATGTTAGTGTTTTTAAAAGGTTAAGTGATTTGGTGAGTCATTATTTTTTTACTGCAACACAATATTATGGTGTGCAGCTCTGCATCAGACACTCACCTCATGTATGGTCACTGAAAGAGCATCTTTCAGTTTTGCACCAGTTCTTTGTAACCAGCACGTTTGCCAATTTTGTTGTTTAGGTGTTTAATAAAACTGCGTTTCTGTCCTCACCTTTCCCGTACAGATGTTTAAGCTCTTCGTGGAAATTGTTGATGAGGCTGCTGACAGAGGAGCTGATGGTTCCCAGATAGAGGTCAGTGTTGATGCTGACGGCCGACCAATCAGTGGGCTCGGGTGAGGGCAACAGCGTTGCCAGGTTCTGTGGAAAACAGAACAGATGGGTTACATAAGGTAAGATGAAATGAAAATTTAATGATCCCTCTGGGGAAACAAAGTCTGTGCAGCGAAAGAGAACACACTGCAGTACAAATATGAAGCAGATGACCACTTTAAGTGCTGTCCTCTTGATTTATACACATTTATTATATAAGAAATGTCTTTTGTACTTCCTGCTTTGTGTCTTTGCATCCTTTCATACTTTTGTGGAAATGTTCCAAACTACTAACTTCAAAGATGTTTTTCATGCAGGAAAGAATCACCATTTTATACACAGAAGCAGTACAGGATAAAGGCTCAAGGGAGGGGGGGCATCAGGATATTACAGGATGCTTCTGATGCTTTTGATGTTGGAGCTCAGATCTCATAGCATCCACAGCTGCTGCTCCTGCTGCATGGACGGCCTCTTAAAAGCTGGTTGAACAAACATCCTACAGTTAACTGCTCCAAAATCTTTAAAAATCTGTCATCTTATATCTGTTTCTTCAAATTTTTAATAATCGGTTTGCTTATTATGCCATCAAAAAACAAAGGCATGCTTCTGAGTTAGATCATGTGTTACTTTCGAGTTTCCGCTACCTGGAGGAAGACCACTTTGTCCTTGGTCTGTGCGTGGGCTTCCAGCTCATTGCTCCTCCTCCTCAGCTGGCTCAGCTCATTCTCCAGACCTCTGGCAATCTCCTGAGCGTGGCGCTCCGCCTCGCGCTGCCTCGTGGCAATCAGCTCCACCAGCTCCGCCTGACTTTGCTCCACCAGCCGCTGCAGCTCAGCATACACCTGCCAGCTCTCCTCCAGCTCTTTCTGAGCGCTGGCCTGCACAGACAGGAATGTAGTCGTCTGTGATTCTTAACTACAGTCTAGTTTTAGCCTTTACAGAAATTTGGGGCAAAAAATTCTGTTTTGTTTGGAAAAAAAAAAATTCTTTTACAGAGACCTTCTACAGGAAAGACGATAATAATTAAATTAGCTACATTATGGAAAACTCAGCATTTCAGTCCTGTGGAAACATTAACCAACCTAAAGTCTGTCTGAACGCATGTAGGTTTTCATTTTTTAAATGTTTTTAAATTTTACCATTAATATTGCATCTATGTCTTCTTTTCTCCTGTTTAACCAAGTCACACACGTTTACGACGAGTCTAGATAGAAATCCAATAATATAGTAACCAAATATTTAATAGATACAATGCCAGTGTATTTGTGATGTAAAATCAAATAAAATGAAATACTACTGGTGCTGCCCATCAACTTTTGGATATTTAATATAAAAACCAATGATAAATTAATGAATTTAAATTCAAAATTTTACATTTCCCAAAAATTCTAGTTTTTAGTATATTTATATCTAACGGAGTGACAGCTGTAATTTCTCCTCCAACCTCTCAGCTACACAATAAACCAATTTTGAGATATTTCTGTCGAGTGCTTCAGTTTTGAGTATTTTTTCTTAAATCTGGGAATTTAAAGTTTCCATGTGTCATATTGATGTAATCATGACTTTGTGTAAATGTTTGACTGTAGCTCTTTGTCATCTTTAAAGTTTTCATTCAACATATTTCCTACTTGACGAAGTCATTGTTTCCCAGAAAGAAGCCGACACTTTACATAATTTGTTATTTTATCCTAGGACACAGTCATCTTCGTGATTTACAGAAATAAGACAGTGATGTCTCAGATGTGATACAAATGTATTCAGAAAGTTAAATGAAATTGCTTTGTTCATTTTTTGGAGACAATCTGTAACTTTTCAAACTCAAACCACTGTAATTGTGCAGCGATCACAGCCCTGTTTAATCATCTGTCTTCTGCGTGGCTCAGTAAGAATCTTTTACAACTGGTCTAACAGGTTGTGTCCTCGCCCCGTCAGGCGTAAAGAAACCACCGAGTTTTTTATCTCAGCAAAAGTTTCAACATTGATCTCCAGTTTCCAAACACTGGTTTTAATTTACAACTAAACTGATGCAAAAATATTAGAATTTGATGTCTAATTCATTAATACAGTTTATACACTTAGTACAATTAAAACGATTGTTTTAAACATGTCAGCTGGCGCCTAAACACAGAAGTCTGCACACATGCAGCCATGTGTGTTTAATACACGCCCTGATAGGACTCCCCTCACAGTGGTAACTTAACTCTCATTGTATTTTACAAAGAAGATAAACATTTCAAGCAGAAAACAAAGAGTTACGCAAAACAACAGGGAGGTGTAGATTTTTTTAAAGAAAAAAAGTATACATTTTTTTTCCTATTCTTTAAATTGAAATACAGATGAAAAGCTTCCAAACTGAAAAACAGGCCACGTATTACAGTTAATCTTCCACCTAATCTGAATCATCTCCAGGTCTCTCACATTATTGTCATGAAAAACCCTTCAAGCATGTGTTCCTTCATGTTTTCTTTTCCTATTCTAGTGCTGGGTTTTATTGCCCCACAGTTGTGGGTGAAGGTGCGGTGTGAGAAACTAAAGGGAAGAGTTTACACTGGTCTCACCGGTTAGACGGCCTCAGACATGGACCTGAGTCTGCGTGCACAAAAAAATACACTGAACAAACCGCATTAGTTCACAGTTTTCTTTACCACCGCAGAGCACGAGAGGTATGAGGGTGGCGTCCTGCCCAAATGTGTTTCTTTATCTATGACAAAGCAGATTAATCTACATTATGAGAGGTGAGAAATGTCTGATGTATACCTTCAAAGGGCCCTTAAGCAACAACCAGTTCACGTTTTAAGAGCCTTGATCAGAGTGTTTTAATGAAGCCTTTGAGCTTCAGAGGTGGAGAACTTCATTATTGTAGTTGGTAAATATTTAACAGGCATTATGAAAATGTTTACAACAGTAGTGGATAAGAACACGTGTCTAATCCAGGCAATTTAAATAAACTTAATGGCAACTGGGAACTTTTTACTGCTTTAAGCTTGAAAATGGACAATTTGGTTCATTCTCAGCATTCACAGGGGGAAAAAAATTCTAATAAGTTATCAAATTTAAACTTTGAATTTTAATTATTCAAACTTTCAAACACATTACAAGAGCAGAATGTTAGTTGACAGAAAACTAAGCACACAAACCAATTATAATACTTCTAAAGTTTCTGTTATACTACCTCGTAGTACAAACTGTTTCCAAAAACTAGAGCGATAAGAACCATCAACTACAGAGACCATCCACACGAGGTTATGAAGTGGTAGAGTGTTCTCTAAATGTTTGGGGGACACAAATATGAATATTATCCTTTACACAACATTTCTAATTGGTTGTATTTGGGTATTTCTCATGCTAATGCTAACTGACTTTTGCTAATGGAGCTACAGCAATAGTCTTTTCCTCATAAACCATACAAGACAGCCAAAAAACAATGGAAATAGAATAAAATGGGACCATTATGTAAAGGTTCCCTGCATCAACGATGTTTAGTGAAAACATTTGGGGATCTGAACATGTAACAGTCAATGAAACAAATATCCCCCTGACATCAGGGAAACTTTACTGGTGAACTATATATCAACCATGATGGGAAATCTTCTTGCAAGCTAAAAATAAAAATCCTTTTCCTTTAAACCTTAATTTGTTAGCTTACTTGGTTTGTTCTTAGTCATCGTCTACAGTTTACACTGGACCCACCTTGATAACCTTGATTGATTGCTTGATCTCCTCCAGTTTCTTGGTTCTCTCTTTGATCAGATGTTTCACCTCTGACTTCTTCTTTCCCAGATTACTCTAGAAAGAAAACCACAACATGGTTGCATCATTTTTAATATGTTTTACATCATTTCATCATTGTCCACTCTCTTACCTCTGAGCTGCAACAGCATTTTTATCTTCTTCCGTCATATAAGGGGAAATTAATAAATGCCTCACCTTCTTCTTATGAAACTCATGATCGATAGAGACGATGTCGTGGGATTTGTGTGTAGATTCAGCACAGGCAGCACAGATGCAGATATGGTCTGTGCGGCAGAAGACGTCCAGAAGACGCTCATGTTTCTTACAGATCTTTTCCTCCAGATGGAAGGTAGGTTCGATCAGACGATGAGATTTTAGAGTCTTGACCTGGTGGAAAGACAATGAGTTTAATTTGAGTTTAGATGTTAAGTGTAGACATGAACGGCTTTGGGAGATTTAATGTATTTGATTAAAAAACCGGACTTCCAAGGAAATCCTTTAGCGATAACCTGACAGCTAACAAAGATGAAAGGCAGAACAGACCTTCTTGTGATGTCTGAGGTGGGTCTCACAAAAAGATCCAGGGCAGGTCACACAAGACTTTATTGCCTTTAACTTCCTTCCAATACAGGCATCACAGGGAATCTCCCCAGGTTGAGCGAACTCCCCTGTATCCTGCCCAAGGGAGCTGCTGTGGCCTGTGTCTGTGCTAACATTCAGCAGGCCCGCTCGTGGTGTGGTCCCCCCAGCACCACCAGTCGCCGTTAGCCCCTGGAACTGGGAGCATATTTCAGCTAGGACTCGGTTGACGCTCATCTCAGGTTTTTTGGAGTAGCTCTTCTTGCACATAGGACACAAGAACTTCTTGCTGTGGTTCCAGTAGCCTTGCAGACATGCCTTGCAGAAGCTGTGACCACATGGCGTAGAGACGGGCTCCACAAACACTTCCAGACAAATGGAGCAGGTGAACTGGTCCTCAGAGAGGACTCTGCCTCCCGGAGAACTGACACCTTGAAAATGGAGGAAAGAAAAAGAAAGATTTAAAGTATTATGCTGGTTTCTGGGTTTTGAAACTACACCATATCTACTGTACAAAGACAGGCTAAAAGATGACTTGATTTGTTATGTCCACCATGTTGCATCACTAATTTAAGAGGATTTTTCAGATCAAGAGAGTCCAATCATCACCTATACCTTGTTAAGTTAGTTTATTTCCACAAACCAACTCCAGCTAGGTTTTAACAGCTACAAAAGAAACATTACATTACAGTCATTTAGCTGACTCTTTCATCCAAAGCGACTTACAATGGTTAGGCAGTAGCGTTAAGGGTCTTGCCAAAGGACCCAACCGGGGGATTCAAACCCTGGTCTCCCACATGGGAGACTGAGGCTCTACAAATTGAGCTAACCAGTTACACATTACAAATTTGAAATTGTATGTTTTATTGTACAAACTAAAACTTTGTCTACAATAACATTTTTTTTTTCTGAATAGAAAGACTTGCGTATTTAAACCATGAAAAAAAAAGTGTTTTGTGGACTTATTCTCACATAAATTCTTTTCTGAACTACTGAAACCAACTGAATACACATAAAAGTAGCTCTTATTTGGCCTTTTCATAAACAGGCTTATATTTTGCTTTATCCTTTTACAGTTATCTCTTTGTTGACATTGCAAACACACATCCAAATTAAAAACTTAAAAAATGACAATAATTTTAAGGCAATGTTCACATCAATAAAGTTATTTTATTAAAAAACAAGAACACTGATGTTGTTAGAGAAGTGAAAGGGAGGGCAGGCTAAAGATAAGCTGACGACCTGTGACAGTCTAAAGTACACAGAGGAATGGTGAGTAAGTAGCAGGGCATGAACAAACAAAACAGCACAAAGGTGCTTGTTGACTGTGAAGGCCGTCTGATTTCAGACATTTATACACGTTTTACACAAGACAGTATCAGTTTGATTAAGATAAGAAGAGCCCAGAAAACAATCTTTTGACCCAAGTTTCATAACAATTAACCTTGCATTAAGTAACATTGACAGAAAGGATTGGAACAAAGGTGCCTTTCAAGAAAGCGTCACTGTGTCAGGTGGTGAGTGAGGGACTATGTAAGGAATGCAGAAAATCTGGACTTTCTGCTCCAGAAGGAGACTTGCTCCAGGTTTAATTGGAAGACTAAAATTAACAGTGAACCACCATCAACAAAACAAATGCTGTTCCTGGTTTCAGCTGCCTATCACACAAAATCTCATCAGCTCTAAGCCACTGAAACATTAGTCAGATAAGATTTAAACAGAATGATTACAGTCCCATACGACACTCTGACATTTTCTAACAGGTCCCATAGCGAAATGTCTCCAACTTCATTTCACACACTTTAGATGCACTTCGTCTCACACTTTTTATTGTGCAAACTCAACAGAAAACCAGAAACATTTATAGCATGTCGAACACTGAAAGTAAGAAACACTGAAACCATGTAAGAAGTAGAACTTACTTTGCATATTTGTCCCTTCACGTAGCACTGCAGTCCTTCACCTCATGAACTTTGCATTGAATCTCAAACCAACAGGAGCTGAGCTCTTCCTGAAAACTAAAGTGGTCCTCCCATTTTCAGTGCGACACACCCAAACTTCTCCACTTCCCCCTGCTTTGTTACTACACTAATTTCTGTGGCTGTTCAAAGCTCTAAAACCAGAGAACATGTTGTGTTTTTTTTAGAGTTTGGAGCAGACTCACTCCTACAAGAAACTGAAAAAATTAGGCTGGAAAACGTAAAAAGAAAAGTTAGGTGGGTTTTTACTCAATGGAAACTTTCATTTTTGTGAGTTTTTATTTAATTTTTTTGTTGCATTTCCAGAAAATATAAGTTCAATTAAGTGACAACTGATATTATTAAATAAAAATTACTCCAAGGGGTTTAATATCCTTTCAATACTAAATTAATGAAGTATTGTTTGGCATTGTCTTGCTGAAATTAGCAAGACCTCCCCAGAGAAAGACGCTGTCTCGGTTGTTGGCTATATGTTGCTCAGCAACAAAAAAAGAGTAAACCTAGGGTTATCTTATAGATATGTAAAACCTCACCTTCTCTGTTTCCCCCTTCATTAATTTGCCTTTTATGGTAAAATATTTAAATTTTTAAGGTGGATTTTGGAGAGAAGTCATGCTATGTGCATTAGATTTTGATAAATAATTAGTAATTAGTTTGGGAAAGTATTAGTATTACAGTTAAACTTAGCGCTACCCTTCAAACCCATTTAAATGAACACTTGTAGTGAAGTGATGGAAAGCTGTGTAAAGTAGATATTATTCATTATAAACATAGCACCATGCATACCAGCCTGTTATAAATGACCCTTACCTTTTTTTGAATTAGTTTCATGAGGATACAGTTATTTCTCTCATACTCATATTCAATAAAACTAGAAAACTACTTAAATTCCAATAAAACGTATACTACTACTATAATTTCTGAAGAGAAGTTTATCAAATAAATTTTTAATGTTAAATATGAAGGAATGCGATGGAACACTGGTGCTCTTTGTACAGAAATAAGTAGAGATCCTCTCAATCTGCTCAGCTTTCCAACAGAAGCCTGAATCATGTAGCTGTTCCCTGCTAATTAATGCGAGAATCTCTAAATCTCCAGGTTCGGTGGTATCGTATGTGTGTGTGTGTGACCCTTTTCAAATTAAGGCCATGCTGTGTTATTTGTTCTTCACCTTTGAAGTTTTTCAGCTGTTCCATGTTGTTGCTTTTGTGATTAAAAATAAATGTAATATATGTAAATTCTGGTTTGGACCAAAAATGTATTGAATTGTATCAACCAACTCTTTGTTTTCTTTCTAATTCTATACTTTTTTTAGCCAGAAATCTTCACTTTATTAGCAAGTACACACACCAAACCAGTTTTATTACTATCTATATTCTTATGGTTTTTATTTACACCAATAATGAGTAAAATTGATGGTTCTCTTGCTGCTGACGGTATTTTCCTATTTATAAACCAAGCAATGCCAAATCACCTCTAAAAATGATTTAACAAGCTTTGATTCTAACAAGTAAAAAAAAAAAAAGTATCACAAAAAAATTTGAAACTACTTTTATACAGTGTTTAAATTCCTATCTTTGAGAAATGTGATAAAAATATAAAATTTTAGTTACATAAGATGTTATGTGGTAATTAAAACTAGAAATTAAGAAAAAAAAACCAAGCAAAATTATTTTTAAAATTTTAATATAAATAGTAAATTTTAAACATTTTAAGGTAATAGCAGTTGGTCACAATTTCTAGCTGATTAGCTGGATTAGCTGTGGCTTTCCTTCATCTTACAGCCCATCTTAACTTCTACTACGACCCAAATTATTTTATTTTTACTTAGTCATTCATAAAGAATCAATAAAAAGCAAAAAATACAGATGATACAAGACACTTATGTAAGCATCTGTAATTTTGCTGAGGCTTTCACAAATTGTCATTATTTAACTCCATGGGAACTAAAACTGGTCAGATCTGCAACCAGTGGAACAAAGTCCAAGAAATTACACACATATGCATAGTAAACTATTCTTGTTTTTCTTTTTCCCAATCAAATAGCAAAATAATAATACTAATGACTAAACAATGAAAAACTAAGTTTCACCCAAAAAAAGAAGCAAATAAAGTTGTTTAATCAAAATTTTATTATGTTTTACATACATAATAAATACTTAAAACACACCAATGGCTCATTCAAAAGAGTGGCTGTCTCCTTGATTTGGGGGATATTAATCAGTCTTTAGTCCTGCAACATATGGAAGAGTATTAGAACACTGAAACCAAGTGGAAATATAGTAAGTGCTTCATAGCTGTGTGAACTATGTAATTATGTGTAAAGTACAACCAGAACATGGTTAAAAAGATTTGTGTAGGACCATTATCAACAACAGTAATTCAACATTTTATGAGAGTAAATGCGATGTGCAATGATTTCCTTGTTTCTCCATTGCAACTACTCATATCCCACTTTACATTTTTAGCTTATGCAGCACATTTGATCAAACATGCTACACAATGCTCAGTTTGCTTCTGTTTAGCTCTTTCTGAACTGTTTAAGTTAAGCTAACTAACCAGTGGCTGTAGCTTCACAAGCATATTTACAAGCTTTTATAAATCTGTGAATTGCTTCATATTTGCAGTAATTCAATAAGGCAGAATCAGTGATAGCTGAACTAATAATTGTGTAACAGAATTAATCATGGATATATCCCGGAACCGTGATTCTGCTCATACTAAGAAATCTTGGCCAGATTTTTATTTAGTGATCTCAGCAATCATAAGCTTCAAAGGAGCCACTTCTTTTTTCTCTGCAGCCAAACAAGGATCAAAAACAGGGTAAACCTTGTCTGGGAAGTGGCACTTTGTGAAGGTGTAGATGCAAGTTTTGGCCTCAATGTTAAAAAACGACACCTTTCCTTCTTCATAATCCACAAATACACCCACCCGCTGAGGACGAGATGAGAACATCAAAGGTAACGGGTCTTCTATTAATGCAAAGAACTGCTCACCATCCTGGTGACTTATACCCCACATGCCATTTTTGGGGCAGGGAGTCACAGGTTCTCCCCTTATGAAAGTGCCAGATGCAACTCCCAGTGCCCAGTTGGATTTCTCCTTCACCCCTACCTCCCAGTAGTGTCTGCCTGAAGTGAGACCTTGAGTTGCTGCAGCAAATGTGCTTTCTCCTGACCTTAATGCAATAGCTAGAAGTTTATTTTTTTTTTGAGACTGCCTGACTTCTTTCCCATCTTCAGAGACAGTGAGCCAGGATCCTGCCGAGTTGGGGTCAATGGTGATGTTGTCTGTTGGAAAAGTAATAAAATATTAGAGAAAATAATTGGATGAAAAGGTCTAAAAATGTTCATTCATATAGAAACACTGAACTTTAAAGCTACAGTGCTCAATTAAAATGACAAACCTGCAAATTTCTTCATTTTCTGGAGCTCTGTAGGGTAAATGGCAGAGCATAGTTAAACCAGTGGTATTTTGTTTCTTTTTTAATCAGCTAATATACATAGTGATAAAAGAGAGTGAAACCATGAATGATAAAGCTCAACTTATCAAAGCACTTCCTCAGTAGTCCACCAAAACGTTTTAATAAAAATCTCTTCTAAATGTGAAACCTGTCCTTTGGCATTTTCCAGTTCTTCTGACTTCCATTACTGTAAGACTCAGTGGCGGAAATTATATTTATATTATACTGTAGCAACTGGTAACAGTTCTTACCAGTGGATTCCTGCTTCCTAATCTCCATGTTGATGAACCGTTGTGCTTTCCTTATGGACGTTTGCACATAACCCAGAAAATCAATTTCGTAAACAGGAATCATCGTCCAGTTCTGAGTTGTTGGTAGAGTGAAGGCTTGATTAAAAGTCTGAAACAGGGACAGAAACAGTGTTTAGGTTGTAAGTGTTGTCTTTTAAGTAAAAAAATAAAAGTTTTTTACATCATCATGCTAATCTTTGTTTGCACTAAACGTTCTAAGCGCAAGCTTTTACCGTAGAAATTGTTTCATGTGCTCATATAAATTAAGGATTCATTTTAAGTGATGTTTCTGTCTGCAGTACATAATTAATGCTTTTCCCTTAACAAAGACATGGCCCTTAAATCTCTAACAGAACACACCCTGTCACTTTTACTCAAGAAGATACATCAGATTGGCAGGTTGAACTTGGTGGGATGTCCACTCCTGGAAGATCAGAAGTGTTCTTGAGCATTTTCACTCTCTCATTGGGTAATTATGAATTTCATATTGTTTGGAAATCTTTTAATAGATGTGGTCACACTTCCTTATAGGAAGTTGGTTAAGTGTTTTTATTAGCAGAGCCTGGCTGCTACTTACTTTATTTCTTCACACAGAATTAATAAAGGTACACTAAAGCCTCGTTTCTACCTGTCCCTATTTCATTCTACTTGGAATAGTTTTCTCTTATGATTGAATACCGACCCAATGATAGTGAGGGTCATTGTAGCAAGGTGTCCTAAAAGTCCCTGGGCTCATGGGGCCCTGGACCCTTTGCTCAGGCCGCTCTGGACAGCCTGTGCCCCAAGACCGCGGGGGGCTCTGGCTGGGGCTCTCTTCTGCCACCCTCTTCTGGGGCTTGGTTCGTATTCGGGGTGGGCTGGCTTGGGTTCGTGCTCCGGGTTGCTGTTGATGGCCCGTGTCTCTGGGCTGCCCTGGTCTGCCTCTAGCCTCCGTAGAGGCGGGGTCACATTTGCATGATCTCATTCATCACTCCTCATCTCTGATAACTTGTTCCTCTTCCTCTCCATGCTGACACAGTCACTGAGTCGTCCAGTGGGTTTATACAATAAGAAATAATTTTATTTTATTTTTTTTATGGGTTTCTGTCTGGTCAGTGTTGTGATACGATTGTGATATGTCTTTTTGATTTGGTCGTTATTTAAAAACTCTTAATCACTGGCAGCTCTGTTTTTCTGTAAAAGCTGTAGGAAATCTTCTGGTGTGTTTGTTCAAATGTAGAAGTTTGTTAGTGTGGATTGAAGGTTCGTTGTCTTCTGTCTACGGTGTATTTGTCTCTTCTTTCTTCTTCTTTCTGCTTTCCCTTTAGCTTCTTTTTGCTGTCTTCTTTCTTTTTCTGTCCCCTCCGGTCGTGTCCAACAAGATTACATAGATTCCATGATTCAAAGTAAATAAATAAATAAAGGAATCAGACTATTGAGTGGAGACTTTCACCCATAAGCCTCCCCTTGGCAAAGAAAATTTTTTTGGCACAATACAGCATTCAGACTATCATTCTGCTTGCTACGATGCTGGACAAGACAGGTTAAAAAAATAAAAATAAAATAAAGTCCTGTGGTGTCTTTTGTTTGCAACATGAACGCAACACAACAATGGGGGACATTAAGGCGTGGCATAATGGCTGCTCGATCTACAGCTTTTATGAGACCAAAGGTAAAAGAGGAGAGACAGAGAAGGGTGTGGGTAGAGAGATGAAACTCTGGAGAAGCACAGGAGGGTTTGGTAGAGTTTCTGTAAAGTAGCTGTTCTCATTACTCATCAAGTAATGTCCCTCCTTGAACAAATAGTGAACTACAGTCTCTAGACATCACAATTTCCACTCAGCTCGGCTCACTTCCGACTGGGTAATAAAAAAAGTGCCTGGTAACAGGTGCTTAATGGAAAGCCCTAAAACTGAGTAGATTCAAGCCAAGTGGGTACTTGTGGAAAGGGCCACATGGGTCCATTTAGGCTCACATAACCTGCGTACTGTAAGTATGCACATCATAGGCTTTATGTTGACATGGCTATAATTCATCCACTAGAGGCCAGTGCCTTATGCCTCTGGACTCGCACTCTAAACACCTCCAATCTTCACCCACTGTTCTGTAGGAGTTCTCTGCCCCAATGCCTAGGTAAGGTAACATCACAGATATCGTTCTGTACACCTTTGCAAAGCTTTACTTTAAAAGTTCCACCATTTCTGTTGTCATCATTTCTTTCGCTGGTTATACGTGAGCTATACTACACAACACTGTCCCCACAATTTCTGGTGGTACTGCACAGGTTCGGTACACATCTGCAAGCTCTTTGATAAGGTAGAATGAATGAATGTAGAGGATGGACAGAAGGCTCCATCTGTATACGTACATGTTATACAGAGTGTAGGTGGACCATAATTTTTCACATGCCGCTTAGTTGTTATAGAAAAAGTAACCAGAAAGTGTGATATGTAATGAAACTGTTTATCTGAGTTTGAATTTGCCTGATTTTAAGAAGCAGGGGATTTTTCCTGTGTTCTAATATGTAAAACCTTAGAAATCAAAGAGCGTACACTAACATGGACATTCATACAACTGCATGGAAGAGCAGACTAGCTCAGTCCAGCTCTGACCTGTAGCAGGGTGATGTGGTCTTCAATCTGTGACAGCTGCTGTAGTTCGATGCTTTTTTTCTCCAGTTTATCAATCTCCTGCGCCAGTTCATTGATCAGCCTTTCAAACCGTCTCTGCTCAGCGTCATGCTTTTTCTCAATCTCCTCCAACAGATCTTCATGGGTCTTATTAATGGCCTCAATCACAGCCGTGAACACCTGAACACTTGCCTCTATTTGTTTCTGAGCATTTTCCTACAAATCAAGCATATGAACGTGTTCTTACTTGGGAACCTTAATTCTAAACATTCAGTAACTATTGGGTAAAACTATTTCTAAGCATTCAAACCTCCCTCCACTATTAGCAATATAATTGAGCAAAAGATCAACAGTAAACAGATGTGTGTTAGATGAAGCAGCTGTTAACAGCTCATGAAAACTAGCTGCTTGGTGTTTTCAGGAATGTTCTGCATTTTCTTCCTCTTGAGCTCACTATTATCTCTCAGTGCTGATAACTGAATGAAAATCGTCATGTTTCCTTGTAGAAATTCAATACAAAGATTGGACCTACTTTGGTTTCTTTCCTTGAGCAATTGATTCCTTCAATCCTCTTGTGTCGATCCTGTATCATCAGCTCCACTTCCCTCTCTCTCCTTTTAATCTGGATCTAGCGGGGAAAAAATTTAGTTGTAGTGAAGATGGTTTAAGATGAGCTATCAGGCAACAATGAAGATAGAACAGATGCACATGAAGAAGCTGTCAGCTGTGCTGATAATAATTAAACCAGTGTTTTATGTTATTACATTAGTTTTGTGAAATTTTTATGCTTCTTGTATGAATAAAACAGAGACTTGACGATTCTTCAAACCATGATCAGCATGAACAGCACTGAACTGACAAGACGAAGCTAAAATTTTCTTAATACTGGAACAAATGTGTGGAAAATGTGGCATAAAAAGCTGGGGAAAAAATGCTTTTATTTCTAAGGAAAAGGAGCAGCAGACTGTGATTTACATGAGATTACAAAACTGGATTGAGGCGCATCTTTCTTTGGGGGGGTTGAGTAATTATTTCTTTAAAAAAATAATCCCCTATAAATTCTTATCATTTAATTGTTAATAAAGTCTAAAAGTCTACTTTCACAGCAAAAACCTGTACACTGGTTTTCACTTTTATTTTTAAGTAATCAAGAACAGAGCAAAAAATAAATAAACAATGATGGACCAGCTGGGCAGACCAGCTGCAAAGCTGACAATCTACGGACTTTAGATGACATGGAAGGGATGACTTTTTTTCCATTAGCCTTTGGCTAAAAGCTTTTAATATCACTGAAAAATAAGTAATAATAATCATAAGTGGTGGCGTATCCATCATTGGGCAGATTTCATGAAGTAAAGCTGTAGAAGTCCATCATTTAATCATGTTTATGATGAATAAAGTTCCTCTGTCATGCTTGACCTTACAGATGTATTTCTGTGACAACAAATCCAACAACCATTTTGAGGTTCGGAAACAGACAAAATTGTCAACAGATTAATCCAGCTGAAAGGTTAATCCTGGTCACACCAGAAAATGGCAGAGCTAAAGCTAAATTAATCCGTCTCAACACAGCATTTTGGCTGTGAAGGGCTTGATGATGCGGCGACGACTCATGCTAAGCGATGAGCTACATCAGCTAATGTCTGACATATTCACCTTTTTGTTCATAACAGCAAAAAAACTACCGAATTCTACTTTCATCTTAAATAACTGATATATTAAACAACAGAAAAACAAAGCTCAAAACAAAAAATGAATAAATAAACTAATAAATAAATAAATTATACCATTTTCTGCTTCGATGCCACCTCTGACGCAACCACTTGGTGCCGGCTGTGATCGGTCTCAGCACAGACCTGACAGATAAACGTTTCCTCCTTCTTGCAGTACAACTCCAAGATTTTCTCATGCTTTTGGCATATTCTGGTCTCTAGGTTCTTAACTGGTTCAATGAGCTTGTGTTTACTCAGAGCAGCTGCTGTCCTGTGAGGCTCCAGATGGATCTTGCAGTAAGACGCCATGCACACCAAGCAGGACTTGGTGGCCTTCATCTTCGCACTTGTGCAGACATCACACGCCACTTCACCAGGTTTGGCCTCGCAGCCTTCAAAACCGGCCACTGAGCTTAAAGTAGTGTTTTTACAGTGATCGACCATCTCTCGGAATGAGGTGTTGACCCGTAGCTCAGGTCTGTCGTAGAACATCTCCTTGCAGAGGGGGCAGCGATACACGTCTGTGGTGTCCCAGTGCTTCTTCAAACAGGCTTTGCAGAAGTTGTGGCCGCATGGAGTCGACACTGGGTCCACGTAGAGATCCAGACAGATGGGGCAGCGAAACTGATGCTCATCCATGTCTGAAGCAGAACCAGATAGAAACTAAATATACAATATAAAATATTACAAAAACTTGTTGTCTTCTTTCTGTCTTCTAATAATGCTCCTTCTTAAAATCAAAATTTCAGTGTGTTTCCTCCTTAACCAAACAGGTTTGGTGGAATGTGAAGGTATAAAAATAGCCTTCATTACGTAAAAGGAAGCTAAAGAAACAGATGCATGTGGATAAGAGGAACATAATGTGAATTTAAAGAAAAATAATAAGAATTATTCTTATTTTCCACATTTTTTTGATTAAAAATAACTATCAATTTAGTCCAAAACATTAAATGCTGGGATTCTGAAAATGATATGACCAATGACTGAGTTCATGTTGCATGCCAACACAAATCACGTTTCGTCAACGTGCATGTTTTTAAAGCGAGCAAAGAAAAACAATAACCTGAAGATATCAAACCACATATAGCATAAGAGTACCTTCACAGTGCAGTGTAGGTAAGTTGTAGCTGTAAGTTACAAGCAAAACAATATTGCGCTAGTACATTTAGGTTAAAGTTGGGGTAAAAAATTGCAATAATATGTAATAAGATGTAATAATATGTAATAAGTAAGACATGTTCATCTACCAAATATATTCTAAAATTGTGTAACAGGTCATAACATATCAAGACTTACTGTGGTTCTCTTTGGCTCCCACCCTGGAATGACAGAAATCGGGTATGTTCTTTTTTCCTTTCTGTACCAGAGGATGTTAACTGTGATCAGTGATTGATAAAGTCCTACCAGCATGTGCATGTGTAGGAATTTACCAGTGGCACCTCCTACTTCTGCATTTGCCGTAAATATAGTGAAGTGGGAATTTTGTGGGAAAAACCTTTTAGCTTTTCAGAAGCCATTATTTGGAGTTGTTGGGTTTTGTCTACCATGAAAGTTTACTCTCCCCGAATTAATGTTTGGTTTATTTGAACCTAAAAACTTGAAAAAAAATATATTTTAATTCTTACAATTCTTACAATCCCAATTCCCAAAAAATGGGAATGCTGTATCAAAAATAAACTCATATTTTATTCCTAATAGAACCTTAGCCACAAAAAAAGATGTTTTTGATTTGTGTCGATTACTTTTTAAGCCTGTTCCAGCATTTTTTTAGATGTGTTGCTGCCATCAAATTGAAATTGAGCTCATATTTGTATTATTTTTATTATAATCTTATTTTCTTTAGTCTTGACATGTCTGTGCCGAATACAGGGAGATAGAAGAAGAGAGAAAAAGAGAAAAGGACAGAACTGAAATGTGGAAGGAAAAGTTGTTTAAGCTGCCTGAATCACATCAGTATTCACAAAACAAAAGAAACTACCACAGCACTACATGATAAATAAGGAAAATAGGATAATGATGATATGAAAAAGTACAACAGTACAGTACCTGTATATTTGTAAGGCATGCAACAAAGATGAAATGTGGGCTTGCAAGGGGGCCGTGACCATGCCGCACCCCGAAGCATCAGGGGGAGACAGGGGGGAGACCGAGGTCCCAAAGGCCTGGCAGGTCCACAGAGCACAGAGCCCAGAACAGCCAAAGCAGAAAGAACAGCGGCCTTACTCAGCCCAGAGCAGAGGGCCCCCCAGACTGGAGCCCCCTGGCGCAACGGGTTAGGGGCACCAAGCAGCCCAGGGCAATGGTAAGCAGGCCCAGTGGGCACCGGGCGCTGTGGCGCAGAGCCCTGCACAGGAACCCGACGGAACCCGAACGCCCCAGGCAAAACCACCGCGGGCCACGCCAACCCAACACCAAGGCTAGGTACCCCAGGGACAAGGACAAGGATGCTTTGGATACTACTTGAACTCCTACCACCTGTCTGTTACTATAAAAATTTGTATATTCATGAAAATGTGATTTACAGCTCAGTTTGTATTATTTATCTTCCACAAACATACCGCCATTAATAAATTATTTTAATAATCATGTTAATCACCTGCAACTGCATTGTAATTCTGCACTGACTTTCAGATTATTATTATTTTTTTTAATTATATGATATGATAAGTGAATTTCAGTTCTTAAAGAGAACGGTCTTAAATTTGTTAAGGTGTTTGAGAGTGTCTGTACTTCTGGACAATGAGGTCTTTTTGAGCCTTAATAGGGTTCCATTCTTATAGATGCTAACAGATTGAATCATATTGGTATGTGGGGTTTGGAATCTGCTATCTTCTTTAAGACCTTCGTCTTTGGTTGTGTTGCCCTGTTGCCCTGTCTTGCACTGCTGCCCTGTTTAGAGAGTTTGCTGCTGATATACTACTTATAATCATAACTACTTGGTGGGGATGTAGAGCTGACATTATCACATACCTCTGCCACAGCTCTTAGTTTGAAATAGCATGATAATGCAAAATGGGAAGTAATGGTAATACTAAGGCTATTACCACCTTCCCAAGAAGATCGGATAAACACCTATTATTATTATGTAATGTGCATATAACCTTAACAAAGATATCTTTCCTAATGAACAAATCAAACCATTCTCTGTATCCCCCGTTAATTCTTTTGTTTGAGCTTCCACATAATGCAGAACACCATTAAATGCAGCACAAGCTGCAATTATTCATCTTTACCACTAGTGGGCGACCTTGAGCTGGCACTGAAACAACCCCATATCTGGCCAGTAGCCATGCTTTACATTCATCATACATTTTTACCCTATGTAGCAACTGATGCTGTCGCCCATGGCAACAATTTATTACAACAAAGGAATAAGTAGAGATGGACCAGTTAAATGCAAACAGTTCACAATCAGAGGTCAAAGCTGGAGTGACATTACGTTAAAATTCACTGACATAAAGGTAATCCATTTCAGCTCAACTACTTTGCACTATGAGCCTCCAATTTGCCGTCTCAGAGGGACGGATTTCCTCATTGCACTGCAGCATATTGATGTCAATAACACATGCAGGTCTCTAAGGATTCTAATCCTTTACTTGCTACCTTCAAATAAGTCTGCATCTCTATCTTGTATTGATCATCTCATCTTAATTGTCTCATATTCTACTGGAAAGCAATCTGCTGGCTTTACCATACAGTGTCTCACTCCACCAATATTATGTTGGCTGTTGCAGCAAACCTGTTCAACTGCAGTTGTTTGAAAAGTTCTTTGATATGCGCTGACATACAAACACATCTTACATAAAGACTCGCTGATTTCCTGTGTATGTGAGTAAGTGAGTGTGTTTGTATGCATACTGTTCAGGGTGGCCCTACAGCTAACCCACTGCAGAGATTATGTCGCATGATGTTATGGTGCTATATTATCTTGGAGTGGGGGGGATTCTGTTTTCTCTCCCTGTCGCAGTGTCAGTCAAGGTAAATGTATTCCTCCCTGCCTTCCCCTTTATCCCCCCCGTACTCTTCCTCTATTTCTCTTTCCAGCAGCTTTTCTTTGTTGCCGTCAAATCTCTTCATCTCTTTTCATCGTCTGTCTTCTCCTTTCCCTCCTCTTTGTTCTGTCTTTCATTGTCTTACTTTCCACCACCACATCCAAGCGTTTTCTCAGGTTTAAAAATAGAAACTGAACCCTTCTTCTCTTGTTTCTTCCTCTTGCATCCTATTTTTTTCCCCTGTAATCCAGCACTTAGCAGACTCTGCTTGAAGCTACATTACGTTGTTTATCCTCTTTTGAACCCCACTTTCCTCATTGTCTCTCCACACCTCTCACCCTAAACTCCCTCATGTTGCACCTCCACCTCCTTTTGTCATGTAATGACCTTAAGAGCTAAAAGGTGTCCAAATAAACAGAGAATTATGCTTTTGTTAAGAATCTCAACCTCCTCATAATCTTCTCACATTAGCATGTTGCTTCCTCTGCGTCCACCTCCCTCCAGCTAACATCTGCTATGTTGTCTTACACCTGCCTTCCTGAGCTCCCTGGTATCTTTAGATAGAGTATCAACACGCTCACCTCCTCCGGGAGGATACGGTAGCACTGCTGAGCATTAATTATAGTCAGTGTGGATAGTGTCACTCTGTCTGAGTTACTGATAACCTCACTGTGCCCTAGCAATAGGAAGGCAGAACCCCTCACTGAAATAATGCCTCCCAGATCTGATCATGCGACATCACTCAGTCAGGTAAACAGGTACTTAACTTAGCACTTCCAACATTTCAGAAGCTCTATGCTGATCCCAGGCGGGATATTCTCTCTGGACGTGAGAAACAGGTCATTAAAGAAGTGCAAATTACTTGAACGGTGTGTCTGAATGTTTATCCATTCATTGACAGAGTTTGTTATGCAATACAGTTACATAGACTCTGTCAATGTTGTTCAAAGTGTTCCAAGTATTGAGGAACAAATGATTTTTTTATCAATGACATAATATGTAAATCATCAGCAGCAGCACCGATAGCAACCGTTCCTATGACCAAGCCTCATCATAAGGAACAGCTCATTTTAATCCCCTAATAAATTTGTCCATGATCCTTAAAATTGTACATTTTGTGTGGTTTTTCACAGGAAAAAAGAAAGCGTATAAAATGATCATGGCATGCTTTATGAAACATCTGTTTTATAGTTGGGTACACCATGCTCACTAAATCACTTCCCATTGTCAGTATAAGGGCACCTATAATGCCTCCTATGGGACAAGTCTTAGGGCAGTGGTTTCACATTTTTTTTTACATGAACTACCACCTCAGAAGGTATCAAGCTCTCCAAGTAATACCTTTTTGACTGATTTTAGAATATAGTAGAAAAGACCTACCTTTTTCCATCAGGCACATATCAGACAGAGGTTGGTTAGATCTAAATGAAAATTTTATTAGTTGTTGAGTGATTGCAGCTATCATTGTAAAATGAGTTTTATCACCTTGAGCTGACAAAGTCCTGATAACCCTGAGGGGTCTGAGACTACTTTGGCTGTTTGAGTATTTTTGATTTTGCCTTTTATATACTACAGAAAAAAGGAAATGTTTAGTTATGTTTGGTATCTTTTTAAATGATCTATGTGATCTGATAATACTTCTTCACTTTTACTTGTTTTAACATATTGAGCCCCAAACTACACAGACTGTTAAATTAAATAAAAAACATTTTTTTTTTAAATGTAACTATTTGTTACAGTAAAAATCCTATAAAGGATCACAGTGTCTGCCCATCCTATCTCACTTTTCCGCTTGGATAATTCTTTTTTTAATATCAAATTCAAACCATCTTATCTCCAGTTTTATATGATCCATCGATTGTTTTGTTCTTCAGTTAATGAAGAGGCAGCATTCAAGAACAAAATGAGCTTATGCTCTAGACTTTATTGCCTTTCTGTCATGCATAAAGACGTACCTCCAAATCAATGACATTCATGGGTGTTCCATCATCATCAGTCATCATCACCTAAATCTTTGCTTAGCTCTCTCTTCTTCTTGTCTACGTCTTTATATAGTCTCAGCAGGTACGCTCAGTAATGCCTTCTGCTGTTACTATATATTACAACATGTCACATGTTCACATTTCCTGACATCCCCCCTTTTTTTAACTAAATGAAACCTTCACTAATTTAACATACATCAACATCAATACATTCGTTACATATTTGTTTTTCCTTAAAATGACAATACAATACAATACGTGTTTTGTCTTTGTCTTTTTAACAAAATTTACAACATTCAGCATTCGTTCAGCACATCAAATAAACCAATTTTCCCATTTCATTATAAACCCATAACATTTCATTCACAGGTTTACAACAGAAGTCTATCAGGTTTTTTAACATGCCAACTTGACCTTCTTAATACAAGTAATGCTGATGTAACCTCATGTGATTGTTCATGTACTTCTCGTTTCATTTCATCTGGATTATATTCAAGTACTGCAGGAGAAGATATCCCAACACTCGTACTTTGCTTAACATCACAATCTGTTTCCTGAAAGTTTTCTCTAGTCTTCAGAAGACTTTTACAATTTTCTCCTAAGAACACTTCCATCCTCAGTTTTCACTTCATACGACCTCGGACTAACTTCCTGTAAAACCATTGCCTTTTTGCTCCATGCATCCTGATCATGTTTCCTACAGTCTCTGGTTTTCCATGTCTAGAAAAAATAGACTTGACATGCGTGATCACATTAACCACATTTGTGCTTGACAGCAAGGCTTTTTCAGAATAGTTGGAATAATAATCAATCAACAACAAGTAATCCTCTCCTTTGTAATGAAACAAATCTGTTCCAACCTTCTGCAAAGGTGCATCAGGAAGATCCTGTATCAACATGGGTTCTCTTGCCTGACTGCTCTGATACTTTCGACACATTTCACATCTTGCTATCAACTCTTTTATGTCCTTATTAATGCCTGGCCAGTATACTGCATCTCTGGCTCATCTTTTGCATCATGTATTTTCTGTAGTATCTCTGCTCTCATACTACGAGGTATCACTATTCTGTTCTCTGACCAACATTCCATTTACCACACTGAGCTCTGGTCTAATATGGTAATATCTTGGACATGACCCTCTTGGTCAGCCTGTCTGCAACTACCCGAAGTTCTGCATCTCTCGCAGTTTCTTCACCGATCAGCTTTGACTTTGCATCTGAAACCGGTAAGGAACTCATGCGATTTGAATCCGGTGCCCATGAAAAAGCATCTGTCACCACCAAATGCTTGCCAGGTGTATACACTCATACCTCTGCAATTTCATCAGGAGGATGAATTCTCGGTGACATCTCATTCAGACTCTTTTTCATAATTGACACTAATGGACGGTGATCCGTTTCCACTGTGAAACTCGGTAGACCATATACATAGCCATGAAATCTCTAAGCCATATGTTAACCAATTTGAGCTCATTTAATCTCAGTTTTAGTCATAGATCTAGAAGCATATGCTACTGGAAGCCAGTTTCCATTTTCAGCTTGCAGTAGCATAGCACCCAGTCCATCGTTTGAGGCATCGGTCGATATCTTCAGACCTTTAACTGGATCATAGTATGCTAGTACTGGTGTAGTCGTAGGAATAGCTTTCAGCATATTCCATTCACGCTTTTGTCTGCACGTGCATTTAAACTCAGTTTCGGTATAAACTTTCCTACAAAATTTCATAATTCCCATGATCCTTAATACACCTTTCTTATCTGTAGGACTAGGTCTGCTGAGTATGGCTTTAATCTTATGCTCATCAACCTCAACACCTTCAGCTTATCCCCAAGAAATGTTGTTTCTTGTACACCTAACCAACATTTAGCAAAATTCAGCTTCAACCCATTTTCTCGTATTCTTTGGAAAACTTTGATCATCCTCTCATTGTGTTTTTGCAATGTGGAGCCCCATATGATGACATCATCCACATAATAACGAACACCTTCAAGTCCTTCCAACATCTTGTCCATAGCACGATGAAATATTTCAGAAGCTGAAATTATTCCAAAAGGCATTCTCAAAAATCTGTACATTCCAAAAGGAGTATTGAAAGTACAGTAGTTGGAACTTTTCTTATTTTTCTTTTTTTTTTTGTTAACCTGTCTTGTCCAGCATCATAGCAAGCAGAATGGTAGTCTGGTTGCTGTATTGTGCCAAACAAATTGCTTTGCCAAGGGCAGGCTTATAAGTAAAAGACTCCTCTTGATAGTCTGATTCTTTTATTTATTTATTTACTGTTGTTTATTTATTTTGAATCATGGAATCTATGTAATCTTGCTGGACCCGACCGGAGGGGACAGAAAAGGAAAGAAGACAG
>JBAMHW010000005.1:17101249-17121889 GCA_037177495.1 Rhadinocentrus ornatus | reverse complement strand
CCAGGACACGCTGGATGGACTACATCTCTCGGCTGGCCTGGGAACGCCTTGGGATCCCTCCGGATGAGCTGGTGAATATGGCCGGAGAGAAGGAAGTCTGGGTTTCCCTGCTTAGGCAGCTGCCCCCGCAACCCGACTCTGGATAAGCGGCAGATAATGGATGGATGGATGGATGGATGTCAGGACATACAAAAAAGCGTCTTCATGTCCAGACACAACACAATAGCTCGGCCCCCTGGGAACAGAAAGTCCCATCATTTTAACCCAAAAATACCTGTAAAACAAATTCAAACTTAATATCATCCTTCATGATCCCATGGTTGAAAATATGACTGACCTCTTGCAGCATCATGATTAAAATGGCTTCCTGTGATGTTTAAATCATTCGCCATGAAACAGGAAGTGGCTCTAACTCTGCCTTCAGTTGACCAATTGAGGTGATATTTTTCTGTTATCATTAGAGTTCCAACCTGAACATGTTTGTACATGAAAAACAATTATAGCGCCACCAGGTGGCCGAGTGGAATTTCTTAATTGATAAACTCATGCTCCCGCTTGTAATAATTTGACACGATTTGTCAGGAACAAGGTCATGAACCCTTCAGATGTCATCACAAGTCAGACTGAGGTGCCAGTTGATCCTCTAATGAGGAAAATTACTCTTTAATGCAGAAAACTTCTTGAAAATTAAATCTAGAGCTCATGATATTATTTTGTAATATAGTTAATTAAGAGAGCCTGTAGCCTTTGATTCCCTTAATTCAAAAGGGAAATACAGACATAGATGTTTAAAGATGTAGTTAATCTGTTATTTCAAAGAGATTGTTTGTTAATTATTCATTTATTTGCTGATATAATTTGACTACTGTATTGGCCAGCAAGCATTGGTCATACGATTTTTCCTAACTGATTAATTTCGCACATCTGTGCTGTCATTTTTGATGATAAGATAAATGATAAATTAATTACATCTTAATGTTGATATGTTTATTGTTGTCACTTTCACTTGTCACTTTTTGCCATTCATTACATTAAATTTTGTGGCTTATTACCCTGCTACATTGTCGCTTCCATTTAATTTTGGTGCTGATATTTTTAAACAGAAATGGTGCTTTACAGAGCTTCTTGTTTTCAGTGTATTTGGGCATTTAATAATCTACTCACCCTGTAGATGCTCCAGGGTCATTCTATGTCAACACAACCAGCGTTTGGCAGCTTTAGATTTTGACTTTATATTTTGATAGTATATCATTTTAAAGAAATAAAGTTGGTTCCATGGTGCTGTGCTGTCTGTGGTTATGTGGTTCTTTAGCTGCTAAGGATAGGTGCAATTAATTGCGAGAGGATGATAAATCTCTTAATAGACCTCTAAGCAATTTGTCCCCTCACTTCTAAAATGATGGCTATGCCCCTGGCTACATAGCTGTTACTTTGGACAGCATTACCCTGGATCCCTGAAGACTGGGTTCTGATAGGTTTCTGTAAAGCATAACTTTAAGAGATTTCGATTTATTGGCTGGTCCAGGGTGTACTCTGCCTCTCACCTGCTAAATGCTGGGTTAGGCTCCAGCTGCCTCGTGATCCTTGACTGGACAAAGCGGTATAGATAATGGATGGATGAATAGATTTATTGATTATTTTTAACTGGAGCGTTAGCCCCGCACAGCAGTACTGAAAATTAATTGCCAGCTTTCTTGGAAACCACTTTTCAGTCAGTTATATAACTTCTACATGAGACATTATTAAAAATAATGAAAATGATTTAAATGTATATGTATAAAGCACTTTACATTTTATCCGTTATTCATTCACTCCTCATTCATACCTGGTGATGGTAAGCTACATGTGTAGCCACAGCTGCCCTGGGGCAGAGTGACAGAAACATGGCAGCCAATCCATGCCAACAGCCTCTCCGACCACCACCAAACATTCATACACTGGAGGCAAGGAGGGTGAAGTGTCTTGCCCAAGGACACAACGACAGCGGCTGGTTAGCTCAATTGGTAGAGCGTCAGTCTGCCATGCGGGAGACCAGTGTTCCGCCAGGGGACGAACATTAACACCTTCCAGTTGGGTCCTTGGGCAAGACCCTTAACGCTACTGCCAAACCATTGTAAGTCGCTTTGGATAAAAGCGTCAGCTAAATGATTGTAATGTAAATTAACTGGAGGAACGGGATTTGAACAGGACAACCCGCTCTACCACTTTGGCCACTGCCACCACTTTTGGCATGGATTGCAGGTAGTGAGGACCCAAATGCAGGACAGAGAAGCAGGAGACAGATGGATGCAGGAATAAAAGTTTTAATATAGAAGCACTTACATAGACGAAACAAGAGAGACCTAACAGGGAAACAAGGCAGATTATCTGACAAAGGCAACTGAAACCAAGGTGTATAAATACACTGAGGAACTAATAGGAAACAGGTGAAGTGAATAAGCGAATCCAACCAGGTGTACTAATGAACGGGAGGAAAGGGAAAGAACTGCTCAAATAAAACAGAAAACCAGACAGGACTGTAACAAATAAAGCTACACAACAGTAACAACAAACCACTTAACCAAAAACCCATAGACCATGACAGGACTATGTTGCAGCACCATCATTAAAATTTATAGTATATACCTGGGTGTTGTGCTACCATTGATCCTAATTGTAGTAGCAGTTGATAAATACTGTATGTGCAACTACTAAAAAGTAATTTGATACAAAAGACTCAATTAAAATTAACACACTTTCCCTTGGCACGAAATAGCCAGATACTAGGTTTACCAGGATATGTAAGGCAGTGATTATTGTATTGTATTGTATACAATATTATTATTGTTGGGGTCTGGAAAGTCAACAGTGTGTTATAATCAAATCTATTTTTAGGCTGTGTAAAGCACCAGCTCAGGCTCGCCCAGTGAGTCATTTTGACATGACTATGACTGTGCATCACAATCCTGCATCTCACTGTAAATTATGATTTTAAAATGATTAAACAACAGTGAAAGCCATTTCTAAAAGAATAACTCATATGGATCCCTGTAATTTTGTTTAATTCAGTCTTATCTGATACAAAGAATCATATGTTGCAATAAACGGCTTGCAAGCGTTTGAGTGTTTATCTCTGTTGTGAAAATTTATATAAAAGAATGCTGACTGAGACTGGATCAGCTCCTTGTTTTTCTGTAGTCATGCTACATACTTGTATGGAAAGTGTTTTAACTCTAAGCCAAAAAAGAACATATTTGAGCATTTTAAAGTAAGACTTAGTGTTGTAATTGGACAAAATTATGAGCTAGGACTGCAATGCCAATTCTCACACAAAACTTCCTTTTGGTAAGACAGCTAAGAAAATTTGGTTTATGTTTAACTTTACATGTTTCCGCTACTTTCTTAGGAGAAATAACAGCCTATCGGACATTTCACTTGTAAATCATGTGACCCTTCTGAGGAAGGCTACAGGAAGTAGCAGAAACTTACTGTCACAGTAAACAGCTATTTTCTTAACTGTTTTACTAAAAGAACATTTGTGTGATAATTGAAACAGAAGACAGTGTGAACATTTATAGACTATACTATGCTATCCACAACATTAGCTAAAAATTGCATTGGATATGAAAATTACTTAGTAAAATCATATTGGTCATTGGTAGGGCTATAATACATATAATACATCGCAGACGCCTTTTTATTTTGTTATTTTTTACAATTCACAAGCAGGTGCTATCGCTACCACGAGAGGTAGCAGCTTCTTTTAAGGTATAGGTGTTTTTGGCAAACATGAGTTAAGACCCCATATCATTTTGTTTGGATAGAGGAAAATCAGGCTGCTTGTTTCACTGCTGGGCAGCAAAAAAAAAAAAAAAAAAATGTTCTGAATAGGAGAGGATTGATGTAGGACAACCATTAACCATATCTTCCTTCCATGCAACAATAACTGTATGTGTAGGTGTTTTATTTTTAGCCAAAGAATCATTAAAGAGCTTTTTCTGTGTGACGGAGGTTTTGTAGTATCCTGTAGCTTCGGCAGCCAGACACATGCAGCTGATGAAAAGCTACAACACTGCAATGCTTCATTCACAGGCAGCACTCAATGCTCTTCTCCCTCACATCTTGCCTGTTTGCAGCATGTTTGCTCTCTCCCTCTTTTTCCTGTATGTGTGTGTGTGTGTGTGCAGTCCCTGAATGAGGATTGTGAATCACCTCCAGTCAATTCTTTCACGGTAATATCTGTATCATACCCGTATGAGGTGCCTTTTCATGCATCACATGGCTTTTGTCCCGCTGATGATTCCTGTCTATGTTTTAATGTAATTGAGACAGAAGAGCATGTTTATTTAGGCCAATGCAGGATTTTCATTAAACCATATATTCTGCATACACAGTCAGGCTCAGAGCTGCAGTTGACAGCAGCATTATCTGCTGCCATCTGATCTAATGTTGCATCTCATCAAATATCTAAAGCACCAATAGCCATGCAAAACAAAAGGCATTCAGTGTGTTTTGTGAGTGTGTGAAGCATTTTAAGCAAAAGGTAACAAGGTTCAAAAACCATGAAAAAGCTAAGTCTTAAACTGTGAAATGGTAAGGTGCAACAGATCTTTTAGCTACATAAAGATGACTCTGCACTTTGAGAGTGTTTTTTTGTTTGTTTGTTTTTTTTACAACAAAATGCATATAATGACCAAAATACGCTTCTGATTACGGTGAGTTTTTCAAGTTAATTCACATTCTCAATTTTCAAAAAAACTGACCTTTATCTGGATCAACTGAACCTCAGTGTAGGAAATGCAACACAGAACCAGTGGGAAAAGAGTATAACAGCCCAGATGTGTTTGGGATAATATAGGTTCATAGAAAATATACTGTGACATGATGGAAAATTTACAAAAAAAACAAACTTTAGTTTGAGGAAACAGAGATGAAATTATTTATTAGTTAAAAGGCAATGTATAATGCATACTAGTATTTCATTCATACTGAGCTCTTCTCTTGTCACTGAACAAACAGGCTTTTCTAGTTACTTTGACATGACCTTTTTGCATTGATTTCATCACATTTACATTTTATATTGGCTTCGATTGGTCAATGAACTGGAACATGTTGCTTGTATATGTATGTTGTATGTATGTTGGTTGGATGTATGATGCCGCAGAACGATTTAAAGCCTTAAAAACAGATAGCAAAAATCTAAACTGGATCAAAAAACTAACAGGAAGTCTTTAAAAAGCAGTGAGCACATGGGCGACGTGGTGATGAACCCACCCAGCCACATATGAGCAGCTGCACTCTGAGCAAGCTGCGGATGATGAAGAGATGACTGTTTTAAGCCATAATATAAGGAGTTGCAAATATTTCACTAGGACTTGAGCAAATGAATACACTTACATATATATATATATATACATATATATATATATATATACAGTATATACAGCTGCTTTCCTGAATATGACAATGAGTTCACTGGACTCCAAAGGCCTCCACAGACACCAGATCTCAGTCCAGTAGAGCAGCTTTGGGATGTGGTGGAACGGGAGATTCTCATCATGGATGTGCACCTGACAAATCTGCTGTCACGTCAACACCTTGTTGAATTTATGCCACCGTGAATTAACGCAGTTCTGAAGGCAAAGGAGGTCCAACCCGATATAAGTGAGGTGTAAATAATAATGGCAGGTGAGTTTAACTCACTTATTACTCTAATCATCACAACCTCAATAGTGCTCATTTCATGCTTTATTGGAAATAGTTGTTTTTGCTATAGAGGATTTTAGGAGTTTCGGCCCTAAAATACACATGTATGTTCCACCATAACACATATGAGTAAGTATAATTTATTTCTACCAATACAGCAAGGGGTGTTAAACTTAAAATACTTGTTATTCAAACAGATTTGTATCTGTTTTGACAATTAATTTTTTTAATACATTAATATTAAACAGATTTGCTTTGTTTTTCCTGATGTGTAATTTAAAAAAAATGTGTCAAGGGGATATGCAAAGACATGGCGTCCTATTTACCCTGTAGATAATTAAGTGCTCCAAATGCCTATATTCCAACTCTGTGAGCAAAGCATGTTATATGGTGTCATTCACAAGCCTGTTTGAACTGGAACAGCACCCAAAGGGGACCAGATTGAAACTAGCTCCTCTGGGGTTGGGGTTCATAGCAATACTTGTATCCCCCCAAAGGATCCAGCAAGATAGATCTCCCTTAAGTAACCAAAATTACTTCTGGAGCTCTGAATTTGAAGAAATTTACTGCATTAGTTTGAGACACCACCAAAAATAGGCTGTATTTACAGAAACAGTTGAAAGTCTCGTTGCAATCTCATTTAATGTGTTTGATGTCTGACAAAAATGAAATAAGCAAACTTCACAAAGTGCATAGAGATTAAAGCAATATGCAGCAAATTTTATTTAATGCAGAAAACACAATACAGAGGATGTTTTTGTGCATTCTCACCTCAGCCATCATTTCTGAAAGTCGAACAACACTTCGTAGATTGAAATGTCAAAATACACAGAGAGAATTGGTTTTCTATAACATACAAGTATGGATTTTACATGCCTTCACATTAGAAACACAACAGTTGGAGAAACTCACAACAACATAAATATCCATATAAGTTACAAAAATTAGAATGAATAATGTAGTAATAAATTATTAGTCATGGTAGAAGTAGTAATGAGGCAGTAAGATATTGTTCTGTGGGATGGGACTCTGTAGAGCGTCCTGATTGGCAGATGCCTCCCTGAAAGGACAGTGGTCACTGACTGGCCACACAGTGAAGGGTAAGCCAACGCCTCAATGCCACATTGTGAACTCACAATCATCTCAAAGAAGAGCTAAAATCCTACTTAATAGGTATTTCTTCTTCACAATTGCAGTCAAACAGCCTACAATTTACTGGAAAGATGATCTTTGTAGCGTGGAAAATGATTTATTTGTCTCAGTTGCTTCACTTCTAGTTTCCGACACTACAGACAACACAAAGAAGGGATGTACAAGAAGAGGTTATCTAAATATAAGTGTTTTTTGTTCTTTAAAGTATGGCTTTGATGTCGTTTCTAGGCTGTAAAGCTGTGGCCTAATATCCACTGTTGACTTACCACACCGATTACTTCTCTCTATTAAGTACATTATAATCTTGTTGAGCATAATAGGAAGCAGATGAAGATCAAGATATGCAAGCAAAGGAGAATACTAACTGAGCTACCATGGATTTAGGAAGATGCAATACAGACACAGTAGGGTTTGATCGGTATGTACAAAGCCTTGGTTGCTGTTTGCCAAGATCTCATCCACCGTGGCCTTGTAATATTATTAAGGAGGATGTGGTGACCTTTCTTAAACTGTCCCGGATAAAGTATATGCATGGTTGCTCCATTCATGTTCACATCCATGTAACAAGCTTTTTATTCCACCCATCCTTCCCTCATTCACAGTGAGCAGGCTGTACTCTGCGAACCCCGCATTTGGTTGCCTTCGGGGAAAGTGAAATGAGGTCAGGGTAAAAAAGCAACGGGACAACACAGCTTTGATAAAGAAAAAACATAATGAAAGAAAAACCAGTCCTGACATGCTCTGAGTTAAAAGTCTAAAATCAGCAAAAAAGAAAAAAAACAAAACTGAATTGGATTTTGGAAGAAAAAAAAAATTGATATGAATTCTTGACAAAGCTGACCTGAAATATCGTGTTAATGCTCATAGCCACACCATGAACATGCTGAAACACAGTAGCGTCCCTCATGTGATTACAAATCTATCTACGTAAGCAAAGTGCATCCACACAAATGGCTTAAGTTGTTTAGAAATAGGTTATTGGATTAGTGAAGGTACTGGCTGTTACATTGCAGAGGAAAAGTGATGTTCCTGCTTGATTGCAAAATAAAGACATGTAGATAGATTCAAATTTTACTGTATTTAAGATTTGATGACGTGCAAACCTATGATTGATCACAGAGAACTATGGCAATGATGGCTTTATCATTATAAGTATTATTATTCAGTGCCGAGTTTAAATCAAGCTCCTTTTGGGGGTAAGGGGGAACTCTGCAAAAACTGTCTGTAAAAGAGACAAAAGACCTAAAGAAGCATGGCTGTTGACAATGACTCCTGTGAAGATCAAACCTGAGAACTTTCAGTCATGGGTCACCTCTATAATGCAGCCTTAATGATTTTGCAGACTCAAATCCTTTGGGCTTATCACAACTCACGTTCCACATTGAAATGACCAGCTTGGTGTTGCTTCTTCAGTAGAGCCTGTTGCCAAGCAACATTAAGGTACTTTAGATTCTGACAGGTAGCTATTCACAGCCCCCAGAGAGACACTCTTAAACAGCAATGATCCCTTAGCATATATAACATATCAGGCATGTTGGACCTGGGCAGGACTTTTTTCTGTCTAATTTCCAGTCTCATAGGACCCTTTTACACCAAACTAACATCAGACAGCAGCCACCTGTAGCATCTATGCAAGAAGAAAAAAAAAAGAAAAAGAAAAACAAAACAAACAAACAAAGAAAACACTTAGGATAAACCAGAAATCTGCTCAAGAGGACATAACTCTCCAGGGCAGAAAGGGGCAGCAGTTAGGTTCTGGTTTTAGAGTAGTAAAACTGGACGTTTGTGTAAATAAAACTAGCTTATAGACAAACCACCATTGCAAAGCTTGCCATAGTAACTTGTATATTATTCAAGGATATGACTATAGTAATAAGTTCCTTACTAGAGAAGCACTGGCAATACTTGGCGTGTTGGTTATGACGATATGAACAGGCAATGATAAAAATCAGGGAGAAACCATATTTAGAATGAAAATATAAGCAAGCTATATTAGTAAAGAGCAAAGTAATGACTAATGACTAATGAAGATGCTCTAATGCTAATGGCAGATTGTTAGCTTGGTGTGTAAGGCCCAAGAGATAAGTAACATTTCAGTTACGTTTTTTTGTGTAAGAAAACAAAGAAGAAATACAGAAATTGTTGTATCTCTTTTAAGTAATGCAGTGTTAGCAAGCTAACCTGTTAGCACATTTCCCACAACAGAGTACTGCTAGCTGTTTCAGTGTCATTTAGACCGCATAGACTAGGATTATTTTTAGAGTTCTATTAATATCCCGATATTAAGTTGTGGGTTTGAGTAAAAACTCTAGCAACACCTAAAATAAGATTATTTGCTGATTTTTAATATCAATCCAGAGACCTGTCCCTAACAGACCTCTATTTTCTGACTGTTTGACAGAAACTAGATCAAAGCACAGGTCAATCTACACTGAGAAAAAAATGCTCATGCAGACTTAACAGGAGTCATTTTGAATATTTATCGAATTTAGTATTTTTCAAGATAATTCAGATAAGCTATATAATACATACAACTCAATTTCTGTGTTCTCTAAGCTCAGCTATGCTGTATTTCTAACTTATTAATCCTATCCGTTCAATTAAAAAGAAATTAAATTCAGATTTTTCTTAATTGTGCTATTGAAACTATCCACCTAAATCTGTGTTATGATGTATATATTTGGTAATTCCTCTCTAATTTAATTAGGGTAGAAATGGAAGGTTTGATATGAAACTCAGCTGATGTCATTAAAAAAGTCTTTTTTTACACTGAAGAAACCTGGATATGGTGGGATGGCGAAAGAGAAGAGTGGCTGCTTTTTGTCCTTGAAATAGAAAAGAGGTTACATTCCAATAATAATTCTATTAATTAGTGAGATTATTATCAAAGCAATGGAGAGAAAGTCTGGCTTTTCAGAAGCAGTTCAGTGTGCTACATACATTGAGAGGAGAAGGGGGGAGACAAGAATTAGGAATGTATATATGTTGTTTCTTTGTATATACACTGGATGAGTATAATTTTTTTTTTATTTTGTAGTGTGCTTATATTTTCACTGCTGCAAATTTGAATCCCACAGACACTAAGGGAGTTTTTTTTTTGGTAATTTTCTGTTTGGTGACTTTCTTTCCATCTGTCCAACAGCTGCAGTGTGTCTAAACTTAAGGTGACAGGACTCAGGTTCGTGGCTGGCCTCTTTCCTCAATCATTATTAAGTGTTTATTTAAGGATGAAGAGGTTTAAATTACCTACAGTACACATGCACCAAGTAACCCAAACCAAGCAAGGCTGAGAGCTCTCAGCCATAAGCAATTCAGTTGAAATTTTCAAGTGTGACTCATAGAGAAGAAGCAATATGATCGCTGTTGTATCATTGAACAAATGTCTTGTGTATCAGTGACTGAAGACCTGGTCTCTGACCTGCTGCAGTTCCTGCTCATTTCCTGTTTTTAATATCCCTGCAAAGTCTGTGTAATGTTCATATGAGTATTGTCAGGAAAACAATGCACAAGTATGGGTGCTCACAGCTAATAGTTGTAAATAGTGGTTACAGCCTGATAAATGTTGGGTTGCTTTTGCTTTGAGACTGAAGTTTTAGGTTGTTGGTACTTGCAATAATAGATCCAAGGTAACCAAATTAGTTTAATTCCAATCAAGGCTGAAACATGATATTAATGATGCTTCAAATTTGGCCCCTGTCCCAAAGTCTTGGGGTTAAAAACTGATTCGGGTCTGTGTCAAGCCCAAGATTTGGTCCTTACATGGTCCAAATGTGATTACATAAGTACATTTTACAAACAAATAACATTAAATTTACTATCCAAAATCCTGACCAAATATATCAACCACTCCGTGACAAGACTACATGACTTGACATGCTCGGCAAAATTGGCTTATTGAGCAGCGACAATAGTTTCAATTTATTCTGTTCATGTGTTTCAGTTGGCACAGAAAGGCTATTGTATAGTATTGCTTTAATTTTAATCCAATAAAAATAAACACTAAAGCACATTTGGAATTCCCTTTTGCTCTTTTACAACAAGCAACAGAGGCAGAGATTGTGATGTGGGGTCACTTGTAGGGTCATTTTCAAATAAGCGGGTATGAATATTTGAATGAATTTCCACCAGGTCGTCCAGCGCTCATTGATAAATGGCATCATGTGCCACTAGGAAACTGTTCAAAGTGGCAGTAGTTGTTGAAACATAAGCACTCGATCATTAATGTGTCAATCATTGACTACAATGTGTGACATTAACAGCTTGTGTGGGCATCGGAGCATCTGTACTTTCCATCATTCATTGAGCTTGCCTGCAGCAAATTGCCTCTAACTGAGCGAGACAGCAGCCAGTTTCCATGACCACCACCTCCGTCACCTGTGAGATCAGACTGGCATGCAGCGGTTATCCAATATCTGGCCTGTACAAGAGGTGTCTTTCCACCTGAGACAGTTACTGGGTCTTGTTTTCATGTTTTCAGAGACAGACGGGGAGTGAAAGAAAGCCTTGTGACGGCAAAGGGAGGCAGGAAGAAAAGAAGCTAGAAACCAACGAGTGTGCTTCTGTTCTGTTTGTGCGTTCTTGTTTCATTAACGTTGAAGGATGTGTGCTTGTTCTGTCAGTCAATAGGGGCATGTTGGCCTGTTACTAAGCACATCTTGTGTCTTCCCATGTGCTGGGCTTGTGTTGTGTATGCAGGAAGAGCAGGGACTAGGGCTTGCGAATGCATGTTTGGGAACATCAAGGGACATATGGGTGATGTGTAGAGACATTTGCAAAGGTTAATGTATTAACAGTAGGTTACAGTATTTCATCATGCTAGATTATAAATTCCAAATCTTCACCTTTTGTCTTATCTTTTTAACTCTATCAACTTCTTTATCTTCAATAACAGCTGATCTGTCATGCAAAAAAGGCGTTTAATGACACTTTGCATAATATGACATTAAATCCTGAAGGATAAATCCCTGCATCTTTACTCTGCCTTCCACTCCCAAAACCACTCGCAATCATTGACTGGATATCTGTACATCTGCTGAAATATATATCCTTTTGTTGAATAATTTTTTTGTCTTTTTTCACATTTCTTTTATTTGTTTGTTTGTTTGTTTATTTTCTGCTTTAACCAGTCACTCTACTTCTTTTTCTTCTGGAAGCGCCTGAACTGGTTCTGGATGGCGAGCGCTGCCTTCTCTGTCTCCGGTGCCTCTAGGTCGATGTCGATCTCCTCCTCCTGTTCCTGAGGCTTTGCTGCCGATGCTTTCTCTGGAGGGGTAGACGTCATAAGGTAAAGGTCAACACAAAGGAGAATAGACAGCAGGTGTCACCAAGTCTGCCTTTATTACATTTGCACAGACATATCTATATTTTTTTCCCCAATTTCAACTTGCTTAGAGCGGACAATGTTTTTAAATGGGATATGGAAGGTTCGGAGAGTGACTTAAAACAAAGAACTAGAAGTAAAGTGGGTATCACTGCACTGGACTTTGCTACTGATTTGAGAAGGTAAATTATGACAAAAACAACTCTGATTCCACTTTAGTTATATAGCACTTTTAAAACCACACAGTGGACCAAAGTGCTTTGCACCAAAATACAACAATAAAACAGTAAACAGTATATAAAAAAAACTAAAACAAACATACGGTCAGCCAATAAAACAGTATATAAAAAAAAGTTTAAAAAGAAAATCATGTTTTTTTGTGCCAGTTAAAAGTGGAGTTGCAGCATTTTGAACCAGCTGCAGCCAATCAAGGTAGGGCTGACTGAGCCCAGCGTAAAGTGCTTTGCAATAGTCTAAGCGATTACAAATTATGGATTAAAATCTCGAGATGCCGAGAAAGAAATTGTTTAACTTTCAACAGTTGTCTCAGCTGAAAGAAACTAGACTTTCTGTAGGAGTCTCTCAGCTTATTTGTAAGTCAAATCTGAAGTTGCCATCAAAGCGTACTCCAAGGTTTATTGCTGCAGGTTTTAAATAATCAGTCAAAGACCCCAGGTCAACTGGACCCTTGTAGGCATCACTGGGCCCAAATAGCAACACCTCAGTCTTTCTGTTATTAAAATGAAAATAAAGGAAATATATCTTGCTTTCATCAGCATAAAAGTGAAAGGACATGCCAAGCTATCTAAGAATTGCACAAAGAAGGGAGCAAGTAAAGAGAAAAAAGAAATTGAGGAACTGTGTCAAAGGCTGCTGTTAGGTCTAACAGTACCAAAACCACACAGTGACCCGAATCTGTGGTCATAAAAACACCATTAAAACCCTCAAAAGTGCAGACTCTGTACTTTGCAGTGTTTTAAAACCAGACTGAAACAATTGAAGGACACAGCTTTTCTCCAGGAAAGACTGCAGCTGGGAATACACTTTCTCCAAAACTTTGGAGATGAAAGAAAGCTTTTAGATCGGCCTAAAAAAAAATAAAAATAAAAAATAAATAAATATACAAATACTAGAAAGGGTATTTGAGTGACTTTAAATGTGGCATGGTTGTTGATACCATATGGGCTGGTATGAGTGCTTCAGAAAAACTGCTGATCTAATAGACTTTTTACAGAAACCGTCTCTAGGGTTTACAGAGAATGAAAAAACTAAGCAACTTTTTATCAGGCTCCTGAGTTTATCTCCAGTTTAAGTATGACTGTTTGTATAACTGTTCGCTTGAGTTAAGGACCCCCTCAAAAACAAGTCAAGGCATCTCAAGGGGTTATTCTTCTAATAAATTAATTTAAACTCCTGTTTAAGATATGTGTTTTTTGTTGTTGTTTTTCCTTCAGCTCTGTTGTTCCGGTATCTTATTCATTCTGTGTGGGATCATTCACCGTTTGAAGTTGGGGCTGCTCAAATGATAAGACTCTGTGCTTAAACTATTAGATCCAGCTCATTGCTGATGTTTGATGTATGATATATCATTTCAAAGGTTAATGAGACATTTGCTAATATTACAAGTTCTGTTGCAATAAGAATTCAATTTGATCCAAGAGCCAGCTATCAACACATGCAGATTTAATACAATCACTTCCATTTATTTAAAAAAAAATTGAGACATCTGAGTGGTTCTTCCTCTCTGAAATGCTCCTTTCATACCCAGTCACGTTACTGACCTGTTGCTAATAATCTAACTGGTTTTGAAATGCTCCTTTCCTTGTTTTGTTTTGTGCCAGTTACTTTCCTAGCTTTTTGTTCTCCTTGTTCCAATTTTTCTGAGACGTTACTTCCATCAAATTTGAAATCGAGACAATGTTTAAACAATGATTTGTTGTACTGGAAATAAATAATGGGTCTCTGAGCTTTAAAAATCAATGCATTCTGTTTTTATTGACACACAGCATCCGAACTCTTTTGGAATTGGAGTTGTATAACCAATAAATTTCCAAAGCTATATCCATTAACTTTTAATTATAGATATCATATATAAGTCTACATTTAGATGAACAAAAGTTTATATCTGAAACAACTATTGTTAGTTTGTCACAAAAAATTTAGCAATTCTTTAGGGACAATATGATCGGCCAAAGACGGCACAGAGATCTCACACAGAGATCTCACACAGAGATCTCACAGGACTGGATCAGTTCGAAATGTGTTAAGATACAAAGAGTAACAAACAATTTAAGGAGACATGAGTCAGTCACTTTCTTCATTCTTAGGACTATTTTCATCCTAAATTTTCTGTGTAGTGTTAATATCTCTACTTTTCTGTGGGAGTTTGACATTGCTTGAAATGTCAAACTGGTGATGCAATAAAGAAGATAAATAGGAGCTGTGTAATGTGTAGGCCTTTGTCTGTCTTTCTTCCTCTGAATATGCTCAATTCTTGCCAGTCTTTCCTCAAAACCCTGATGCTCAATACAATATGGCTATTCTTGGCTAAAATCACAAGTTTGTGCTTATTGGTAACTCTAATTGAAAAGAGTTATTTCATTAGGTCATCCTGCAGGCACAATGAACATGTGATGAGGAGGTTTTCAAGGTGCAGGAATGTTGTTCACTAATTCATTTTGATCTCAGAAAGTCCGCTTTTCTTTCTTTTTTTTTTTTTTTAGAAAATTACATTAGTGTGCCCTGTAATTTATTACTCAAATATATATTTTTTAAATGCAGTCATAAATAGAAAGACCAGACTGTAGATGTATCTGAATGACAAGAAAAATTTGTGTGTGATGGCGCTTAAAAGAAAAAAAACGGCAGGTTGGCTTGATCTGCAGCATCTCCTGCAAAGCATGTAGATGAAAAACAAAACACTACCTAAAGTACTGCACAGTAAATAAGTGCAGTCAAGCAGCAGGCTCTTAAAATGTGTGGATGAAAAAAAACCTGACAGTTTGTGATACCAAATATATCACGGTTATGGTGAAGTTACAAGGAACTGCACTCAAATGTTTCAGGGATCAGGTACTTAGCAGCTCTTATGTTTGGAGAGAAGAAGGATGTCTCTGTTGACACTAAATGGGTGTGTTTCTAGTGAAATGCATCGAAGGAATTCTTGGAAATTCCACCTAGTAAGTCATATTTGTTAAATGGGCAGGAGGTGAAAATCAAATATTTTCATGTGTACATTAAACAGATTATAAGAAAGAGTATCATTACATCAAATCTTAACACTGGTACTGGGAAAACTAGTCTGAAATGTATAAGCTATTGTAAGATTCAAACGTTACTAAGTAACATATAAACAAACATTTGTCCAGTTTTGCTGCGTTTTATTTATTTATTTTTTTTTTTACTTTTCACTGATCAAATATGCATTCGCACAGTTCCAAATCCAAGACCAGCAAAGAAGAATTCTGAGATTATTCACTCAGTACCAGCTTGGCTGTGACAAAACTGAATGCAAAAGAAAATATTTAGTGCACATTTAGGCCATGTCCACAAGGAGACAATTGTCCATGTATCTGCTTTAGTTTGTTATTTTTTTGGACATTTTCTTCATTGAGACCTGTGTTTTGGGAACTTTTCATTTTTGATACTTGGTCCCAAAGTGAACGAGTCTGAAAACGCCACTGTTTTGTGTCTATGTTTAGAATCCAAAAACTACCTGAACTACTTGTTCATGTCATGTCAATGCTCTATCTCTTCTTTAAACCACATGCCCAAACCCTGCCAACACAAGTTTCTGCACCTGCTCCACATCTATTCTGTTTCTGGTGTATGTCTGTGGCAGCATTATGGTGCCACGTATAGGCTTGCTATATAGCTGGTTTTTTTAATGGTTTGTATTTCATTATGTTTTCAGAGACCTTTTGGATGCATACCTAAAGAGAGCAAACAGAGCAGTACCACTGGAAATTATGGGGGCAGTGTTGTGCAGTATAGCTCACGTGTAACCAGCAAAAGAAACAAAGAAGAAGAAGACAACAGAAATGGCGGAACTTTGAAGAGAGACTGTGCGAATTTGTACGGAAATATAAACTATAATATTAGTTTGCCTGGATGTAGGGACAGAGAACCATGCTACAACTTGAAATTGATATCAGAACATGTAAGGGATTTCTGAACTCTGCACTGCCCTCTTGTGAATGCATTGCCTAAAAACAATGCCAACATTTAGGACACATAGAAGTATATGGGCAGTGATGTATGACGTTTGAAACAGATGTATCCATTTAAATGTGTAAAGGGAGCTAAAATTAGCTTTACAGTGACCATGAGTCACACCAAAGCTTTGAAAACAGGTGTATGTCTTTGGAAGTTTCTATAATGAATATTATTAAAATGTATGCTGTGTAAAATACAATAACTTCATGATTAAAGCTGTTTAAATAGTTTTTCTTTTCTTTAGGGATTTAAGGTGTTGGCTGGCCCCAAGCATGCATTTTGGTGGTTTCACTTTGGTACTCCCTGATTTTTTTTAATTTCTTTTATTTTTTCCTTTTAACAAAAATCAGTTAACTGAAAAAAATCATAATCAGTAATGATAATGAGATAATGGTAGGGTTGGCAAACAGTACCAACGTTAATCTCGGTTGACTGAACCCCCCCTAGAGCAGACACACCTGGCTACACACTCCATATAAATTATTTAGGTGGTGCAGATGGAGAGAAAACAGACTAACAGCCTTACTGCATTTGTGAAATTCATGAAAATATTATGAAGAGTCAGTGGTCAACAGACCTGCAGCCAAGTAGGAGTTGTGAAAGTAAGTTGGAACTCAAGGAGAGGATCATCTGAAAGCAATAGTGGAGAGATAAAGGATTGTTTCATTACTGTAGCTAAATGCAGAAAGGCTTATGCTAGGTTAGCAAAGCTAAATGTTTAATGTATGCTTTCTAAATTACAGAAGCATGCTTTTGCTTATAAAACTTTAACATTTTGGATTCAGTATATATAATAACGCTCCATCTAGTGGTGAAGTTGTAGATTGCAACCAGTTGAATACACAATTTCCTTACAAATCTATCTTTCTCTTACCAACATGGTGGATGAGTTGTTGGAAAATGTTGTACTGCATTACTGCCAACAAATGCTCCTAAATGCTGCACACTGGAAATTCTGGTTTGTGGCAGTGTGAGCATTAATTTAATAAATATTTGGTATGAACTTTATGGCAAGAAATGTGATTAAGTTATCTTCCTTGAGCAAATAATGTTAACAAAAATAAATTATTAGTTTAATTTTTTAAGACATTTTTTACCTTGATGCCAAAAAAAGAGAAATGAGCTGGACTTTGTGTGCTGTAAGTACAGTATGTGGATTTATATAAGCTAAAACTTTCTCTAGCATTTCTCGTATGCACCGGAGTTGAATGCGCATGAATCAGAGTACCAAGAATAGACAGATCTTAAGATATTCCGGCTCTACACATGTATTTCTGTTTGTTGCAAGGTACTGCAGATATTTTCAGCAGCTGAACCTTGCCTCAGAGCAAGAATTTGACAATCCTCATGCACAATTCATTTTAGGTGCATTCAAACAGAAAAAACAAAGGTGGAGGGGGGAAATGAAAATGATGGTTTAAAGTGTCAGGAAAGAACAAAGAGACAAAAGAAGACAGATTTAGAAACATAGAGACTGTGGGACCGGATCTTTTGTATTTAAATGAATGTCTGTTGCCTGATGCAGGAGTTTGCTGGTGCTGCATTGATAGATGGTAAATTTTCCAGCAGTGGAATTGCTTATTGATGAGCAATGTGTCACCAAAGCCAAAAGTCAACCTCTCCTGGCTGACACATTGCTGATTCCTGCCAAAAAACTGCTGCGCATTGGTTGCTTAGATCATGTTAAAACAGGAATCTGATTGCACCATTGAACATAATTTTACACATCTTGTGTTGAGGAAGGTGAAAGGACGAAAAAAGAGAAAAGATAATCAGAATTAAAGGCTTTGGTAAAGATTTACAGCCCTTTAGACACTTTCACTTTTTAGAGTTAACATTTCTGACGTCCATAAAGGTTCATACATGCAAAATGACAACAGATGTTACTATTTACAGCTTTTACTCCCTTCAGGTTCTTCGGCTGGTCAATTTTACATTCTAGCAACCAAGTCTTTTTTTTCCTCTCAGCCAACATTTTCAGTATTTCCCCTGCCCACACGTCCCCAGCGAGACCCACTGCCCCTACTATAAGGTCACATTCATTTATTACGATCTGGTTTTTTATACAGCGCCAAGTCACACCAGATGTCGTTTCAGGTTCCCTTTCCTCTAGAACAGGTTTATACTGTGTCCTTTTATTAAAAGCTAAACAGTCTGATGTTATCTGATTTCAGACGACATGCCATAGCTGCTCTCTGTGACCTTGGTGGACTTCCGCCTTGACACATATAGACACACAGGTGATCACACATCCGTCAACAAAGAGCCTGCGATGGAAAACATGTAAACCAGGGGAAAATGAGACTAAATGTGAGTTTTTCAAACTCTTCCAGGGAGGTGAAGATGGAAACACTGATGAGGAGCAGCCGGAACATTTCTCCTGCTCCGGTGTTGCACTGAGAACATCATCCCCATCACAGGAAAACACATAGCTAAACAAGCAGAATCTAACAACAGCGTAGTCACTCTTGAGTTGCATTATGGCTTAAAATGGATCCGATATTCATTGTAGGTTTTATTTACATCAAAATGTTATCTGAGATCTAAACTTTAAGAATATTTACAGCGACTCAACTGAATGTAACAGTCTTCATCTGGACATTTAAAAAAAAAAACTATTTCTCACCAGAATGATTTTTATCAGCATTTAGGTCATTTATGGAAAATTGGTCCACTTTGAAGTTTGGAAATGCAACGTACTTTCACAGCTGAGTAAAGCAGCCACATGATGTTTAACTTATTTGTCGTTATTACATATGTCATATTGAGGCTCTAATGGGTCGTTTACCTGTTATAGCTACTCGGGGAGATGAATTTAATAGTTTCATCAATGCATCGCGATGTGGACATGGATGATTCTACATCAATGCAGCAACAAAACATAAGTGACTATTATAATGTAATGTATATTCTACTGCTGCTTGTGTGTGTGGTGTGATCTAGCCTACTGCAACAGCTCAGCAGGCGGAATCCGTTTTGAAACTGTAAAACTAAGCAAACATGCATAAAATGCCTCAGTATCTCAGTGGAAATACATTTGTTTATCACGTAACATTACACACAAAATTGTATAAATACTGATAAGTTAGTTAAAGGCTAACGTCAAGGGAAATGGGGATGTGCATGACTAGTCAGCTAATCGATTAGTAGAAATGGTACGCAGTTTACATTTTAATTGGAGGAGTTATGTGTCATTGTGCACAGACATTGTGCCATTTATAGCTCTGTGTTAAAAGAACACCATGGTCCCATTAAGAACTGTAGAGGAGGAGAAACGCACAGCGCAGGAGCAAGACCAGTAGGAAGGGGAGGGCGGGCGTCAGAGCAGAGAAAGTTAGCTGTGAGAAGCTGCCTCTTTAGCGGTGAATGTTTTGCTACCAGCTTTAGTAATAAGCACCACCAAAGCTCTTCTAGTTACAGAGTCCCGCGTCTGCTTCACCACTGCTGGGTAAAGTGAAGGGAGTTAACCCCAAAGCTAGCTGCAGTTTCACCCAGGAGGAATCACCTCCCAACGTAGATGTGGAAGCACAAAGTTTACAAGCTGTTTCTGTAGTAGAGGCAACAGACCAGAGCAACACAATTACTAAACCCTCACAGAAATGTTGCTTCAGGAGTAAAAAGACCAGCCGGGAAGATAAGGAAAATAAGTGGTTTTGTTGTTGCTGAACGTTCCTGTGGGCACGGTGTTTAATTCACGTAGCATAGCAGCCGCTAGCCCACCCAGGTTCGATCCCAACGTCTTTCTCATTCACTTGCTGAACCATTAAGGACTCTAGAGCCCACACAATGTTAAAATTATAACAATATTCCATAACACCGGTTTATGGAACACACATAATATACAAATAACATCTCACACACCTTTTACAATTTCCATGTAGAGAGAAAGTATTTTTTCTATTCTATTATTCATGACGTGATTATGACGTTGCAACTAATCAACTAATCGTTTTTGAAAAGCCTGAGTAGTTGCCTTTAAAAAATCACCAAAAATGCCCATTCTTAGGAAAAACTATTGGCAAGCTAGTGGTTAGCGTGCACAAAAAGACAAAAAGGATTAAACATCTTGCAGTAAAGCAGCAGGTAAGCCACCACTGGAGGGTGGCTTAACCACTTTTGATAACAACATCAGAGTATAGTAATGATTTTTCTTGATTTATTCGGCAATGTGTTACGGCCCTTGGCCTGACCGGCTGGACATAATTGGAAACAGCTGTGGCTGGTTCCATTCGGATGATTGCTGGCAGGAGCTCCTCCTCGACTCCGCC
>JBAMHW010000005.1:17026117-17056616 GCA_037177495.1 Rhadinocentrus ornatus | reverse complement strand
TGTAGGACAAGCCAGCAATGTCAACCTACTTCCACTATTGCACACACTCTCAGGAGTGTGACTTTTTTTCTTTTTTTTCTTTTTTTGGTGGATGTAAAAATAGGGCATTTCAAGATCCCTAAACATTTTCCATTGGATATAGAAAATGCGGCGGGAGTGTCTTTGGTCAACCCAGATGACACGTCTGCGCCTTATCTCAGAGGAATTTCCTCCTCGCCCCTATGATGTGCGTCAATAACGTGCAACCATTTTCAGCACGCTCTTTCCCCTCTTCTCTCTCGCGGCCATCTCAATTAGAGGCACATTAATGAAATAAATAACCATCAAGAAACAATGCAATAATAAACACCCCCACTTTAAAGCAAAAAAAGAGAGGGGGGTAATCCTAACCCCGCATATTGTGTTTAAAAAATGCGATTAAAAATCATTAACAGAGGGGATGTGTAGTTTTGGAGAAGTCGGGGGAGGCGTGTGTGTCATGTCAGCCTATCTATCGCTCTCTCTCCCCTGCTCCATTTTGTTCTTAAATTTTCTATACAAAAGATTAAGGGAGGGGAAAAAGACGAGTGAGCGAGCAGGGAGAGGACGGGAGAATAGAGGGGAAAAAAGTACCACGATGGATTTAATCTTGAATCCTCTTGCCTATCTCCCTCCGACGACCGGGGGAAAAAAAAGCAACATCATGCCCCCCCCCCCCAAAAAAAATTTTTTTTTTTAGTTTTTTTAAACATGTATCTATTCAGCTGTAACTTGTCTTCACGGAGCACAATTTTGGAAACACAACGCTGCACGCCAAGCTTGCAATGCTACTTTCTGAAGAAGCTGGAGGTGATGTTAGGACAACTAAACGGCTTGTAGTAAACACTGTAGTAAAAAAGGAGGTGAACGTATAACGTGGAGAAACGCTGTTAACAGTATGTGGATGCGTTTTTTAGTTATTTTTGTGCAAAGCCCACATGAAAGTGTTATGTCGAAAACAACGACCTACACAATGCCTAATGTGTCCAACAAAAGAATTAGTGAAGCTAATCGCATCTACCTTCAAATTACGCTTTGTAAATCAACTTGCTTACACAGAAAAATCCACTTTTACGCCTGGACAATATGTCTGCGGCTTTTCGAAAAATCCTCTGTTACGCACCGAGAACTTGTTCCTTTTTTCCCCCATAAAATACTTTTTAAAAACTCAACCCTTTCTCCCCCCACCACCACCACCCCAAAGAAGAGGTTCAAATGGATAGAGAAAAACCGTGGAATTTTAAAACTGCCAATCCCTCGCGTGCACACAAAACGCTGACAGAAGTTATTTGAAGTTAAACAAATGAAAAATCTAAACAATCCGAGCGACTTTTGGTGCACTTGCGACCATTTTAAAGTCGCGTTTAATTTCGTGACGACCAAACCGAGTCGACTTAACTGTTAACGCTGGGTATCCCCTTTTCATTTGCGGGGTGAAAACAGTGCATTTCTCCGCTCTTTTTTCCTAGTCATGTCGACCTCGAAGGCTTTACATGCTACATGCCAATCACTCACATACTAGCACGCGCGCGCGCGCACTCATACAACAAGCTAACACCACATTTAAAAAGAAGCAAGAGATAAAACACATCAACAACTGTGTTGGCCATTATCCCGTGTTGTTGCCCGTGAGGAAAAAGGGGAAACAACAGTCCGCAGTAAAATCACCAATTTTGGAAATGTTTAATGAAAGCTGCTTCATGCCGCTACGCATAAAAGTGTAATGTAGGCTATGTAAACATTGTGGAGGCTAAAATTTAACTCGATAAATGAAGATATAGGATATGTGTTCAAAGTAAAGACTCAGTGTACTTACGGGAGAGGCGGCGAGGAGATTAATGACACGACACGTCATGATTACGTTTCACTTGAATTAAATACATTACGAGTTGGGAAAAAAATGGAAATCAGGGTTGTATACAAGCATACGCCGTTTCCCCCTCCCTCCTCCCTCTGTTTGGTCACCCTCTTCTCTCTCTCGCTCTCTCCACCTCCTTCTCCTCCTCCTCCTCCATCTCCCTTTCTTTTTCTTCTCCCCTTCTCTTCTTTCGCACCCCCCACCCCCCATTTATCGTACAGGAGTGAGTGAATAGGGGAGAGCAAAGGAGAAGTGGGAGGGAGAGTGATGTAGGTTGGAAATGTTAATTATAATCTCAGCACGGGCTCCATTTTACAACGCTGTCATCTCCTCACATTTGTATCCTAAATATGGCATCTGGGTTGGAGGGTAGCTGACAGTTTAGACACATTTTTTAGATCCTGGGGGGGGGTTGACATCGATTAAAGTGTTAGAAAAGTGATGACAGAGGGCAAGAGGCAGTTTAAATGTTGTGGTGAGCCACCCCGGAAGCACATGGCCACAGTATGGAGGGGTAGAAAGAAAGTGCACATTTTTGGATGTGGGATTTCCAACATGTGGCTGGAGTCCCTCTGGAGGTTTCCAAGGGGTACCCAACAAATAGCAGCTGCCAGAGAGACATAATATGAAAAATATATATATTTTTTTTTAAAAAACACCTCTGCCATGACTTTGATGCTCTTTAAAACTCTAATGTGATATTTTTCTATTAGTGTAAAGGAAAAAAATAAAAAGAAACTGCTCTGTGACTGTGTTAAAGCATGTGTTGTTGCACATTGTCCTTATCTTTGTAAAAGCCTGCACCCCTTTCCTTTCTGTAAGCAGGTGCACATGTCCCATCCATGTCCCAGGATCATCACAATTGCACAAGTAAGTCTGCATTTTTCTGTGTCCTGTCATGGACGGGTTGCAATTTGGGGGTGCTTCCTATACATGTCTAAATGTCATTTATGTGCCCTCCAGTCTATGGCCATATGTTAAGTTAAATCAGCTGTGGATCTGACTCTGAAAGTCACTTTTTTTGTCCTGCGCATTTTTTTCTGTCAAATAGTATTTCAGAACTGGGATTTTAGCTTCTGAGGTATTTTATTGTGTAGAGTTTAAAGACACACGAAAAGAACTGTTGAAAAAATTCTGATCAAAATTATCCTAATTAGTCCTTTTATTTATGATATTTTTAGTAAGACTTGCAAGAAATGACAAAGCGCAGCATTGAAGGCTTATTCAGACCAACTTTTAGCTCATTTAACTCAGTTTGAGACATGGCTCAGATTTTTCTGACAAGAATGTAAATAGTATACCAAATCATCGTACCAGAGAATAATGCAGATAGTCTAATTTTCCTTTATGGAGAATGTGATCCTCTGATGTTGCTTGGAAGCTTGCAAAGTGGCAAAGGGAAGATAAAAATTATAGGTGTGAGTATTCATCCTGATCATCTAATGATGTGCTAATTAAGAGTAAGTCAAACCAATCAGGTCATGCGATAGCTTTACTTAAACAAGGAGCATGACATATCATTGCATTGAAAATCATATCCTGGCTTCTAGCAGACAGAAGGGCAAAACAAATAGTAACGATCTAATGTAAATGGATGCTTCATAAAGATCCAAATGTAAATAAGTACTTAGTAAGCACAGATAAAATTTACAGTTAGATTAGTTTTTATCTGGTTACAAACCCAATTAAAAAAGAGACAGGACGTTCTGTGCAATAATAATAATAATGCAATAATCTGCAAATCTCACAAACTCATATTTTATTCCCAATAAAACATAAACAAAATATCTGTTATTTTGAATTTGATGGCAGCAAAACATCTTAAAAAAGTTGGAACCACATGATGTAGCATTGCCTTATAACAACTGCTTGTAAACATCTGGAAAATGAGGAGACCTGTTTCTGGTGTTTGAGGAGATGAATGTTGTCCCATTCTGGTCTGATGCAGGATTTTAGCTGCTTAATAGACCCTTGTTACCAGATTTTTTTTGTTTCATGATGCACCAAATGTTTTCCATTGGTGAAAGGTCTGGACTGCAGGCGGGCCAGTTCAGCAACTGTTGTGATGAATGCAGTGTGGTTTACCATTGTCTTTCTGAAATCTGCAAGACCTTTCCTAAAAGAGACATTGTCAGAATGGGAGCAGATGTTATCCTAAAAAACTATACGTACTTTTCAGCTTTGATGGAGCTTCTCATGCTAGGCAGTAATGCAACCCCCTACCATCAGAGATGCAAGCTTTTGAACTGTCCACTGATAACCACTGGATAGCCCCTCTCCTCAAATTTTGATCCATCTGACCACAGAACCGTTTTTCATTTTACCTCAGACCATTTTAACTGAGCTTTAATCCAGAGAAGATGGAATTTTTTCTGGACATGTAGCTTCTTATTTTCATAATAGAACTTTAACCTGCATTTGTGGTTCGCTCTGTAAACTGTACACTGTGTTTCTGAGCCCATGCAGTGATTTCCAGAAAAAAAATCATGCATAATCTGTTGCAGTGCTGCATGAGGCCCAAAGCAGTTTTGCCCCTCTGCAAAGAGATTCCTTCTGATTCTCAAAATATTTTGATGACATTATACACTGAAGATTTCTGAGATTGTTCCACAACTTTTAGATGGAGTTTGTTGCAGACCAGTGAACCTTTGCACATCTTTACATCTGAAAGACTCTGCTTCTCTGAAATGCTCCTTACCCAGTCATCCCCCGGATGCGGGTTGCCTCTGATTGGTCAACTGCCAGGAGTAGTTGTTGGGAGCGCACACTGTTTTCGTCACAGAAACACTGACAGAACTCATAAACAAACTGAAGTAATATAAGTACTCAGTAAATAATATCAACACAAAACATAGAGCCGTATATGTTCAAGCCCGAATCTGACCCCAAAAAAGCGAGCGACAATCTGGTCGTTTCCTTTTAGTCGCTCTGGGTGCGGGGGATCCAGGTCATGACGCGCTTCATTGAATCAATGTCTAGACAGAAAGGTAAGTTTGGGGTATGTTCCCATTTATTGAATAAATGAATGATGATCTGAAGTCCAAGATGGCGGTCTACAGCAACATGATGGATGGATGGATGGCCCGAGGTTATGACAGGTGCAGACGTATAGTAAAAGGTGGTGGAACTAATTTTCAACTAATTTCAACTAATGTGGTTGGCAAACCAAATTAGTCCTCAGATCTTAGGACCTAAAAGACGCTCTCAGATTGGTGCTTCTTCAGTTGTGTGTGTTTTTTGTTTTTTGTTCTTTTTGTTTTTGAAAAAAAACTTTCCCAGTCTTTTGTAGCCCCTGTTCCAACTTTTTAAAGTTGTGTTGCTGTCATTAATTCAAAGTTAACTAATATGTTTCATGAAATTGTAAAATGTCTCCATTTCAACATATGATATATTGTTTGTGTTCTATCAGAAATAAATATGGGATTATGAGATTTTTCAAGTAATTAGTTTCTATTTGAATTTACAATTTATAGTGTTTTAACATTTTTGAATATCCGATCGTATCATTCACTTTTCTTTAAAATGTTCAACACACTAAGTTTATTTGAAGAACTTGTATTAAGATTGTTCTCACAGTTACTGACATAGCCAACCTGTAAATCTCTTTCTGTCACAAATAGCAACTAGTTAAAGATTAGCCTTGCGTCCACATAAAATTATGTAATATGTACATTTGTCCACTGGTCTAATATATGAGAGGTTCATAATGCATGGCTGGAAATTGTGATGTGGCAACATAACCCTTTCCTTTGTTTTTATTTATTCATTTATTTCTGTAGCTAGGCATTTCACAACTGAAACTGTTATATCTGTTGTTTGTTAACACCCTTAAATTTGACTCGTAATTTTGCACTGTTAAGTACCATCATGACAAGTGATATAAGGAAAATATAGCTCATATAAACATTTTAGCATCAGAGCAAACACTATTGTCATCTATGATTTATTAAGGCACAAGGTCTCCAAATATGGAGGTATGATTGGATGATGCACTTAAATGCTGTGCTTCCAACCACAAGCCTTTGTAAGATGTGAATGAAAACCATTGTACTTTCAGTCAGTGGCAATACTTTTTTTACATTCTCTTTAGGTTTAGACAAAAATAGACTTAGAAAATTATTATAACTTGAGGTAAATTCTTTTTGAGAAGTGCCTATGACCATCATACCCTCCATCATGGTCATTTTATGGTTGGCTATAGGCTGTAGCATCACTTAGTTTAGGTTAGAAATTAAAACTACTTGATCAGGGTTTGACGGGATCAAGGTTAGGCTTTAAAATACATTCTTTTTGCAATGTAACTGCCGCCATTGTGTACTTTTTTTGTAATTTAGGCATACATCACTTGCGCATGCTCGTTATTGCTTCTGTCATTTGAAATGTGCAGCTGGTCTGCCTTTACTGAGCACATTAGAGTGATTCTGAACTTTTATTATGTGACAGTTTAAATTATTAAGGCAAGAAGGCGAACGCAAACAGGAAATACATTTTTACTGGTTTCATGTTAAGAAACACAAGCAAACAGCCTGGACTTGTGCAATCGGCTGGGCAAAATTGACTTGTCAATGCTGACTTGGTCTCAGTTTGTCCGTGTAATCTCACTAAAGACGTGGACGAAGAAGTCAAGAAAAATCGCCCGAATAGGAGGCAGTGTGAGTCCATCACTGTAAAAAGTATACTAAGTAGACTAAGTCAGAACTGCATAACCGGCCAATTTTTCTTGGCCAGTCGCACAAATCCAGGCTGTTCGCTGGTTTTTCTGTACGGGAAACCAGTAAAAACACATACCCTGTTTGCTGCCTTCTTGCCGTAACCATTTGAAGAGTCAAATACGCAATAACTGTCCGGAATAACTTTTCTCGGTAACGACAGACCCGATGCATATTTCAATTGACAGCTTTGCTTTCTCACCAGCAGAAACAGTTTCGAGCATGTGTGAGTGATGTATGCATAAATTATGAAAAGGGTCACGATTCATATGCAGGTGCATTTACAAGCACTAGAGGTGACAAATTCTGTATAGTCTCTTTCTGACTGCATGAACATATTTAACTACATTTCGTAAAGCAAGACAATCTCCTGGGTGACATGCCAGGAATTGTAAGGCATTAATAAAAAAAAGTATTTAACCTGTAAGCATGCATTATGTGGTTACACATAATGCATTTTGTGCTTTTTGAACACATAATCCTTATCAGGCATGAGTGAGAGTGCAGGAAAAGAGCAAGGAATTACAAGTTTGACAAGTAAAAAAAAGTTAAATGACATTTGAAATCTTCTGTAAAGGGACAGCGAGATCATAAGTTTGTGCTGTTAACAAACCCTTTTTTTTATTTAAGGAAAGTTAGTGTCCTTATGTAAGAAGATAGAAGATGAACTAGGAAATAATGGATTAAAACTGAAGCTGCTTCTGTGTAGAGAACAACATAAAGTAATTGTACTGTTTTGTATTACGAACCAATGTAGCTATAGTTCACAATCTACAATGAGATTAGTCATTCTCTCTTTTTGAAAAACAATATATATATACCCATCCTATGTTGTATCGTCTTTATCCTGCCTTGGCTCAAAGGGGAGTGAAGACTCTCCCAGTTTTCTGAGGGTGAAAGGTGGAGTAAGGTGATCACAGGCTATACACCCATAGCTAAGGTCAATTAACAATCACCAATTAACCTAAAGTGGCTGGCACTCTCAGAGAAAACCCATCCGGGCACAGAGTCCAAACAGCTTTTTAAATCAGATTATTGCTGGGAAGGAATGGTGTTAACACCAGCAGCATGCAACCTACTCATTTAAAATAGTTTCTAAAGTTGTGATATTATCAAATCCTTTTGCTGAACTAACCTTACAGCCTTCTAGTATCAATACAATTAACAGAGCAACATTTTGAGAGGGAGGGACTTGACACACTTGAGGGGTATTTTTTGTGGGGGTTTGTCACATGAATAACCACTTTTTTATTATTTGGAGTCTAAATACGTGGATTATTACAGGTTTGACATTTCGGCTTACGTAGAGGAGTGAAAACTCAACATTCTGGAGGTTACACAATCTATCATTATGCGTCAAAATTGAAACAGGGATGTGGAGAATGCAAGAGTGAGACAGAATGAATGTTTTTATCATTGGTTTAAGGATCTTCAGACATGGCTGATTCAATAGGAATCAAGCCAACGGCACAGCCCAGACATTTATACAATTAATCTTGACTTGGGATGTAGCCATCTGAATTCTCAGTAAAAGTTGTAATCTGTTATCATTAGCCTTGGAAAAAAAAAGTTATTTTGAAACACTCTTTGGTTTAACTGAAATATTTTTCAGAAGGTTTTTGCTCTCAGCTTTATCTGCTCCAGCTGACTCCAACACTGTCTCTTTTTTTCCTGCAGTTTGTTCTTATGTCCACTTCTATGAGTGGTCTTAGTGCATAGTTAAAGGCTGAATCGACAACAATCCAAAAGGAAAGAGTCAAATCTACAATCTATGGGCTCACGTGTTTGTGGAGAGCCAAAGCCCATGCACCACTTCCACCACCCCTTTATGAAAAGGAGTTACATGCAGAGTTACAAAGCAAATATCCGCTATTAATGAGAGCAGAAATGCCCATTTTTACATCCAATTTGCCTCAAACTCACATTTAAATGCTTTCATTTTACATTTAAAATAAGCTCTGCCTCTGAGAACTTGCATCTTCGCAAAACACTAAAGAAATTAGTTAATAAATGAAAGTGAAAAATGAAAGTGTTTTCCAGCCACAGGCTTTAGTTTTAACATTTAAATGTGATGTGCTCACACACTGTGTGAAGGTAAATGTTAGCTCAGAAATTCAAATGTCTTTGCTGACGCAGAACATATCTCCTGGATCAGCCATTGTAAGCCCACTATTGTGTGTCTGTGAGTGACTGACTAAGTCTGTGGCATATGTGTAGTGCATGGTTTTCTCAGTATGTGCACGCAGTAAATCAATGTGTGTGTGTGTGTGTGCGTACATGAGCATGTGCCTGGGTAGGTTTTCCGCGTCAGCAGGTTACATATATGGATACAAATGCATAAATGTAGGTATGCTGTGTCTGCTATGCCCCTGCAACTGTAACACTATGTGTGTGTGTGTGTGAGTGTATGCATGCGTTTGGGTGTTGTTGTTCTCTGTTTGTGTTTGTGTGCATGCACTTGGTACATATGTGCCACAATGGCATCATCACCCGCCCCTGACGCTTTGATTGTTTTCTCCTCCGCAGCAGAAATGCACCAATTAATATGCAGAGAGTGAGTGAGACGGAGAAGCACACATACACACACATACACACACACAATCACAAAAAACAAAACAAACAAAAAAAAGAAAGAAACAGCCGTGAGGGAGGGAGACGAGGAAGGAGGTGCGATGGGTGGAGGTGGGGGGGCTGAAGAGATGGCACAGAGAGGGGGAAAAATAGGAAAGATGAAATGAAAGATGAGGAAAGTATGTGTGCATGTGTGTGTGGTGGAAAGGTTGGGGGTGGGAGGTGGGGTGCTGTGGAGTGAAATAAGGGGCTAGGGTGGAGGGGGCTTGGGTGTAGATGGTGGGGATGAAATCTGATAGATGTTTGAGTAGAACAAGAGATGGAGAGAAAGAAAAGAGTGAGGGATGAGACTGAGGTGAAGAGGAGGAGGAGGGGATCAATATTTACATATTCAGTGAGATATGGTGGGAAATCAATTGAGAGGAGGGGTGTAGAAATTGATTTGGGGGGGGTGGAGGAAGTGGAGATAGTGGGGTGGGGGGTTATAGGGAAGGAGGGAGGGAGAGAAGGAGGAGGAGTGCAGAGGTGGAGTGATATGTGGCTACGACTGCTGTCCTTTTTGTCGCAGTGTCAGGGTATTGATACTGTAATACACCCCCCACCAAACACACACACACACCCACTCCATCACCCCTCACCCCCCCATCACAATGCTGCCGTGACAACGGCTGTCGCGGCGACGCCTACTGGCACAATGCAGCCACAATACTGAGGGCACTGAAGCATCACACACACACACTTAAAGAGAGCAGAGCAGGCCAGAGAGGAAGAAAAAGAGAAGGAGGGAATGAAGAGAGAGAAAAAAAGGGGAGGAGATATGTATAAGGAGGGAGAGGTGGGGATTAAGAGGGAGAGGAAAATAGAGGGAAAGAAAAAGGATGGAGATGGAGAGGAAAGAGGGTAGGGGAAGAGTAGGAGACATGGATTGATGGAGAGACAGGAGCAAGGGAAGGAATGAAGGAGGGAGGTGGAGGGGAGATATGGTGGGATAATATTACATGTGTAAAATGCCGAAGGGTGTGTGCCCATAGAAACATGTTTAATGGCTTTTGTGATTGCAGGGAAGATTGTGTGAGGTGTGTTTTCGCCTATTTTTTGGAGTGATGTATGCAGCGTACAAACAACAAGGTGCTCATGTGAAACCATGTTGGATGATAAATAAATATGACAACACTATGTTTATATTTATGTGTCTAGACAGTGTGAGTAAATACATTAAACCTTCATGCATATGTATGACAATAAATTTCTAATAATCACTGTTAAGTGTTATGGTTTGATGTCAATTTTATTGATAATTTTAAAAGAATGTTTTAAGCTTGTTGTATATATTAATCCTGAATTGTTGCTGTAATTTTAAAACCATGTTCCTCTAGGTGCAATTTCTTTCATGAACTGTGGAAAACATATTTTTAGTACATTTTCTTCCTTATCCAAAGTGTTGTTGACAGTTCAATTGGTTTAAAAGTACACAGACCTAAAAAAAGATATATCTAAGTCTTCAATTTATCACGATTTTCTTCATAAAACTACATAAATTCATGCTTAACATAACATTTAATAAACTTTACTTTCATTTTTAAAAGGAAAGTATTAAAAAAGGGGAGTTGATCATGAATTTGATGCACATCTTCACATTAGTCTGAATGTGGATTAGTCAGTGCTTTCAATAGGCATCAAACTTGAATTGAAGGCAGGAAATTTTAAAAAAGGAAATGGAATAAATAAAAGACAGAAAGAAATACACACTGCCTGCTTTGACCTCCCTTTAACCAAAATGTCTGCGCTGGCATATTACTGTATCTCCCCCCAACATTCGCTCTCATTTACAAAAGAAACGCTTGGCTGGCTGCCTATAAGTCAGTTTATCCGCGTGAGATGACCAACGTCCCTCTTTTCTTTCTCTTCACACCCCCCCCTTCACTATCTCATACAGTGTGTGTGTATGATCTATAGTTCCCTGCCTCCCTCCATCACCCCCTCTTCTACTCCCTCCCTCACCCTAACCCTTCTTAATATGATGTAAAAAGCTAATCGCATGCAAATGTCTGTTGTCCCGGTAACCGGGCCTGAAAAATCCCTTTGATGTTTCCCCCGACTCATTCTCTTCACGTTCTCTTTGTTCGCCACAGTCTCGCTGCTTTGTCAACATCCCCCCTTTTACCCCGCTCGCACTCTCTCCTTCATCCATTCTGCAGCTCTCTTGGTTTTCAACATTAGAAAAAAAAAGTTCTAACTCTACTTTGTGTCTCCCTCTTTCTATAAGCCCCCCTTCCAGCCCCCCATGCTCCTACTCTCCCCTTGACTGTGCCTCTCTGTCTGTCTGCCCCTTCGCCCTCACTCATTTCCCATCATTCCCACCTACTGTCTCCTGTCCCTCTCTTCTGTCGCTCCCTTTCTCTATCCCTCTGTTCTGCCCCTTCCTGTTGCCTCCCACCTTTCTTTTACCCACCCTTTATCTCTCATTCCTCCCTCTGTGTCCCTCACATACACAGATGGACTCATGCTCCGAAACTGCCCTTCTTAAGAGAATTTGATCCCTGGAACTATTTGATATGGCGCTGCACTGTAGTTATCTAATCATTCTAGTTTTGTGAGGCGGCAGCAGCACAGCTGGCTTCCAGAGAGGAGACCACACACTCAATATGGCAAGTTTGGGGTTACAAGGTCACAGGCTTCATGTTAGACCTGCTAAAAGGTTCAAGCACATCCACCCACTCCCCCCTTTTCCTTCCTTTAATACCCTCTGTGATGTTTGGAATCCAGTTTTATTAAACACAGAAAAGTACAAAAGGACACTTATCAAGTAAGCATAACAAGCATTTCCAACATTCCACATAACTTCCAAAAAATGTAAACATCTGGCAGATTGTGTCATTAAAAAAATAGAGCAAGAGAAACGTTTCTATACAATAATACTGCTTCATAATTGCATACAAAAGAAAGATTCAGCATATAACAATCTATATTGCAGTAAGAATGAAAGATGGTGTTCATTACATTGCTTCCAATATAACACAATGTACCAAACAGCTAAAGGCTATGAAGTGTACAGATTTCTCCAAGCCAACAAATTACATATTGATTCAGGAACAGCTCAATCGCCATTTACAACTTCTGAATTTGGATGCAAATATGAAACGTGCTAAATCTGATAACAGCGACAAATTGCCACAGCTGCTGTCCTCAGACTCGAGCTTGAGCTTGTCTTCTAGCTGCTGCTGGCTCTCGCTACCTGACGCCATCGTATTGTACCTTAATCAGGGCGTTGCTTGATGCGTTGGTGAGTACATGCATGTTGGATTTACTGACTTTGTGTTTGCTGCCATAAAATATTAACTAAATTACTGTAAGTGATAGGGCTAGATGAGTATCTGAATGAAACTCTATAAGGTAACACTGTTATCAATGGGTCCACCCACAGGATGTTATTTTTTGTTAGAAAGAAAATCTGGACATTTAGGATATTCTTTGTGTGCTACAAGAAACTAGCTATTTGTGTAGTTAAAAAAACAAAACAAAAAAAAAACAACAACCCACAATTAACAGTGATTGAGCTGACTAAAGAGTTTTAGTCTACTCAAATATGAGTATCAATTATCAGGCCCACTGTAACTGAAACCTTAGGCAGAGCTAAGCTTATTAGCTTCCATTGTTGTTTTTTAGCTTTCCAGAAAAAAGTAAGTCAACCTTGTCTATGTGATTTTACTTTCAACACCACAACAAACATCTACACTGTCAAACATATGTAACTAGCAAAGATAGCAACTAATGAACATGGGGTTTAAGTTTAAAAGGTTATTTAATCAATAATTGAGCTAACAGCAAGAATCATGTGGTAAAATGTTTGCAAAGATTGCATTTCAAGATGTAACACATTAATTAGTAAGCATTAAGGCCCTTGCACACTAAATAAGTGTGGTTTATTCACATGCCAATGTCTTGTCAAACTGTTGTTGTCATGTGTGTGATAATTGTTATGTGACAGGAAAAAAAACCCAACTTTTTATTTTTTGGAACAATGAAGATTTTCACGAGATTTAGCACCTACGATATGGCTCTCATGTTGTAACAGCAAATGTATAAAAAACCTGTCGATAGTTTTTATGGCAAAATTACACTGTGTAAAGGGATAACACAAGAAGTGGATACTTCAATTCACAACACAATTCGCTGTTGGAAGTGGTAGAGTTAACAATGTCATACTATAGCTGGTTTGGCTAACGTAAGCTAGCTAGGTAATACAGTACAGTACCAGTCAAAAGTTTGGACACACCTACTGATTAAGTTTGAATGAGTAGGGTTATTTTCGTAAGAATAAGCTGTTGTGAATCTCATGGGCCTTTTGTCAAGAGAGAGTTGGAAATCGGACAAATTTCCATTAATGCCTGTATTATTTTGATACCAATCCAACTTCAGTCATGGAGGATAAAATATTGGCACTTTAGGTTTTAAGTTACTGCAAAAAAATCTGTTTTATTTTAGCCTTTCTGAATAAAAAACAAAAAGTCACACTACATACAAAGTCAAGCTGTTTCATAACTCCTAGCCAAGTCGTTATCACGCCTAAACATTGCCAAACTGCATGTGAGACCTAAAGGAAATGAATAAAATTAAGAATCAGGTGGCTTATTGACTAAATGTGAATTTAGGTGGAAAAGCCAACCTTAACTTTCAGAAATATGTGAAAAGAAAATGGCCTGCTTTTTCCATAGAAATTAGGGCAATATTATTATTGTTTTTTTTGCGCAAAACAAACTAAAGTCGTAATAAACTTACTTCACTGTGCAATTCAGGATGTATAGACCTAAACATACTAAGTCAGGGGAATAGTGAAGAAGTATAATTATGGAAATGACTTTTGGTAAAAACATACCAACCCAAGTGTTCCTTTAAAGAAAAAAAAGGTCAAGTTCTTTAGGTGTGCTAGTTTTGTTTTTTGTTGTAAAAACAATGCACTGTTAATTCCCACAATGCTTTCCATTACTTTGATCATTTCCAGGCTTAGTTGGGGTTACCACTTAGAAATACTTGGTTAGGGTCATATAAATAGTTATGGTTTTGGCTGCCCAACATTACTTGGAATACAGAAAATGACTATACAAGTTAATTTCTGCTTTTCATTTGAATGAACAAGTCTCAGCCCTTGACAGGCTCATCCTCTCGGAGGTTATTGCGACAGACAGACGTGACAAGAAGACTTTTTTTTAACATGCTTCAATCAATGGAGGAAAAACTTATGAGTGGTTTCATTGGTACAGAATTTTAACACGTTTCATTCTTCCACTGAGTAATGTGGTCCCCAAAATTTATTCTCATCTCATGTAAATTAAGATCAAACTGGAAAAAAATGGACTCTCACCTTAATCTGTAGGTTTACGATGCGGCAACTTATTCCTTCAACATACCTCCTACCTCCCACATTGCTTCTTACCTCTTGTACAAAATATTGAGGCCAATAAGGACTTTTGTTGTTTTAAAAGCATAAATTTAAACTTTACCTAATATTAACCGTATTCTGCATTTGTATCCCTGGTAAAGAAAGGCTTTTAGCAATGCTGGTAGGTGGTTTCTGTTGACAGAGCCAAACTACCTCCGTCTCCTTCTTTTCTGACTTCATGCAAACCTATGCTGACTGCTTCCTCCAGCTTTATGTTTACCATAGAGAAATAATTCCTTTACAATTGAGGGTAAAGAAGTGTCATGTCAAACATTACAAACAGACAACTGTCAAGGTTTAACCTTTAAACACAAAACACACTGCTAAAAATTTATATTTTGTGGCATTCTGTAAAGATTTCCATAATTTGCTTGTTTAAAAGTAAAATAAATGTGGTTAATTTCTTATGACTGCTGAAACAAAATCAGTAAACTGAAAATAAAACAACTAAACTGATGAACCTTTCTCCATTTGATGGATAGAGCATTCCAGTCAAGAAAGCTTAAAATATCTGTTTGTACACATAAAAATTGCACTGATACCCATTTTATTACTTTGGCATATAGAAAATGGTATCCTGTATTTAAAAAGTGTAGCATTAAGTTCAGTTTCAGTACTCATCAGTACGCTGAGGAACATCTCTAAGGCACCATGATGCAAGTTACACTTAAAAAAAGACTAAATATAATTTTTCCTTTACATTTTTTGCCGCTGTTATTAAAAACAATACCATTAGCGTACACACTTTATCCGAAAGTATAACTTTCAGATGTGATTCTCCAACTTTCTCCTCTTCATCAAGGCAGTGCTTAAGGCACATGTGCAGAAGTAACTTTGCCTGGTGTTGGTTTAGCCACTGTACCAGGCTCTAAACTGGCCACAGTGCGAGTGTGAGCACATGAATGTGAACAGAGCTCCACTGTCTTATAACAATAAGACTGACTGCTTGTGTTGAGGGACATTGTGTATGTAGATGTGTGTGTATGCATACTCAAACCACCGCTGCCTAATTTACATAGATGCAATCACACCTTGCCTTTGCCAGACATTTTTTTACAGAAAAAAAAGCAGACAGTTCTCCGTACAGCGTTATGAGGATGATAAAGTTCATAATACATTCTTAATCTGCAATCCCACGCCGTATTTACGCCCTGCTTATTACTTCCTGTTTATTATCAGATGCTGGGGCATGTGATGCGTACAGTCAGCCAGCCAGGCAGTCAGTGGTTCAGACCAAGTGGTTTGGCCTAGTGGGGAGCTGCAGGGCAGACAATGGCTGCTCTGTGTGGCTGAAGTGCCTTTGGTGTCGATGACTATGCCAGCAACTGAAACTGGCAGATCCAAAATGGCGAAGTGCAGAGAACCCTGCTGGTGATTGTCATGGTTTAAACAGGGCAATTTTGATCCTTTTGGGATGCAGCTTTCATCTGAAGGAGGGAGGGGGGTTGTATCGGATCTGGTTTAGAAAGAAACAGGAGAAAGCAGCGCAGTACAGCTCTGCCTAATCTGCTGGCATTTTATTTATTTTTCAAGGAACGGATGGCTACAAAGGGAAAATGGGGCAGGAGAGCAAGCTGGTGGGAGAAGTTCAGACAGAGTCAGAGGTTTCTTCTTTGTCTTCTTGCTCTTTGGACTCTAGTTTTAGCACACCAAGCGTTGGATTAGAGATGTTCAAAGCTTCAAAAAGTCAACAGAAAGAGATAAAGAAGATTAGAATTTTTGAAGTCACAGCCATTGAATTTCATGATCTTCAAAAAAATCCCAAGAAAAGTATGAAAAAAAGGTTATCATACTGGAGCATGTAATCTGAAACATCACAATGGAGAGAAGCAGCAACATGAGCAGCACATGTAGAAAGAGCAAGAGTGAAAAAAACGTAATAAACAGTGAACTCACTGATGGAGATGTCACACAGCTGTAGAGGGAGAGTGACTCTGAGGAGGAAGAAAACAGAAACAGTCACATTTTATATTTTGTGCTTAAATGTGAGCTTATGCCAACGCGTGCACAATCCTCGGTCTGTTGTTGAATATGTGTGTATCGTTGTCTGCGTGTTTGCCTTATCTGTTCGGGCTCCGTGTGTCCGTCTGTCTGTCAATCTGTTCCTAGCAAAGTCTGTTTGCCAATCTGTCATATTCTGCTCGTTAGATAAGGAGACTCAGGGAATATGTGTTTTTTTTATGTGCACGTATGGTGAATATTTTTTTTGTCAAGTCGGTGTTTTCTTACAGCTTGACGCGAGCATCATGATTCTACTTTACAAACAGATAGAAACTACTTTCAGTGTTTGAGCAGCACCTCAGAGAAAATGTATCATTCCACCTAATGATGTCACTATTAATCACACCCATATGGTAGATACAAATGGCTGACTTTGTCATCAAAAGTCTTACCCATATTTGGTAACGAAACATTTTCATCCAAATATCATTGGGAATTTTGACATTTGCGGGACCATTAGTAACTTAAGTGTTTTGTTTGTTTATCTTTTTTCAGAACCAGCAAAAAAATTCTTTCAAAACATGTTAAAGTTTCACATTTAAAGCAGCACTACTGAACTTTTTGCTCATTAGCGCCCCCTAGCAACAGCTAATTCAGCATCTATCTTGCATCCTGTCTCTTCTCTGAGCTTTCTCCAGCCAGCTCTCTTGTCTTCTCTTGCTCTGTCACTTTCTCTCCCTCTCTTCCTCTGATAATATCCTCTTCAGTTTCATCCAAAGTGGCCAGTGTGTTGATGACTCAGTGCCATAAAGTACAACACAGCTGTCACACGATCCAGGCTGGAACACAATGTAGTGAAGTGCTGTTTCTCAGGCCTGGGATGCTGCAAGGCGATGACGACACCAGGAATGTACATAATAAATATTAGTGTGCCATCAAAATAGGTCACAGTTTTCAAGTTTTCAAGGTTGGAAATGTATATTGTGTTGCTTTAAAACGATGACAGACAAACAGTCAAGTTAGGATTTTGCAACGTATTATTAATTAAGGAAAAACAAGTTTAAGAATTTTACTCTGGAAAAACAACAATAAGAAGAATAAGAATATGACACTTGACATTTTATCATACCTTCTTTTGATGGTTTCAGTGTTGTTTATAGACTAGATGTAACCCTACAGCTTTGGATAGCTATGGTTAAATTAAACCATGTGGTATAACTCAATTTATATGTGATACAAAAAACTTGAAATACATAAGAAACAAAATTTAGATATCAAAGTTGAGATTTTTCATTTCATTTGAGTTTATCGTGAGTTAAACTTTGACTTTTCAACTATTCAGGGCTATGTTTTGACTCAGGATTTGCTGAATGTGCAGTAGGTGAGCTAATATGACTGAATGTGAAGGCTTTTTGGTGTCTCCATTAGCCAAACTAATTTTATGGGTTTACTTAATTTAATTTAATTTGATTTACATTATCAATGTCAGAAAAGGGTTTTGAACTATTTTTCACCCTGTCTCAAAAGAAATGATTGCTTTCGTTGAAAGCCAGAATGAACCCTGACGGTTAATGCTGAAAATGACTGGAATTCTAACCGAACACACAGCTACTGTCCTGCATCAAACCCATCTACAGACTTCTATTGTGCTTCTTACATACTTTATGAAGAACTAAACTGACTACATTAGTGACATTTAAAGTGATGCACCAAAGCTTAACGTTCCTTAAAAGTCTCGTAGAAAAAGAAGACGGCTTCGCTGCAAAAGCAAACTGCTTCTTTTCACTCGTCTGTGTGTTAAATGTTTACACTACAGCCCACCTGTGAGTAGCTTGTTGATCCACAGCTTGTCCTGGGGTCCCTCCCAGACGCCGGGGATCCCCCCTCCTTCTGACTGCCGACAGAGGAGGAGTCTGAGCAGCTACTGTGGACTGAAGGAGAAACAGAGTATATGTGTGAGAGTGGTAATAACAAAATATAGCATATCCTGAGGGTGTTGGGGACACAGATAGATTTTCCGCTTCAGGGAGTGGAAAAAAAAAAGAAAAAAGAAGCAAATAGTGATCCTATCCAGGATCTTCACGTGAGCTGTATGCATAGATCATTTGACTTTCACAGCCTTTTTATGCATTTTTATTATCTTTATTATCAATCAGCATCTTGAAAGAAAGAAGAGGTGGAGAACAACCAGAGGACAGAGGCCAAGACAAAGAAATCAGAATGAAAAAGATTTTTTCTCACCCTGTTTAAACATTTCTTAACACCAGGTTCTGTCCGTAAGGACAATTCAAGCAGTTAAATCTGCTCAATGAGACACCTGGCGAGCAGCATGGGCATTACATCAGGGCATGAATGGGAAATCACTGCCTTAAGGGCAACAACGGCCTTTAGAGATTGAATGGAGGGTCTGGAATTTGAGGAATTGTACTTCAGACTCTGCTTTTTTATTCAGATCTGTAATGGCTAAACTATGTTAACAAATGCTTTATTAGATGTTGTTGCTCATGTGGCAAAATGTGGGATTTTACAACAAAGATCGGATGATCTTCACATCAATTTTAATTTTCTTATTTCCTAAATTCATACATTTTTAAAGACATTTTCTAAATATTTGTTGCTGTTTTTCATCCACTTTACAGAAAGTGTTTTCTCTAATATTGAGTGACTGCCTGGACCCTGACCACGTGTTTTCTGCCAGACTGATAAAAATTTGCAATAAAATTGTAAAGTAGTTACATCTGGAAAAGATTCATCAGGACTCGATGAGATGGTTTAAACCATCATTACAATGTTTGAAAGTGGCAACAAATTCTTTATATTCTGCAGAGAAATAATAACAAACTCTGACTTATCAACAATTCAGGGCTACATTTTCACTCAGGGTTTGCTGAATGTGCATTAGGGGAGTTAACATGACTGAATGTGAAGGCTTTTTAGTGTCTCCATTTATTAGCCACACTAATTTTATGGGGTAAAAATGAGAAAGATTAAAACTATTCACTGACCCCAAAAGTTCAAAGTCACGATGCACAATCCAATGTTTTCTAAACTCAATACCTGTAAAAGCTCTGTGCAGTTACAAAAAAAAAACAACCAAAAAACAAAACAGGAAATAAGCTAGGAGCTCAAAAAAATAATAATAAATAAATAAATAAAAATAACTGTTTTTACCGAGTGTACTACTGTCTAAAATCATGTCACTTTCAGTGGTGATAAGCTCTTTCAGATGGACTGGAGTGAAGTGGAAAACCTTCCTAAGGTGTGATGAATAAAAGTTAAATTATTACATCATCAATGCATAATCTTCCAGGCCAAACAGACAACAATCTTTTAGTCATGCAAAGTTTTAAATGGAGACATTCTTGATGATGTAGGCTTTTATACATCAAACCAGCATCAAGAACTGTCTCATCAGCTACAGTCGGGATCGAAAGTTTGGGCACCCCAGGTAAAAATTCATTTTAATGTGCAAAAAAGAAGCAAAGGAAAGATGGAAAAATCTCCAAAAGGCATCAAATTACAGATTAGACATTCTTATAACATATATATAAAAAAAAAAAGTCAGATCTTCTTTTATTTGTTTACACTCTGAAAATAACAGAAAAGGGAAAAAAGCATTTGCAAAAGTTTGGGCACTCTGCAGAGTTTAAAGCATGCACCGCCCCCTTTGGACAGCTGAGACCTGACAGTGTCATAGATTGTTCTCAATCATCGTCTGGAAAGACCAGGTGATGTCAATCTCAAAGGTTGTCCTTTGCCCAGACCTTGCCCCGACAATCAGCACCATGGGTTCCTCTAAGCAGTTGTCTAGAACACTGAAACTGAGAATAGTTGACACTCACAAAGCAGGAGAAGGCTATAAGAAGATAGCAAACCTATCTTCCTATATACACTATTCCACTATAGAGATACTTGTACAACTATGGTTCTCATGGAAGAGTCATCAGAAGAAAACCTCTTCTACGTCCTCACCACACAAATCAGCGTTTAAAGCTTGCAAATGAACATATAGACAAGTCTGATGCATTTTGGAAACAAGTTCTGTGGACCGATGAGGTTAAATTAGAACCTTTTGGCCGGAATGAGGAAAGGTACGTTTGGAGAAGAAAGGGCACAGAGTTTAATGAAAAGAACCATTGTCCAACTGTTTAGCATGGGGGTGGATCAATCATGCTTTGAGGTTGTATTGCAGCCAGTGGCACAGGTAACAATTCACGTGTAGAAGTATTGAATGGATTCAATAAGATTCTAGCAAATATTGGACGCTAACTTGATGCCATCTGTGAAAAAAGCTGAAGTTAAAGAGAGGATGGCTTCAACAAATGGATAATGATCCTAAACACATCTTAAAATCCACAGTGAATTACATCAAGAGGCATAAACTGAAGGTTTTGCCATGGCCTTCACAATCTCCTGACCTCAACATAATTGAAAATCTATGGATAGAGCTTAAAAGAGCAGTGCGTCACAGACAGCCCAGAAATCTCAAAGAACTGGAAGACTTTTGTAAGGAAGAATGGGCGAGAATACCTCAAACAAGAATTGAAAGACTCTTGGCTGGCTACAAAAAGCGTTTACAAGCTGTGATACAAGATATTAACTCTGCAGGGAGCCAAACTTTTGCAGACGCCATTTTTTTGTTTTCTGTTATTTTGAAAGTGTAAATGATGGAAATAAAATCAAACTTTTTTGGACATATTATAAGAATGTCTACTCTGTAATTTGATGCCTTTTGGAGATTTTTCCATCTTTCCTTGGCTTCTTTTTGCACATTAAAATAAATTTTAACCAGGGGTGCCCAAACTTTTGATCCCCAATGTACATCTGGACAAGAGAACGACACTTAAACATAACGTGAACACAATAACCAAGTTCTAGGTCCCACAAATCAGGTCATTATTAGTTCAATTATTAGTAGCCAACATAATTCTAGCTAAGGGAGGCATGCTTGAATTAGTTTAGGCAGAAGAAAATCTGTATTTTAGTTCAAGCTAATCCATCATAAATATTATTATCAATATTTATATTTTTATTGAATATTTAAGCTTCATGCACTAAACAGTTAGTGCAACATGGACATAAAACAGCATTTAATTACAAAAATAATTAGCCAATCACAATGAAGACGACCAACAAGTTTTAACAGTGAGTTACACAAACAGCCTTACTAACACTTTCCGATGTCCCAGATATTCATTCTGAAGCTAAATTTACAGGTTTTGGAGCATAATCCACATTGCATCCAGAGAGTCTTGTTTATTTCAGCAAGATGGCCAAACAAATCAAAGTCTAAGTCTGGACGGTTGCTGCCATTAAATTCAAATTTTTGCTTACAGTTGAATTTATCTGGTTGTAATAAATTCAGGAATTTAATTTGATGATACTGACAAGATATTCAATACATCTGTATTTTAACCTGAAGAAAAAAAAAATCCAAATCCAGAGTTTGGAATAAGTCTAATACTCGGGGAATCACTGTTAATAAATCTGTGGAAATATAAGGAAACTTCATCTCCAGAGAAAATGAGAAATTTTCTGAAAAACATTAAAAATATACAACTTAATTTTAAGAACTATAAAAACATAAAAGAAAATAAATTTGGTGCCATGAAGAATAAAAACAGAAATGGCGCAATAGGCTTATTCATTGATGTCATGATTTTCACAGCACACATTGTCGTGAAAGTACAGACGAAACGGGGGAGTCAGAGAGGATCAGCAACTTACAGTATGTGCCGTTTAGGTGGCAAGGGAAGTGGAAACAGAGCTCAAATAATCCTACCCCAGTGTATGCTTACACACATCAATCCGGCATGATGAAACTTGCCACTCTAACCAGCGTTTCTGTTGTCATTCAGCTTGTTCCACCCTGCTGTCTTGATGTGTGTAAGAACAGACCGATGTCTGTTTGGTATGAGTGAATTACTATAAGGTATGACTGAAAAAAAAGTCTAGAAAAGTCAACAAAATACTCAAATAATCCAGATCTGGAAAATTCTACAACCATCAATTTAATTGATGAGCAGGTGAGGGTGTCAGGATTGGGTATAAAAGTAGCATCCACAAAAGGCCTAGCCTCTTGAGGCAAGGATGGTTTGTGGTTCCCTGATTTGTGCGAATCTCAAGCAGAGAATCATCAATTAATTCCTAAAAATTTTTCTCTATTAAAGATTACAAAGAATGTCTCTCGTTTAGCATCTACAGTCATATTGTATAAAGATTCAAGAGGACTGGGGAAATGTCAGTGTATAGCACCCACATACAGAAACTGCTGTTGGATAGTTGTGACCTTTGACCCCTCAGGTAGCACTGCATGTGAAGCCATCATGCCACAAATAATCAATATAGTCTTGGACACAGGAGTACCATGGAAAACCATTTTCACTCAACACAGTCCACATGTGCATTAAGAAACGTAACCTGAAACTATTGGGCAAGGAGGAAGCTACACATCAACTCCACGCATAAAAGGACACAAGCTCATTTCAGATGGAGAACACATGATCCGTGGTCATATGAATCCACGTTTTTACTGCTTATGGAAGAAACACTTTTTTTATAATGTGCCAAAGATGAGAAATAATATATGGGCTGTTAGTGAGATGCAGAAAAAGCCAGTGACTCTGATGATATTATGAGAGGGAGAATCAAACAACCACAGACTGCTGAGCAGCTTACATTGTGTACTCTGCAAGAATGAGCACAGACTCATCTTTCAAAATTCTTACAATCAGTATCTCAGTTCCCAAACAAGGTCAAAGGTAAACGCGCCTCTATCCTTACTCTTTCAGACTTCAATGGCATCAGATTTAAAAATATATTCATATTTTCCCAACTCCTCTGGAAATTGGTTTTGTATTTAAACTTTTCTCCTTGGATAAAGTTCAGGAAGAAAGACAAAGTGTGTCACCTGCCTTAAAAACAGTTTAAGGCAGACACAGCAGAGAAGGCTGTGATGGGATTTGATCTTAACTGAAGTAAAATGTGTTTCCATAGTTGAGCTGTTTCACTGTGCTGTATACTCTGTGCAGGCATGTCACAGCTCTTCAATGTTTCTCAGTGTGAGACAAAAATCTAAAATTCATAGAGCAGCCCGAGGGGTGCTGCACAGAAAAAAACAAATCATTTACCACATTATTACCTCGTCACATGAGGAGATTGGAGATACACCAGGGACCTGTTTTGTTTCCTGTCTGTAATCAGGGGCCACATCAGTTTTGGCTCAGAAAGCAAATTTAAACAATCCCATCTGATCACATAATACCAGAGACTTCCTGAGGCCACAGTAAAAAAAAAAATGTTTGAGACTTTAAGCTTCTGTAAGGTGGAATGTGAAGCTGCAGGATTTAAACTAAAGATATCTCACATTTATTACTCAGACTTTACCCTGACATGATTGCATGTGTAATGAAGAACCTGTGGATGCATTCATTTTCAGGACAAAGGACTGTATTTTTTTAAGAATTTCCACGTCTCTTATGTAATTTTTATTATTGTTTTAGGAGCTGTTTTTTTTCTTTTAGCACATAGCAACACATAATGTGGTACATGAACCCACCTCTGTCACTCAGACTGTAGATGAAGTCCACTTCTGAGCCTGGAGTTCCTGTCGCATCCAGCAGGAGCTTACTCGAAATTCCCATGCAAAGGGACTCCTTCAGACACAACTCTACAGAAAAAAAAGAAAAAAACAGATCTTTTCTCTTGTATTTTGCAGAAATCCTTACTATGATGAACTACATATTCTAAGCTAAAGCTAATTTTATATGATGGTGAAGTTATTGAATATTTTCATTTCTTGCAGATATTAATCCCTTCTTCAAGGATACTGCAAAGCACCATGTGCAGGGTCATGCTGAAATCTGAGCCAACTGCAGGAAGCAACGCTCAGATACAAGGAGACATGTGATAGCCAGAAGCTCCTTGTGTTTGGAAAGCTGGGCATAAACACAGGGACAAAAATCAAACAGCAAACTGGACTGGTCTGGGTATTTTTACATGTTCTCTTCTCACAGGAAGGGCTATTTTTAGCCACACTAAGCTAGACAAAGATAACTCCTCTAGTCTCCAGAAATGATAAACCCCAAGCAAACTTTTTTCCCTTTAATCCTAATATTGATTAAATGAAAAAGCAGAGAAAAAAAAAAAACCTTTTACAACATATCTGACTAAAATAAACTTACTGGTTTTGAGACTTAATTTTTTTTTTTTTTTTTTTTTTTTTTAGTCTGTGCAATTATATTAGAATTAAAAAAAAAAGGAAAATAGAAGTTTTTTAGGGGGGGTGTAAGTAAGATTAGTGGCATCTTGCAGCAAAGTCGCAGATTGCCTCCAACTGAGTACATCCTTTCATATCTCTGTTTCCACAAAAGGGTGTGGGTCAGAAAAATTTTTTTTTTTTTTTTTTTTTTTTTTTTTGCGTTTCACACGAAAACTGGAAGGGGTACCGTAATATCCAACCTGACCCGACCTGTCCTACTTTTTTTGGGACCCTTCCATTGGGTTACCAATCTAATTAATCTGACCGAAAGGGTGGAGTTTGACATACTGCAATCCGTTGATTGGCTAAAAAAAAAAGTCTCCTCCTGTGCAAAATGGAATAAAAACAAAGCAGCCATTGGTGGAAACTAGCCATAACAGCAGAGGTCACTAACAAGCGGACAGCAGTCCGGATCCAGACACTGAACTTGTCTCAGATGGACCCAGACCAAAAATATTAAATCTGACGGAGTGCTTTTATTTAAAATGGCACAACTTTTGTAGTCTTCACAGTAGTGGTCAGAAAACACTCAGACCAGACCGGTTGCATGTGAGTTAAGCCATCCCATATGATACACTCAGCCAATTAAGTCTTTATGCTCCTTGTGGTAAACTGTGGCACTACAGCGCAGACAGACGAGAGTTTAAAAGGCCGGTAAGAAGACGGTAGAAGGAGAAAGAAACCCACCCCGATAAAACAAAGGGAGAGATACAGACACCAGAGAAAGGCAGCAGTGTTGTCAAGTCCGCCTGTTTAAGCAACTTTGGGCTCGTTTTTCTGTTTAATTCGCTTGCAAATAACATCGGTTGCGTGTTTGCGGGTTTTTGGACTTGTTTTGTTGAGTGTAGTTGCTCAGGCACCCTGATTCTCTCACAACTGTCCACAATAAAGCAATGACCCATGAATGCAACTGCCCTTTTTTAATGAAATAGTACCGCGGCCATGACTCTGTCCACAATGACCACAGACCTTCACTTGACAAAGCAACAGTGACAATGCCCATGAATAAATTGTGTAAATAATGTATATGATACAGAGTATGAAAGGGAGTGTATTGGAGGGCTCATCATGCAGCCCCTCAAAAAACTTTCTTATCAGTGAGGCTGACAGACATCTGTTTCACTGTCTCATAACAACATGAGAAGATGTATGTATATATATATTTAATCATTTCAGTGTACACTCATATATTGAATTATTTCAGTGTTATCGCTTGGAAGTTTTCCTTCTTTTGGATAAGTGGCTCTTCAGCTGAAGGCCGCTTACAAAATCATGTTTCTTAATATTTACAGGGCCCCTGTACACTGCACAATATTTTATGATGGTTTTAGTGAACTGCTGGCTATAATCTGTGTCGATTTTGAATATGTATTTATCATTGGTGACTTGAATATCCATGTAGACAACCCTCAGGACAAAAGGACTAAAAACCTGAGTCACAGTCTGGACAACTTTGAACTGACTCAGCATATAACAGAGCCACCACACATTAAAGGACACACTCTAGATTTACTGTTTTTGAATGGTTTGGACTTTTTCAAGTTACTGTGTTTGATGTGGGCCTGTCTGATCATTACAGTGTTTTTTTTTTTTTTTTTTGAGAGTATGATTCCTGTTCACACAAATGTCTCAATGGAGGTGATCACAAAGTGGTGTATAACTGAAAACACTAGTGGGATGTTTGACCAGTTCTTCTCTTTAACACCTGCCCTGTCAGGAGGTTCAGTCAATGACATTGTCACTAGTTTTAATGCTAAAATGTTAAATATTATTAATGCTATTGCTCCCATTTAGGTGAAGGTTGTCTCTGGAAAGAAAAAGTCTCCATGGGGAAATTCCACACTGGTGAAAAATGAAAAAGAGTGTGTTGAAAAGCCGAGCGCAGATGGAAAAAAACAATTCTACAGGTTCATTATGACATGTATAAAGAGAAACTTCACTCATAATTTACAATTGAGGAATGCAAGGAAGTCCTGTTTCTCTGACATTATTAGCAAAAACTATCATAATGCTCAGGCCTTATTCGCTATTGTTGACAGATTAACAAACCCTCTTGTGTCAGTAGCACCTGAACTTTATTCCACTAGGGTCTGCAATGAGATTACCAAATTTTTTCACAGACAATTCTTCACAGATAGATTGTGAACTTGTCTTTAATTTCGAGCGTCTTCCCAGAGCTTCTAAAAACAGCTGTAATCAAGCCTCTGCTAAAAAGGGACAGTCTAGACAAGACACAAATGAGTAACTACAGGCCAATCTCAAATTGAAAAAGCCGTTTTTCATCAGCTTAAAGACTTTTTAACAGAAAACAACTGCTATCATGTCTTCCAATCAGGTTTTAGACAGCACCAAACCAAACTGACCAAAGTCATTAATGACGTAAATTTGAAAACAAACAATGGGAAAATGTCAGTCTTAGTCTTACTGGACCTTAGTGAAGCATTTGATACAGTTGACCACAATACCAGCTGGAGAACTGGGTGGGCTTCTGTGGTACTGCACTACACTGGTTTTATTATGTATTTAGAGAACAGAAAGTACTTTGTGTCAGTAGGTAACTTTACATCTGTGCAGACAAGAATTACATATGGCGTTCCCCAAGGTTCCATCGCGGGGCCTCTTGTGCTTAAATTCTACATGCTCCCACTGGCACAGGTAATAAAGAAAAACAAAATTAGTTATCATTGCTACGCAGATGACACACAGATATATATTTCAGTGTCACCAGGAGACCGAGGCCCCATACAGGCTCTTAGTAAATGCATTAAAGAGATTAAAGAGTGGATATGCCTGAACGTTCTTCAGTTAAACAAAAACAAAACTGAGGTGATGGTCTTTGCAGCCAAAGAGAAACAATTAAAGGTCATCACAGAGTTTCAGTCTATACAACAAAAACCACCAACCAGGGCAGAAATCAGGGTGTAGTGATGGACTTAGACCTAAACTTTGAAAAACACATTAAGGGTAGTTTAAGGGTAAGCCAGCCTACTATCACATGGGGCCGGTTGTTCAAAAAATTTAATCCGGTTAAAATCTATCTGGATATGGTAATCCATTTTTTCGGGACGGCGGATCATGTAATCGGTCTTTACCCCGGTTGTTCAAAGCAAAATAGGTTTGGATCACCCTGATCATGTAGATCAATGTGCGCTGCCGGCCATGTGGAGAACAACAACAGGTAGGAGAGATGGTTTGCATGCTTTGGGAATTGAACCACCGGGACCATGTAACAAAATACGTGCATGTATTGTCCTGCATAACATTGCGACCAGGCGGACTGTCTCTCTTTGTGACAATGTTTTCAGGACGGCGGATCACGTAATTCGGCTTACTGTTTTATGGATTTTATTGTGATTCTTGCTATTTGTTGCTGCCTTTTACTATTTCTTAATAACTGTCATGCTTTTGTTTTATGTAAAGCATTTTGAATTGTCCTGTACATGAAATCTGCTATACAAATAAACTGCCTTGCCTTAATGATGCACCTGAGCCTCGTGTTGAGGTACCAGTCAAACCTCTGTCATTCTGTCAGAATGAGGGACGGAAGGGACGTGTAGTGAGGCATGCAATCGCTATAAATTTATTTTTTGACAGGTTCTTTTCTGATTATGCAGTAATAAATAACTGGAAAATTGAATATATTTTATTTGTGTTTTTTATTCGATTTGTTTTGGGGTTCATTTTACAGGGACATGATGTCATGTTTTTATTTATGCTTTTATTTTTTTTATTTTTTTATGTTTTATTTTATTTTATTTTGCTATGCTGAAAGGCTTAATAGGAGTCTATATATGTTAAGCACTTTATCACTGTAACAGTTAAACAAGTCAGGTGCAAAATACAAATACAAGCACATACACCTAATAAAAAGTTCTATTATTTTATCAGCTGTTGGGTTGTACTGCAGTTTCTTCCTGAAATCCACCTTGTAATCCTGCCCTCTGTTGGGATCAGGATAATCCTCATTTTTAGATCAAAGTTATCCGGATTCTGCTCAAAGGTTTTGAACAACCCAGACCAGTTTTATCCGGATAACAACCAGGATTGGATTACGTGATCCAAGCGGATTTCGGAATCCGGATTTCCATTTCGAACAAACCCTTTTCAGGATTTGATCCTATCCGATAACCGAAATCCAATAGGATTACACTTGAACAACCGGCCTCTAGAGAACATATCAAGGTTAAAATATCTGATGTCTCAGATCTGGAAAAACTAGTTCATTAGCATTGTACTTTCATTAGTTCATTGTAAGAGTATTTTTACCGGTCTACCTAAAAAATCTGTTAGACACCTGCAGCTTATTCAGAACTCCCTTCTCAATAAGACCAAGAAAGTGGACAACACGAGTCCAGCTCTGTAGTCTTGACACTGGCTGCCTGCTCGTCAGAGAATAGACTTCAAAGTTTTTCTGCTGGTCTATAAAGCTCTGAATGGTTTAGGACAAATTACATCAGTTACCTCTTGACCCAGTATGAACCTACCAGAACCATCATATCACCTGGATCCATTTTTTTCTTATATATCAGTTCCCAGAGTCAGAACTAGACATGGAGAAGCTGCATTCAGCTTCTATGCTCCACATGTCTTGAACAAGCTCCCAAAAAAGCCTCAGATCAGCTGAAACACTCAGTTTTGGTTTAAATCCAAATTAAAGATCCACCTGTTCTCTGCTGCATATTAATAGCTTTTGTTTAGAGTCCAAATCTGCATCTGGTTCTTTTAAGCTTGAATTTCTAAGCTTGATCATGTTTTAATACTATTTTACCCAATGTTCTTTTTTCTCTCTCTTTCGTTTTTATTGTTAAATTAAGCTTCTTGTAATTTGTAAAGCAGTTTGAATCACCCTGTCATTGAATTGTGCTGTACAAATAAATTTGCCTTACCTCATGCTAAATAGCAATGATCTCGCAGACCTTGGCTCCAAAATATTTCTCTAAATGAACCCCTTTAAATTTTACTTGAATACCCTGCTTCAGAGTAATGGGCACTGTAGAACAAACTACAGTACCTGTGACAAACATGAAATATGCAAAAAACACACTTTTATGCACAAAACAATTTATAGAACAAGCAAGTTCAATCCTTTGAAACCAAAACTTACTAATGAGTCTTGGCTCTGACTAGAGAGCTTCAAACCCTGAGAGTAATGGTGGTTAACATGTAACATAGCCACGCCCTGTTGTTAAACCTATTGTACCATCTATTTTACCCAAAATGGGTGGATATTGTGCTTAATTTAATAAGACACTAAACTAGCAAAGAGGAATATAAGCATATAAAGAAAAACTTAACAATTGTCACACATAAAGAAATAATAAATTTCGAACAGGCTAATTTTTGCAGCCATAAAAGTCTCCACTTGGTGGCCATTTAGGACAATGCAGGTTTAAGGTACATCTGCGTTGCCTGAAAGGAGGCTACATTCATCGTTCTCTGGTCCCAAACTATTGGCTAAACATGGCCGTGCAACATGCACAAATTGCTAATCAACCAATCACACGACAGAAACTCACTGCATTTAATCATGCAGACATGGTAAAAATGACTTGCTGAATTTGAAAGTGAGAATCAAAATAAGAAGGAAGAAAAGGGCTTTGAATGTGACATGGTTGTTGGTGCCAGACGGGCTGGTTTGAGTATTTCAGAAACTGCTGATCTACAGGAATTTTCACACACACACACACACACACACACACACA
>JBAMHW010000005.1:16980833-17016899 GCA_037177495.1 Rhadinocentrus ornatus | reverse complement strand
TGCAAACAAAGGCTACTGTACCAAATATTAACATTGATTTTCTCAGGTGTTCAAATACTTATTTGCAGCTGTATCATGCAAATAAATAGTTAAAAATTCATACATTGTGGTTTCAGGATTTTTTTTTAGATTATGTCTCTCACAGTGGACATGCACCTACGATGAAAATTTCAGACCCCTCTTATTTATACACATCGAAAAAATCTGCCTCCTTCAGCCAAATGCAATGCAGATAAGAATCCTGAGTCTGAACCAATAAAATGAACAATTATTTTGCAAGGTACTGCAGAGAAATTATAAAAACTAAGGTATTTTATGTGATGTGGCAATGGGAAGATTTGTAAGCCAGAGTTCAGTTTTCTGTGATTAAAAGCAATAGTAAAGATGATTTGGAAGAAGAAGACCTGTAGTATTTTGGTAATAAATTGATACTTTTAAGACAGATGCAAAATATTGAAGAAAAACTCACACTCTTCTTTGCAGGATTCAGAAGGTTCTGAAGGAACTTCCCTCCTCCAGCTCCTCCTGGTCCAGCTCCACTTTCTCCTCTTGCTGCTTCTCTTTTATTCCCTTTATCTTCTCCTATCTTCAGTGTGGAGCAAGTCTGTGGTCTGAACAGCGATGCCAGGGATCCCCACGACTGCAACCCCCCTTCCCCTCCTCCAGCTCCCAACCCCCAGTCACCCTCTCCTTCAGGGCCCATCAAGTCCCACAAGCTGCTGGCAGAGGGTGTTTTGGGCTTCCCTTGGCTTTGATTCTGTATCCTATCAGACTGGAGAAACCGGGGTTTCACCTGTGCCACGGTCCGCTGGTAGCGCTCCACTGTCTGGGTCCAGAGATCCAAGAGAGCCCCACCACCCAGCTCTATAGCCAAGGACCGCGCATCTTGGAAACGTGATGGGGGGATTGGAGGCAGAGAGGCGAGTGGGCAGGCAGAAGAAGGAGAGGATGAGGAAGAGGTGGAGAAGACTGCATCGCACCACTGGGTGGCCTATACAGGAAAAAAAAGTTCACTATTGGTTTCAAACCCTCAGTGTGTTTAAAACTTCTTTTATGCATTAAGTATCTCCTTGTGCCGCAATACCTCAGTTAGAGTAGACAGCAGCCTCTGTGTGTTGTCCAGAGTTGTCCAGCAGTCTGACAGACAGTGGGACATATCTCTCAACTTCTCCCTGACTGGAGGAAGTCGGATCTGGACATCGCTGAGGCCTGCCCAGTTTAGTTCACACCAGCCCTCCAAATCACTGAGCACTGACAGAGTTTCACTATGAAGCTCCTAAAAGATGCAAGAAGATTCAATGAGAAGTCCTTCCATGGAAAAACCCTGTTAAATGTTCTTACCTGACAAGAGATACTTTAGAATTTAAATATTTCAAGGACTAATTCATGCTAATATTTGTAGGGTCTTGTAAAGCTAATAAGAATAAATAATTTATGCAAGTAAATTTTATATTATTTAGTGGGTTTGATAAACCAGACTATTGTTGGGTAAGATTAAGGGCCTGTGAGAAGCTTTGGCTGACAGCAGCAGTACATAGGGGGATAAACAGCAGAGATTGTATTTGGAAAATAAGAAAATACGACATGAAAGTGTTTGTGGATATCACCAACTAAAGCAGCTGTCTTTGAAAGGCTGCTTATAGAAAGCCTCTACATTTTGGCAAGATCTAAACTCAGTATTCAGCTTCTGCCACTAGGGGGTCTCTAAAAAAACTATTAAAAAAGACATCCAGCAGATGTGAAGTGACAGACTGATGACAATTTTGTTTCATTTGTTTCATTGCTGTTTAAATTTAGTCACAAACATCATGTATCAAAGTCCCATTCACATCCCACTAAAAGGGTAAGTGGCAAGTTTAAACAATTCTGTAAAAGCAGAGACTTTAGTCAGTTTGCTTGTGTGCAGCATTCTGGTGTTTTACCGCAATGCCAAGGAGGAAAGACATCAGCAATGACCTTAGAGAAGTAGTTGTAGCTTCCCATCAATCTGGGAAGGTGTATAATGACATTACCAACCCATTCTTGGCATATCATTCACATTAGGATAATATTTCAGACAATTGTCAGTCTTTACAGTAAGAGATATCGCAGCAAGTTCCCCTCAAAATCAGACTGTGAAATGCCCAGAAAAATCTAAAAAAACAAGAGAGAGCTAGCCAAGAGAGCCAAGAGAGCTAGATTCTTCAGACTTGTTTAGAATGTCCAAAGTTAAAGTTCATGACAATACAATTAGAAAAAAGAGTACGGCTTGTTTGAAGGCATATTTATCTCTACAAGAACATGGCAGAACAGCTAAGGTTTGCAAATTTTTGTGTGAAATATCTAGAAGGCTTCTGGAGCATTTTCCTTTGTACAGACAATGCCAAAGTGGAAATGCATGGTTATAATGGACAGCACAAGTACCAAGCATGGTGGTGGGCAGGTGATTATTTGGGCTTGTTTTGTAGCCACCTGGAGACCTGGAGTTCTTGCAGTCACTGAGTTGACAATGAATGAAGCTATCAATTACTAACTGCCTCTGAGTGACAATCTAAAGGGTTTCCTTCTGATATGCAGGTCATCACTGCTGTTGATCATCTATCAATTAAGCAATCTTTACACTTCTTAACCAATTCTGTATATTCATACACAGATATCTGTCATAAGAATTATAATAGGAACTTTAGTCTTGGTCCAAACAGAAAGTGGGTGTAGTTCTCAGTTAATTTTATTCTCCATAGCACAAATTGTGGCTTCAATTTCATGACCTGGTCTAAGGGGATGACATGCTGTACTGAAGATGTATGGTTACTAATGATAAACTATCTCAATGCCCACACTGTATAGACAAATGCAAAGAGCTTTGTGTTTGTGCTACTCACATTTGCTGTTTCTCTGAATGTCCTGAACTTCTGCTGTTTGAGTGAGAGTCTGCTGAGGGAGAGAGGAGGGTCCTTGTAGTCCTCCAGCTGGGACTGCACTTGCTCAATCTCCTTATCACACTGTGAATTAAGGTCAAAAGGGAAAGAAAGAGGGATGAGAGGAGGACACAAGATATTTTATTGAAGATGAAAGTGGAGAAGAGGGGTATAAGGAATTTACAGAAAGAATAAAGTCAGGGCAACTTCTACTGTATTGCATGGGTCATGCCGCAAACAAGACAAGGAAGGGGGGTGATTATGATTCTTGGAGGAAATAACAGAAAATTCTCAGAAGAAGTATATCTGGGAGTTTCCATCAGGTCTATTTTGGGAACAGAAGAGAGAAGTGACAAAGTGATTCAGAGAGCTAATAAAACAAACTAACAAAAAACCCTAAAGCTGATGAGTAAAGGCTCTCTTTTCTTAACATAGCATAAATATCTGACAGCATTGGTAATTCTAACAAACTTTACCGCTAAGTGCAACTGTTTGCTTTTTTTTATTTATTCCTTAACTTCTTCCTGCACAGGCAAGATGTTAAGACTGTTTTTGACTTTCTGGTGGCAAAAGTGAACCCAGATCAATCTGATTAGTGCTTGATTTGATAAAAGAAAGAAAAGAAAAACAATTAAAAGTATAATCCTTCTCCTCTCACACACACCTTTTCCAGTTTGTCTACCAGCCCAGCCAGTCGTCCAAGTGCTTCTAGATCACGACCTCGCTGGTTGGACTCTCGGACAAGACAATGAAGAGCGTCATCCACGCTGTCGTAGAGTTTAGAAGTTGCAGCAAGAGCAGCCCTATGGGAAGCAAATAAAATATTAGTTTCAACCTGTTATTTAAATAAAATCCTCTGACAATAGAATCTTGCCAAAAATAGCGATAATAATCATTTTTGTGAGTAGGAACAACAAAATTATGAATAAACTGTCGGGTGAAATAGCAAAGTAATCTGCATGAATAAACTCAGCCAAAGTTCATTACTGAGTAAAACAAGTCTTCAGATCAAGTGTAGTAGTACATAAATTAGTTGCATTACTCTGCTCTTCGCTTGATGTTAAATTTCTTTTCCCCCATATGCTTTTAATCTTCTTTTTTTTATGACTGAAGACAAACAATGTTTTTGCCCTGATGACAAGTATTTTTAAGCTAACTCATCTTGGAAAAATCATGCTTAAATCAAATACAAGTCATGGACTTGTGTAGGTAGTTTGTTTATCTTACAATCAATTGTTATCCTTGTCATGACATATTTATTTCTGAAATGACAAGTACCTAGTTGGATTTAAGCAGTCTTGTTCGTACCACAGTAGCACTGTTATATGCAATAAGTTTTAACATTTTCTTCTCTTAGTCATTTGAAAGACTTATCTTATGGTAAATATGTGCATATGTGTCTATTTGTGAGCTGCTGGACAGTAAGAATTTATCCTGTGACGGATGAACAGTGTCTGTCTGTCTACCTTTAACTTTATGAGAGGTACTAATGTAATACTAATAAGTGTACAGATTTACCATTACTACTTTACCTTACTACCCCATTAGTAATGGTAAAGTATGGTAATTGTGCTACATACAGAATTAGCTAAATACTCGGCTGTAGCTAACGTTAGCATGAAATATCCCTGGAGCCATGTCACTATGACTCTTAACCACATGTAGCAGCATTTGTATAATGTGTGTTATGGTTATAAAGATTATGTGATAGACAAAAAGGCAGCCAAACTAAAAAGTAGCTCTACATTTTAAATCTGTAATGTTGTATCTGAAATTGTAGTCTTCCCTCTAACATATACTATTTTAAGAGAATAAGGGTGTTTACGCAGATAAGCCATGTCCAGCTCCCACTGAGCAATACTGGAAAAAATAGTGTGTATGTGTGTGTGGCTGTTTATTGAGGTGAGGTAGCAGTAGATTTGTTAAGAGCAGAAGGAGAATGTGTTATCAGCGCTTATTTCAATGCTAACGCAAACAGTGGCATATTTTATATCAGGCAAGTTTTTCACGTTACCAACTTGTCATCAACATCAAATTAGGAATATTGTGGAAATTGTGGTAAGAAAGTTCATAGACAATTTCTCACGTTTGACAGCGCAACTGCGTGCTGTTTAATTTTGCTCACAACAACATGAATGAATGACAACATGGTGTGAGTCCCCCCAAAAAGAAACCCCCGCTTCAGAGGGTAAGAACTCTAGATGCTGTTCTCGATGTTACCTAGCAACAGCGAACCTCTTGCTGTAATATGAACTCCAGACCAAGTCACTGCCCGGTGTATTATGTATTGCAGAGTCCACTACAATATTCAGAAAATGAGCACTGCCCGACTTAAATTCAGGCAACATAGTGTAAGTGTACTTATATTAATATTGAAACTAAACATAAGACTCTTCAACCATGCAAGCAGTTTGTTGAGTGTGTCCAAATAACTAGCATATTATGCTAACATATTATAATTCTACCACTTTGGAATATTACAGAATTGTTTCATTGGTGGTCAAACTTGATTCTTGGAACATTTTCTTTGCTGATATGATAAATCACATTGTGTGAAAAAGCAGCTAATGTAAAAAATAATCGAAATACTGCTAGTTAAGGAGGCTAAAGCTAAACTTTGTCAGTCTCTAGTTTTTTCCCATTAAGTGTATAAATTTCATTATTAAGCAGTCACATTGATCAGCTGTACTGTAATTTCCATGCCATATGACAAATAAAACGAAATTAGGTTAGCTGGTTAAATCTAATTGAGCCATGTCTGATGTCATTCAATTTAAAATTAAACTACTGAAGCTTAAAATGTTTACACGTGAGGCCTTCATTATTGTGTTTATCAGCACTTGTTAGATGGAGTTCTTTGTAGTTAAGCTTGTTCTTGGCACATAATTTCTTTTTGACCAATTCATGGCACTATGTGAATAAAATGAGAGACGACCCATTAATTACAGCTCTTTCTAAAAACACTCTCCATCTTTTTACAATCTCTATAATATTTGAGAAGTTTTCTAAGAAAAATAGATGTAGTATTATGACAAAAGAAAAAGTCTGATCATCAAAGTCGCGGACCAACTGAGGCAGAACCTCACTAACAAAATTTAGGTTTCTGTTACCTGCAATCTGGTGACTTCTGTGCTAGTCCAGATGAACAATTTGTTAATCCTGCAAGCCAGGCTCCGCCTCTCCGCTGAAGTTCAGTCAAGCGTTGATCAGCCAGGACATTCGCCATAAGCTGCCTGTGTTTCTCAATGCTCTGGGGAATAGTCTGAAGAAGATCAATTTGCTTATTAAACTTTTTGGAGACCTTTTTAACTTTGTTCAAATATACCAATCATCACATTAATAATAGAAAGAAATATAATAACTGGCAAAGCGGGCAGGAGTAATGAACATGCGATGCTAGCCGACCTTTATATTATCTGGCATTGGCTCCATCTCCATTGCCTGCAATGCTTCTCCGAGCAGTGAGAGTGCACTTTCACAGCACTCTGTCAGACTCTCCAGACTCTGAAGGAAAATAAATAATAAGTGGAATTCGTGACTTTAAGATTAGCATGTAATGTATTCAATCAAACTTAAAACATAAACAATAAGCCACGAAGGCATTGGGAAAAAACTACATCAAATCCCATCTTTCTTTCTTTCAGTATCCACAAGAGAGGTCAGAAAAAGTGCAGAGAGCAGGAAAAATGTTTTCATCTGTTTGGATAAAGTAACATAAACTGTCTGGGGGGAAGCCATTAAAGAGTCATTGAGATTCTAATGAAGACTTTTCTTCTTTTGTTGGTTAATCCTCCACACCCAGTTCTTCATGTCTAAAATGTCGACCACCGTCAGACAACACTAAGTCAGTTTTCTGTTATCGCAAATCCTTCCCATCATTTTCTTTCCCTCTCCCACATCTACCATTACAACTAGTCTCTCACTTTTTGTGATATCTGTTAACACCAGAGATACACAAAACTTTAATTACATTATGATGGACTTCAGCATCAGTCACTACTCTATGCTGATTATTAGAGTGTTTATGAAACACAACAGATAAGATCATCACATAATAGTTGAAATTTTTCTTGTTATGACCATGAATGCAAAGAGCTATTCATGAGATCTAGGAGAAGACAGATTCCTAGTATTGAACATTCATTCTGTTTAGGGATAGGATCGCTAATATGCAGTCTATAAAGCTATCAATCAATTTTAAAGGTCAGCATCCTCATACCCTGTTCTATATCCAAAGTATTTGGGTCTTTAGTTCAGCCAGTGAGGAAAAAAAACAACCTAATAACGAAATACACCAGGAATTAAAGATAAAAATAAGTCAAGGACTAGTGTTATTTAATCTAGATAGACAAAACAAAGCTGTCCTTTACCAGTCTGAAGGCCAGCCATTCTGAATGACAGTGACTGAAATCTCCATCCAACTCTTTGGGTAGTTGTTGCTTGTCTATATACTGCTGAAGGACTCCAGTTCCCCGCACTGCGTGGGCCTGAAGAAAAGAGTGAGGGGAATCTTCAAATCAAATTGGATACCGGTGTATTTAAAACTTATGAGGGCTAAGGAAAAACATAGACAAAAACTAAAGAATATGTGAGGTTATCATGCAATGAAATGTTTTAATACTAGTAAATATCTGTATTGCATAAAATGAACAAAGCTAATAATCTACATATTTTCTGCAAAGAAAAACTTGTATAAATCTCTCTTTTTTTTAACAGGAATGAAGGAAAAATATATGAAAAAGTTTGAGGTGAGTCTCCAGCAGTTGCTTTTTTTCTTTACTTTGCGTGTTTACATAATTTAGGTAGGATGTTTTTTTTTAAATGCAACATTTTAGGGCTGCCAAGTTGAAACCCAAACCATATGTCGTGAAGGATTTTGACATGCAAGTGTTACAAAAAAGAAAAAGTCTGCTCACACTAAAAATGCTGAATGGATGGTAAAGATTCAAACACATTGGCCCTTAGGAAGGTGGAAATGAGCGCACAACTGATCGCGGGAATGATCTTAAGATTGGATCCACGTGTGATTCATGAAATGTTTGTATCTGACTGATCCCAGCATACGAATGATCGGGCCTTGATAAAAGCAGCAGCTGACATCCATCCTCATTTACGTTACACCCTTCATTACTTGTGGTCCAGAGGCCTCGCCCAGTGAGGTCAAACCACAGAGAGGAGACGTTCTGCCACAAAAAGAAACTTTTCGGAGGTCGAGATCCAAAGCCTCACTTGTGAAGTGGAAAAGAATAAAGAGGTGCTGTTTGGCAGCCTAAAAACCGGAGTCAAAGGTCTGCACCAAAACGTCACATGGAAGAGGATCATGAAGGCAGTCTGGCTGAGGTATGAATAAGATTCTCAAAAAGTAGCCTATATATGCCCATGATTAATGTTTTATTCGTTTTTAATTTGGATAACTGAAACTGTCCGGTAACTGAAAGTCCAATTTCTTTACTTTGCGTACTTAAAAATATAAATGATCAATGAGAATATAATAAAACAGTGAATAAAACTTTTTCAAACTGTTAAACATCTGTTTACTTTCATTGCCTAAGCATTATTATGTTCAAAGTACTGTTATATGGAACTACATTTTATAGCCTTCAAAAGACTAATTTGGTAGTCTATAGCAGTATTTAAATTGAGAATCTAACTTTTGAAAGCATAAAACCAAGCATGGTTTCAGCCCGGGCTGGGGCAGGGGGTCCATGGCTTTTTAGTATTTGCATGAAAGGGGTCCTCAAGGAAAATAGGCAGGGAACCACTGGTTTATAGTATTTCTATCAGTCTGGTAAAAAAAACACACCACATTTTAGTACACAGCCTGGGAATCATTAGCCTCCTTATTAAATAGAGCTTTTATGCAACTTTTAGGTATAGAAACGATGGATCAGCTCCTGTCTCCGTGTAGCTTCCAGTGGAGGCTGTGCTGGGTTTTCTGGGCATCATCATCATGTTTATTGAAATCATAGCATATAATGATTTTTGGGCCTATTCATTAAATTTGAGCTACTATAATTGTCATGTGTGGACTTCGGCTGTTAATCATATTTGTTATAATTTGCAAAATCATTGTTTTGAGTGCGTCGGTGTGCACTGCAAACGCCATCACTAAGGCATTTTATTTTATTTTATTTGTTTTGGGGATCCATTTTATTATGCTTTTTTGCTAATGGGTTAAATCTGAGTTCCGAATTTGTGGCTGCTTATGCTTGGATGATGGTTTGAAGTTTGTTTAATAATTATTTTCAGCATCTGCTGTGCTGCAATGCTAATCCACACTGACATAAACTTGCGTATACAATCTCACAGCTGTTGTGAGATTATATTGTATCCCACACTCACGTTCAAATTGATAAATGCCACGCCATTCGTGGAAATAGTCATGCGCATTTCCATCATACATGAATTTTTCTAACAGTACGTTCATCTGATAAAGAAATGAGTGCCAATATGAATGGATGCTACAGCTGAGTGCATCTGACACTGATCACACACCAGGAATATAAACAAAACGTGATTTTCTTCCTCTTTGTTCTTTTGTATGATTACTCATCCATGTTAATTTGCTATGCTTTCATTTAACTTACATCAAACCATTCACTGAAGGCGAGCTTTTGAGTTGCATTTAAAGGTTCCATGTTGATGTGAATTCCAACATTCAGACTCACAGATAAAATTAATAGAACCATGGTAACCAAAAGTGACAAACCAAACTCCAGTATATTTAAAAGGGATGCTTGTCAATTAAGTGTGAGCACACAATCTTTGTAAGTTCACCTCTACTCCCTCCAGATTATAAGGAGGGGACTCCTGCTGCTCTTCGACCAAAAATAGGACAGATCCAAGACCGCCAGGAACCAACACCTGGAAAACACACACACATAAACACATGTGTCTAAGCTACTACTACATCTGCAGGTTAATTAAAGCTACAAGCAAATATTTGGCACATTCATCTTTGTTTTTATTCCCGACTCACCTGGAACAGTTTAAGTGCAGAGAGGCAGAGAGCAGATGGCGGAGAGCGTGTGCTGTTCATTAACACTGTAAGGCCTTTTTCTTTGGCTGCAGGTCTGATGCGGGTAGATAGATAGAGGTAGATGGAAGGTTAAAACATGGGCAAATATATTAGGAAGAAGAATCATTTCACCAAATCATATCCAAACCAAAATTTCTACAGGACGTTTCAAGCTATTAGCTTGTCATTATTATGTAATCATATCGTTTTCCTTGAAGCTGTGGCTACCAGACCAACAGTGCAGTGACTGTGCAAGCTAAAATACATTTGTTGAACTGACTTTTTATGTTTTACTCAGCTCTCTGGCACATGCTGCATTTGCCTTACCCCACCATATGCTGCTTTTGGCAAAGTTAGCAAAAAACAAGTTGAGTCAAATAAAATTATGAAACACTGATGGCTAAAATAGTTTAGTCTGGAAGCAAATGACACACTCCCAAATATAAATATCAGAGAATAAGCTAATCAAAGGTTCTAAAAAGTGGCATTTATGTAGAAAGTAAATCAGAGAGCATTAGACATCAGGGAAAAAATGGGTTATATTGAACGCGAGGTTCCCTACACTTACAAGTATTCTTTTTTTTTTGGTATCTAGAAACATGTTGTCAAGCGGAAACTAAAGCACAATCTTAAGGATTTGTCATTTCAGAGGAGGAAACGCATAGGCTTACTTACTGAGTGATTCTGTGGTAGCAGGCCAAAATCTGGGCCATCTCCTCCACACTAAAACCCTCCTCTGATGCATCTGCCTCCGTGTACACCAGAGCACGGCCCAGCCTGTCCACTGTGCCTGTGGTCGGTATCACATCATGTTATAATTGAACCAGGCAGAAAGAGCACTCCAATGTACCAGCAAGATTACTCTGTTTTTATTATAAGGACTGTAAGATTGTCACTGCTGTACAATTCTATTTTGGAAAATATAAGTAGCTATTATTGTTGATTTCAGTTTAGATCGGGTTATGACTATAAATAGTGGTGTAGTTGTTAAAAACAAAATTACCTGCTTATTCTAATGTAAGGTCACTTGGTGGCTGGAGTCTTTAATCAGTTCTTAAATATATCCAATTCTGATTAAAATATTCTTATTGATTCCAGTTAAAATCAGTTTTTTATTTCTAAATGTTCAGATGCCTAATGTTTGAAAAACAAGAATCTAATCATTTATAGTCATATTAGTTATTATTACAAAATATCTTTACATAAATTAGTTATTTACTCATTAGCTGATTACTTTTGATGCACAATGCATTTATAGAGGCAGGTCCTACGTAATCATTCCATGCGTTTTATTCCCAATCTTTATGAGCATTAAGTGAAAACAAATAGCAACAACAAAGTCATAAATACTCAAGAGAACTTAAAAAGCTGTCTTACTCCTAAAACTTGTAAGATTTCATTTTAAACTGGTTAACTAACTGCTTTTGCTAAAAACGGATATGGAGCCTTCCGTCCATCTTCTGCATCCTTTACTTGCGTAGTTTGGTCTGTTTCCATAGCTCTTGCGGATGCGTATGCAGCAAATGGAGCAGTACCACTACAAAACTGTGGGGGCAGTGTTGAGCAGAATAGGCAACGTGTAACCCGAGAGATTAACAAAGAAGATGAAGAAGATGCAATGTACTCAATGGGCGCACATACCACAAATGCCTACTGCGTGGCCTCTTCTGATTCTTCTTTCTGAGAATGTACATTATCGTGATCTTGTTCACTCTCGCCATGTTTGCTATTGTCTGAGACTAAAGTCAGAACTCGGAGGTGAACTCTAAACTCTGCACTGTCTTCTGGTGGATGTATTGCCTATCAACCATGCCGACATAAAGGATGCGTGGAAGTATGAGAGCATTTAAAGGGGGGATGAATAGGCCTAAAATAGAAATGTTCTGAGCTGGTTTTCTTGACTTCCATGATAATGCAAAGAATAGTTTAAAGAAACGTACCTGTCAACTGTAGCTTCCCAGTTTGGAGTAGTTCTGCATCCAGTTCCCTCAGCAGGGCGGGCTCTTTGGAGGTAACACCATTTTGTTGGCCAGGACATGTCTCTGCTGACCCAGTCTCTTCAGTTGAGTGGTTAAAGAAAGATGTGCCGGACTGGCCATTACACACAAGCAAAAATTCAGCTTCTGCTTCTGTAAAGAGACGGAAAAAATACTGAAAATGCTCTTGATGTCGTAAGATCTAATGTAAAAAGACAATTTTCCCCAAACCTGCGCTGCTTTTCTTTGCATTCTCTTTCCCTTTAGTAGTTGCAGTAGGTAATCCATCGGGTTCATCGGCCTGTTCTGTTTGCTCAGACTGGTCTTCCTTATTGACTGGTGACTCGGTTGACAGAGAGCAGGGTGCGGGGCTTGGTTGAGTAGCCTTACCCTGTGGTTTTGAGCCCTTCTGGTTTGAACGGCCACCAGACCTAGCCCTCCCTTTGGCCCCCTTTCCCTTCCTTTTCCTTCTAAAAACAAAACAAAGGAGAAAGTCACTGATCAGTGCAGTGAATATTTCTTTTTTTCTATTTTTTGATGACCTTTGTGCCATCTGTTTCAGGCCTTTGAACAACTTTTATCTTGTGTAGAAGTGTGACCAATCTGTACTTTCATAAAGCATTATGGAAAAACCTAAGTGAATAGAATGAGAAATATGAAAATTTTCTGTACCGTGGTCCTCTGAATCCCGCTGTTTTAACTTCTTTTCCTCTAGGGCACACTCTGTCTTCCAGCTTTTCTTCAACATTTTTATTTGTATCCTTTGGTGTAGATAAACTCTTCAGATTTGACCCACTGCCGATTAAATCCTTACTTTCAGAAACTCCGGTAAATGGTCTCTCTGGTGCTTCTGATGTTGGAGTAACAGCATCACTGTCACTCAATGGTTTATCAGTATCTTCAAAAACAGAGTCTGACTGAGATCCATGATCTGAGAAGCCCTCTGCAACATGCCCAACTTTGTGGTTTGTTACATTATGGACGTCACTTGTGACCAAGCTGTCACTGCTTTGGGATTCTTTACTTTTGCGGTAATTTCTGCATGGTTGTTTGAAGCCATTGCTATCCCTCTCCCTGCCCACACCTGGCCTCCTCTCTTTGAACAGGGCATCAAAATAAAGCTGGTGGTTTTCTAGGCCTTCAAAGCCTCTACTTATTTTATCTCCTTCATCAGAGTCATGGACAGAAGAGGAGCAAGGCCGCCTTCCTCTGCTAGGTTCTGCAATTCCTGGTGAAGGCTTTGGTAGCCGATCATTCTTGTCATATTTGTTGCCAAGAATAGCCCTGAAGCTTCCTGACCTTTCCATCTTCCCATATCCCCATGCTTTACCTTTGCGAAGTTTATTGGCCTTACCTCTCTTACACAAGGGCAAAGTCTTGGTCTTACAAATTCCGTGCATCTCCAGGTACCTCTGCCTTGGATCAACCCCTCCATCAGGACCTCCCCGGGGTTCCAAAAGCTCTACATAATCCCCATCAAGTTGAGGATGTCTCGCAGTCCGCCCGAGCCCATCTTCGCTACGCCTTCGTCTGAGTGCAAGGTCAGAGTTCAAGCCGTCTGCTAGTAGATCTTCATCTTCTTCTTCATCCCAGGACCAGGAGTCCAGTTCCCCAGAGGATGAACCACCCCAACCCCCAAGGCTGCTTCCCCCTTCACTGGGAAGGCGATTGGATATCATTCCTTTGTGGTTGGCCATCAGGCCAAGCTCTTCAGATGGGTCGTGGATGAACTTTGGATAGACTACCTCCTTCCATGGAAGTTGTACCACGCCATCACACGTACTGACCAGACAAGTATCAAGTCCACCACCAACTGTCCAAAGATGGGACAAGACAAGAGTTATGTCAAGTAGACATGTTAATTCAGTATGCATCAATCAGACATGGTCCTCTTGCTCAAAAAAACATTAGCTATATTAAATTAGCTAACACCGCCTTTTTGCAGTGCTGTTGATTTCTTCCCAACTCCAATCACCAATGTAGCTTTCCCTTCTTATCATGTTGCTTGTTACTTACAGTTCTTCAGTCATTTCCCTTGTATTTTTCAGATATTTTTATTTTTTAATTTATTTTAAAGTCTTTGATTAAAGTGCCATTTAGTATCTTTTTATTTGCAAGAAAATATAAATGAGCCCAATTTCCACCAAGTGGCCCAGCTCAGTGCACGATGGGACATTTTTTTGGGGGAGGGTTTCCACAGGCAAAAACTGTTCTACTTTTTGGCGACTCTTTCATTGTGGTCCCAATCTTTCCGATCTGTCACTAAAAAGTGGCGCTTGACACACAGCAATCCATTAATTGGTTAAAAGAATCTTCACTTTTGTATGACTCAGCAATAAGAACAAAACAGAAACAATGCCACATTTAAATACACCATGGATATTTTTGTTGTTTAAAGTCAACTGCCAAGAAGAAAAAGAACACAAAGTCTGTCATTGGTCCTTTGTTTCTGTCGAGTTCTTCATTATATTTCAGAATGCTGTTGTGCTGCTATGATGTTAGGTGATTATGTAGCTGTTGCTATCTGACTTATACCCTGGCTACCAGGTAAGGGTACGGTTGGCTGTGGAAGCACAATTGTTGTTTACTGTACCAAACTGCATCAAACTATCCCATTCCGAGCCAGACTTCTTGATGTACACTAGGCTATATCTTTAGCCAATATCCCCGAACTTCTGTTGGCTTTATATAAAAAATTCTGATCAAGAACTAATCAGAAATACACATATTTGCAATTATGAATAATCACCCACGTTTCATCATGCCTTTAAAAGAACAAAATATCAACACAAGTAAATGTGATTTTCTCCGTACCTTCTCTCTTGTGACCCCTTTCTTTGTTGACACTATGTAGCCACTCAGAGGTGAACACAAGAGGATGCTGTGACTCCGGCACCAAGATTTCCTGAACCGTGCGACCCCCAGGGGCCAAACATTTCAGAGCCAGTCTGGGACACCGTGTAGAGAAGGGCACCACTTGCAGGTAGAAGTCATTACTGCGAAGAAGCCTCCAGTCCAAGGTGGAGAGCTGGACTACCACCTTCTCGCCCAGACAGAGAGGCCAGCCGGAATGAAGGAACAAGCACCCCACATACTGAGACTGAAGCAAGAACGAAAGGACAAATAAAGTTTTAAATGCATAAATGTATAAAATTAAGGCTTTATAATGTCAAATTTTGGGAGACAAGTCAACTCTCTGAGTCTCTTCAAGTTCTTTAGTTCATAAACTGACCTTTAGAGTTCTAACCTTTAAGGTTTCCTCTTGCCATATGCAATTCTGGTTGATGCACAATTATGCTCTCCCATTCAGAAATCACAGCTTGCATAAGCTTGTCTGCCCGGTTGTGTTTACTCTGATTAGTTGAATTTCTAGAACACGAGTCAACACTTTTTACTGGTTTAACGGGCCTAAAGCCCATACCACATACAATTGTCAGTCATGTGACTCACACAATGTTCTCCAAATTGTAAAACTACTTCTAAAGCCTGACACAATGAGAAGGCTCTGGAGAGTGGTGAATCACACAGAAACTTGCGAATGACCAGCTCTTCGCAACAGCTGGTCATTGCCTAAACAGACCACTGCTTCATGAGAGGAAAACACATCCCATGGATTTATAATAGTAATAAAATCATTCTAAATCAAACACAAAATCAGTAGTAAAATAGAATACCCCACAAGAAGCATTTACCTAGGAACTCTTAGGAATTTTGGCAGCAGAATTACAGATTCCTGTAGTATTCTGTCCACTTTTAAACAAATTATCTCTTAAGGTAATACACCATTCCCACCTTAATGAATGCTGTGTCAGGTCTAAATCCCTTCCCTCGATGCCTGAAGTGTAAAACTTATCCAGAACCTCTTTCCACTGTTCCCAATCATGTCTAATAGACTGACACAGGGCTGCTCCCTCCCCTCTATGCCGCCCAGACTCATGAGACGTGATCAAATTAAATTCCTTACTCAACCCCTCTTCATCTTTCCTGCCCTTTATTCAATTTCTACCTATTAAATCTCCCTTCTGTCTTTTTTTGTGCCTGCACTAAAGTGGCAAAGCAAGAAAGAAGTAAATGATATCTGTCAGGATGGATATTAGCATTTAAAAGCATGCGTGACTTTTCCATTTGAGTTTGAGTCTGAATTCTGTAACTCTGTATTCTCCTTCCTCCTCCCATATCTTCCTCAATGTAACCCAGTGTTTGTGCCTTCTTCCCCACCTCCCTTTCTTTAAAAAAAAATCCCTCAATCAGTCTACTATAGTCTCCAACTTCCAGCATCTTTCCTTTTTTGTTGTAGATATGCATGTGCACCAAAGCATACAATCACAGTGAATGAAAACCATGTCCGTTCTCTCTTCCCACATCTGCTCTGTAACTCAATCTTTTCTCTAATAGCAGTAACACACTCACATATGGAAAGAATTATTGTCATGACTCACAGTCTAACTCCTGTCCCAGGCAGCTCCACTAAGCGACAATGAAAACATAGTTTGCTCACAATCCCTGTGCATGTGAGTCTAGGGAAAACTGGAGGGAAACAAGTGAGAAAGTTCTTGCTTCCGAGCTTGAACTAAACAGCATGTGCTGTTTGTCTTTTTTAGTATCTCATAAAGTAAAATGAAAGGGACGCTGCTCAGTTTAAACATCAGAGAGTTGATTTAAATATATGTTGCACCTCTTTGAAACCTTTATGTTTGTCTAGATTTTTGTGTTTGGGAGGCAGGAATATAAGAGAGATGTAAGGATACATTATGTAGCCTGAACCACACTGTAAACCACAACTTTTTGTATGTGAATGTCAGAAAATTACAAACAGAACTTTTTCTATTTAATGGAGCTTTTTTGTTTTGTCTGTGGTCAAAATGACAATTTAACTGTTGTTTTTAGCAATCATGCACGTTCAAACATTTCTCAAATTAGGAACACATCAGCTTGCACTGATAAATAGGACTGAAAACTTGGGTGGCATGAGTGGGGCTATTCAATCATTCTGGCCCATAGTAGCCAAGTTATGCCCCATCCATGATAGCGTCCTTTAAGATTGAGATGTAATTTGAGATTTGCTTTGATAATACTACAGACTGTACTTGGGTTTGAACAACTAAGGGACATATTTTAAATAATTATTGTCTCTTACCGTTCTGCCCTTAAGGAATTAAACCTGACACCGGGTCTTGTCTGATTTAACTTTGACATACACTAAAATGATCAAAACACTTGAGGAGCACAAGGAACAAAAACCTAAGACCCGCTTTTCCCTAAGAGCTTGATTAAGTCTTATTCTAGTCTCAGTTGACTTGAACTGGTTTTAAGCCTTACAAACAAAACATAAATTTTGTCTTGGATTTGTCTGAATGGACTTCAGACCGTCCACTTATGTCTTAGGTCAATTGCCTTGGGTTAGCTAGCTAAAGCTTGAGGTTTGATTTATCTTGACAGACCTAAAAAACTGACTTGAAATTGTTACTGGTAATGCCTTTACAGAAAAAAAAAAAACTGTGCCAGTGCACACACACATCACCAGAGAACCACTTTCAGCAAAAGAATCAAAATTTCCCACAGCATACTTCTTGCATGTGACAGCTGATTCTGTTTCTGATTACACAGCTATGTGTGTGTTCACCAGCAGTGTGTTTGCAGTTTAGAACTCACACAGGCATGCTGCTGGAGTTTGTGCAGGAGGTGCTTGGCAGGTACGAAGTAGTCTAGGAGGTAACGAAGACTGTCGTGTTGATACGTTGATTCCAGGACCGAGAATACCTGGAGACACAGTGCAGGATTGGGCAAAAAAACATTTAATTCAAGTGAGGTGTGTTGGAGAAGGGACACAATGAAAACCTGCAGGACCTTGGCACAAGAAGGCCCGGATTTGAATTTCCCTGATATTGACTGAGAAGGTGTTTATTTTGCTCATGAGTGCAAGTTTCCATCACTAGACAGCATGTAATCAGACATTACAGCAAGAAAATCACAAGGCTGCCACATTTCATCTTGCAACAATACTATGACTGAAATACTGAAATTATGGGCTGTGTTTGGTAAAAGAAGTCATTTTGAGCCACTGGTTGGACGAAAAGGTTTCGGCCACAATTGACCACGTGGCTAGAACTTGTTTTCGTTGGTTTTCAGCAGCAGTTTATATTTCAAGAACCTGTTTTATCTGCACAAAACATTCCCTTTACTATGCATCTCTCTGCAAAAATGTGCTGTAGAAATAAATTTGCATGCATCTATGAAATACCTGAGATAAGAGGGGAGGTGCTGTGCTCTCAAAAGGAGGGTAAAGTGATGAGAGCGCCCCCTGCACACAGTCCTCCACTGCCTCTGAACCCTAAGACAGAAAAAGATAGTGAGAAAGGGTTAATCCATAACCGGATACTGAATCAACTCTAATGTCTGTGTTTGTGTTTAACAGCCGGCTTGTCTTACTTTTTGCTGACACCCACACATACAAATATACACACATTCTCCACTTTCAACTTCCTGCTTTATGGCCTGGGGAGTGTCAAACATTTCCTCCAAGGGCCAGCAAATGCAAGAGCCCCCAGAACAAAAGAGTGTCTTAACTCCCCAATATGCACACATGCAATCACAGCTGCACACACACACACACACACACATCATAAGACTGGGCAAGCCTGTGAGGGTGACAGAGCAGAGCAACGCAGTGTGTTTATTTTTCTACACAGCATGTTGGCATGGCAACCTGTAACTTTTCTCTCTCCCTTCACATTTCCCCTCAGACCTTCTATCAGCCTCTTTCCTTGTTTTTCTCAGATACATCCTCATCACTGGCCTCTCCCCCCTCCAATTTTTCACCTCCAATGTTTTACTTCCATTCAACTCGCTGGATGTCATCTGACAACAATTACATCTGGATTCCTCAGCACATTGTGCTGAATAACTGCAGCAACCAAGGGGATAGACTGGGAATGATCGATAAAAAAAGACTCAGGGATAATAAAGTGTATGGAAAAAGTAGTGAGTGGCTAGCAGAAAGAGCCAGGAATGAATGAGCTGGAGGTGGTGTGGGGCCTTTTATGGTGGAAGAACCAGGTTCAACAGTATTAAGAGTTATTTTTTGGATTTGTTTTTGAATACAGAGGGGAGTTAGCCACAAAGGAAGGCAGCAAAAGCATTGCAAACAAGTTGTAGTTTTGATGTGGCTAACTTCTTGCACAACTTTTAACAGAAAAGAAAGGTCCCGGCAAGATGTCAAATCTTCTATCGAACTGTTTTTCTCAGATTTGTTTGAGAAAAGTAAAGAAACAAGAAATATACTTGTTCCTTAAAAGTTCTTGTCGAAAATTGAAGAGGAGAGGCAATAAAACTCTAGTTTGAGGTTACACACAAAAGATTAAACACGCTTCCCACCAGCCATATTGGCTGTAAAGCAAATGGCCCAAGAGTAAACTAACATTACAGTCAATTCTCCAAAGTAAATAAGAATTTTTACAGGACCAAATTTTGTGACTTATTTGATGAAAAACTAATGTGGACAGAGCTTAGTTTTTTAGAGGTAGAACACTCAAAAGTCAGGTTATTTCTTTGATTTTCGGGGAACAAAACCACCTTTCTATGCTACCATATTAGAAAAAAGCTAAAAAGCTCATAATAATATAATCCCTGTGTATAAGAAAAGGCATATTGGTGTGTAGACTATAGTCAATAAAAGTCTGCCAGAGAACATATTGTAAACAGTGTAGAGGTAGTAAAAGAGGTTTATACAGCCTTTTTGCTCACTGACAGAACACACTGAGTGGACTAAAAGCACAGTGGGGGGTTCAGGGGATTGCAAGGCAAGCCAGCAGGAACTTCCTCTTAGACTCTTAGACCTTTTCAAGTATCAAACAGGAGTTGAGCTAACTCAACACTTAATTAAATTAAAAACAGTGGACTCTGATGGTGTGTTGGTGCGCTCTTGGTGTCTCTTTTCAATGAAACCATTTTTTATACATCAAGGACTGGCTTTACCGTGTCGTTGCAACTACATCTTTGAAGGTTTTTTTGTCATTAGCCCCTTTCCGACTGTAGGAAACTTTTGCAGTTCCTATAACCTTTTCAGGAACCAGGCCGTTTTTTCACGCATTCCGACATATAGGAACTAGGGCTGAAGACCCTCAGTGTCTACAACCATTTTAGCTCCTGCTCTGATGCAGGGTCTTTTCGTGGTTCCATCGGAACCCTCATGACGTAGGTGTTTGGTCATTCGTTGCTACGCCCCTTACCGGAGTTCAGCTTATTTACTTCCACTTCTTAGCGCAGCACCACCTTACTTATCAGAGCTTTTAATCGTTCACAGTCCTGTCAGAACATTGAGATCAACAAACCAGCTGCTCTTCACAGTTCCTAGAACCAGGTTAAAAGGCAGAGGTGACAGAGCCTTTCCTATCACTGTTCCCAAACTCTGGAACAGTCTGCCTTTTAATATCAGATCAGTAAAGAGCAATAAGCATTTTAAATTATTATTAAAAACACACTGGCTTTTCCTCCAGCTTGAACTTTTTATTTGAGTTTTTATTGTATTTATGTTCTCTTATGTTTTATGTTATTTTAATGTAATTTTACATTATTTTATTCTTGTATTTTGTTTTATATAATATATTGGTTTATTTAATTTTAATGATGGCCTAGGAATTTTATCCGCTTTGCTTTAAACAGCACTTTGGTCAACTGAGATTGTATTTAAATGTGCTTTATAAATAAATTTGACTTGATTTGACTTGACAACTTTTTTTATCTGTGCCACAAACCCCGCCTTTTCTTTTTCTGCTTTAACGCAGAGTCCCTGTCCTGATGTAATCATATTAAACTTTACCTCTGTATTATTTTTTATTTCCTAAACTGTCATTTAAAACCTTGCTGCAACAAAAGCAGGCTAGCTAGCTATGTAGCTTGAATGTGTATAATTGTATGCTACCAGCAACTTTCCTCTTTTTTTCCTCAATAGACCAAATCTCTTTGTGTTCACATCGTTGCACACAACATTTCACAGGATACACCACTGTTGGCAGGCAATCAAAGAATAAAATTTCTTACTAGAAGCACAAACATTCAGATACACTGGAAGTGAATGCTAATGAGAGGGAGGACAAGAGTGATGCTTTTAATCCAACAAGCTGAACTGTAAAACCATTGCAAAACATAAATGCTGCTTATTTTCCAGTTAAAGTCTTTTGCAACACAATATTAGATCATGTTTTCATCATCACAGTGCTAGTACTTCTAATGAAGTTGATAAATATTTTAACAATTAACTGACTGCGCACATGAAACAAAGAAGTACTTATATAACCCATAAATTAGATTTTCTATTAGACAGAGACCCTTTTATAAACTTAGTGTCTCGCTTTAAGTGTCTACAGGTGTAATTTAGTTACTTTTTCATTTAACATGTAATTTTAGACAAGCATACACTTCCTTCATGTAATACAATGTGAAACTGTAGCTGAAATAAAGAGAAGGGTGTATATAATGCAAATTTTCCAGTAATTCCTAACTTTGGAAGAACTTTGCAGCTGTTAACCAAACAAAGCCTAAATGGACACCTTTTTCCTTTAGAGCTCAGCCTTTCTGGGTCATACTGGTCTCTTCCACTTCTTCAACCAAATTTCTGAAATATACTTTAGCTTTTTAATCTTGCTGGCAAACTGACTGTCTTTGCCTATCGTGCAAATGCTCTGTATCTGCAGCTAGTTTTGTCCTTGTAGCTTATAGTGTTCTTAATAGCAGAGATACAGAAAAACAAAACAGTTTACAAAGAAACCCGAACATTTATCTTAGGTATGCTGGGCATGCACAAATGGCCTAGACTACAGAAGGTCATGGGTATGAGTATGTTAAAAGATAATCAAACTTGTGCATACCTTTCTAATATACTTAGCTGTCTTGCACATGAGATCTCTTTAGAGTCAAACTACTGGGTTTACAAAAGAATAGAGCAATTTCTGCTGTATTTAATCCTCAAAACGTCAAGCTGATATGAGACAACTCACTTTTTTTTTGTCCTGTTGCAGTTTGTGGTGGTTATTTGCAGCATGTGTGTGTTCATATGGCAATAAAGGTTGCCTTTCTTTTGTATTGTCATGCTTGCACGGTGTCGTACCTGCACCAGGTTTCCTCTCTTTGTATCTTGTACTTAGAATTAAAATAGAAGAAAGAAATGTGTTCTTTCCACTAAAAGAGAACAATAGAGACATACAAAGAAATGTCTAAAAAAAAGAGAGCAGGAAAACGGTTAGATATAGACAACGAGGAAAGCAATGAAGTTGAGAAATCTCAGTTGAGTAAGCTGAGAAACAGACTGGGAAAGTCTGAAAGAGAGACACAGAGAAAACCAGACAGATTTACAGAGAGCAAGAGCTCATACAGAAAGAGGAAAAAGAGAGAAGAAAGAGGAGGAGGCTGACCAATGGGGGAAATCGATGGGAAACAAGAGCAACAGCTACCATGATGAAAACCAGATGTACATGAAGGACAGAGAAAGAGAGAAAGAACGATGGAGCTGAGACGACTTTGCAGAATGTAGAACTGATAGAGAATGACATGATTAGGAGAAAAAAGAGAGAGACACTGACAGGAAAAGAGGGGAAAGTAGAAAAGCAGAGCAACAGAGGAGAGATAAAAGAGGGGGGTTGCCTGACACTTATTTCCTTTCTTAAATCAGCCTATAATCTAAGGAACCCGCAGAGGGTCTAGCTAAATTTTCTTAATCTACTACTTATTTTAGACAAATCTTGATACTGACTCAATTTCTAAATTTCATAATTATAACAGAGACTATAAGAAATGTGACATTGAGCTTGGCTGTTTGTCACAGTTACTGCTCTTCCTTGTGTGTGGAGAATCAGCTTTTCTGTTTTCCTCCTCACAAAATGTCTGTGGTTCACTGAACAGAGCTAGGGTATGAACTCTGACCCAAGCTGACCTTTGAGAGAGCAGTCAATCTCCTTTGACCACTAAAATATGCATGAATAACCTGGCCTGGCTAATTTAGCTGTAAAAGCATCACACGTGCCAGATTCATGGCTGAGATCTAATAATATGTCACCAATTTAGCAATGCATTTCAAATGTGCAAGATATGTGGAATCAAACTTTAGAACCTGACAGATACATAAACTGTTGCTTTGTCAGAATCTCTTGGCATCACCAGTTCTTGCAGGCATGCATTTCTTGCTCCTTTCCATCCTGTAGTAAGATGTTTTTAAAGAGTGTCATTCATTTTTTAATGGAAACTTTAAAAAGCAGTTTCTTTTAAATCAAATTATGATTGTTTTCTTACATCTAACAAGTCAATTTTGCTTCTAATCTGTTTGGAAACTGTGTTGCCAGAACCAAACTCAACAGCCAGTGAAACTGTGAGTGAAACCTAATTTTTTTAGCCTAATGAGTTGGAGTGTTTGCTTGTCAATTCTATGGTTTAACATGGGGCTGGATATAGTGTTGAAAGGACACGTGTAATACATAAAAAAGACAACTTTTTTAGTTAGTAAAATGGAAAAAACAGCACATGGGTAAACGATATGCAATAAAAAAGATTGTCACAATTATAATACTTCTGTGCTAAGTTAATGTCAAAACTTTCCAAATATATTTTAAACTTTATTAGAGCAGCACACAGCTACTCTTGCAGTGTTGTGCAAGTTCAAATTTGTCAGGGACTAACTCAAAATTCATATCATGCAGATTATAATGAGCTAGTATGTTTTCATAGTTTAAGGTTTGAAATACTAAACTATAAGCTCACAGTCCCAAAATGAACCGCTTCACATTTATTTCTGCCGTTTACTTCTTTTGTAACCACAATTATACTCAAACTCTAAGTCTGTATAAATAATAATCATAAAGTTTGGAGAAAAATTACATTTTAGATCTCATTGTGTTTTTTGTACCACAACTTTGCATCAAGAAATCACATTTATGATGCTGTTCTTATCTCAAGGTGAGCAAATTTGACATAATAACAAAATGTTTTCAGTCTTTTCAGAACCTGAGATGTCTCTAATGTCTGTAACAGTGTGCAAGTGAGGCATTTGTTTTACTAATGTTCTAATGTTAGCTTGCTTAAGCTAGCATGGAGATGAACTTGCCTCCCTGCCTAACAACAGGTTATGACAATAATTACTTTTAACAGACATAATATTCAGAAGTATCAGTGTCAAAATATTTCTGTCACTGCCACTTAGTGTCTATTTTAAAATAAATAAAGCGGAAATACGAGGGTAATACTATCAGCTAGCACAGAGAACTTTAATACAGTTAAGAAATGAAGTTTATGGCTGTGTCACCCTACTCCCTAACCCCTCGTTCGCTACATAGGGCTGCACTATATAGCACACTACATAGTGCACTCATTCTCTTGGCGATTTGGGCACAAAGCTGCCTATTTTTCCCTCGCCGCAGACCATGTGACTACCAGCCGTCACCACGGCAACCACAACGCACGTCAAGATGTTATTCTAAATCCAATCCAGAGTTGTTTTTAAATATTTTTATTCCTTATGTTGCATTTATTCTTTGTTGCATATCTATTCAATAAAAAATATATTTTCGCCTCCTCACGCCATGTTGAGCTTCTGCCCGCAATGCATTGTGGTCTATATTGACCGTCTTGGGACCATCTATGCTCACTACTTTTCAAGATGCATTGTGGGTCATTTTGAGTGCCCTACTTTTTTCTCTCTGGACATTCGGACACCCCTACAAAATGGCGTGATCCCTATATAGGGCACTATGTAGGGATTGGGGTGCACATTCGAACACAGCCTCAGTTTACCTTGACATGTTTCAGCTACTTCCTGTAGCCTTCTTTACAAGAGTCACATGATGCTGCTGTGAAGTGTTTTATAGGCTGTTTTTTCTCAGGTTTGCCAGACAGCAGAGGACTATAACACCCCTCCTGCTGTCTGGCATTCTGTGGAGGATGGCGTCCCAGGTATCCAAGTAAGTGTAAGCTCCTTCATCACTGCTGATGGTCATTGAGGCCCTCTTCCATATCTCGGTGAACTCCCTGATCCAACTACAGTATTAGTTGCCTTCTGAGCAGGCGACTCTGGCTTCTTTGTAATCCCTTATAAGTTTTTCTCTTTTACAGTGGTCAGATATGGCTAATTTTAGATTTTGTTGATCTGATTTCTGTTTTGCTGCCCATGTTTGTCTTGTTATGGTTTCTCTTTTCACATGAATTCACCTTTCCTTATATCATTATATTATGGAAGCAGATCCCTATGACCATCAACCAACAGGGATCAGGGATCATACACCTTGTAACACAAAAACAAAAAGAACAGCCTAAGGGCACTTAACAACAATATTATGCTACCCTTCTGAAGACAGTTACAGAACCTAGCCAAAACGTCAAGGTAAAGATAAACCTAATTTCTTAACTGTCTTACCAAAATAAAGTTGTGTAATATAATTGAACCAGTTCCTTATAGGACTGGATGTTAAGACTTATTTGCACACTGAGATCTGTTACCTGGTTCCTAAATGAATGATGGTTTCTGATTGGGTTGTCAAGTAGGCGATAGTATGAACATTTTAGGACATTCAACTTGGCTAGTTAGGCTAATAGTGTCATCCCTGTGCCCACATTATTTCTGCTTAAAGAACCTGTATTCAAACTGAATTACGTTTTACTTTGAGTGCCAGCAGAAAATTTTCTGCTGGTCCGTAAAGACCATACATAACCATTTATGTCACATGGGGCATCAAACTAAGAACAGCTTTTCCAGAACTAAATGTCAAGTAATCTTTTTAACGATTTGGATGGCTGCATGTCACATAACAATGATACTTATCAGTCAAAGGTTGTATGTGTTGGTTTCTTTAATTAATTAGGCAAAACAGAGTCAACCTTACTCTATGTTACAGTTTGTTCAGGAACTCTTCTTTAATCTTTATAATTATGAGGATAAATTTAGACATAATTTAGTTTTGTTTGTGTTGTTTTAAATTTCCCACACCCAATTCTTTCCCTTGGCTCTACATCATAGCCCTATGGCTGCATTTTTCAGGTCTAGGGCTATGATGTGGATCAAAGAGTAGTGGTCATCTAGCAATCCAAATAGCCCCAGTTAAAAGGTTTGATGATGGCAAATTCTTTGATCGCCAAGAGAAAATGGGTACCTAAAATCTAAAAAACAAACAAACAAAAAAGAGGGCTAAGTTGTAGGGCCAAGATGGGAAAGTGAGATCAGCCCAACATTTAAGTTCCACTTAATAAGTTAAGGCCAAAAAATAAAAGTGGTCAAAAAGCCTCAAGCAAAACAAAACACAAAGCAAGAATTAGAGGAAAAAGTAGTCCTCTTTCCGAACACAAATCAATTTTTTACCTTTTGTGACACTTTTGCAAACCACTGTGTCAACTGATACTTTATTTAAAAAAGAAGTCTAGCAGGCACAAGAGTCTGTTAACCCCCTGCATGTTTCCTACTTCATCACCAAACTCCCACATCAACATTTAAGAGCATGTTATTCTCCAACGGAATCATTTCTGCTCTTCTCGTTGCTCTGATGTGACGTTTCTCTGCAGCTCCTTGGGGAAATATCTGTATTTTTAGCTGGAACATGCCCCACTCAGTTTTGCTTAATTGGTAACTGTTGTTTGCTTTGAAATCGAATGCATACAGTAGGTTGCACTGCCATAGCAGTGAGGCTAAACCAAAACAATGAGCTGAAACTTGCTAAAATGCTCAACACAAAGGAACTGTAGAGTCAAATCTATTGTTCTTCATAATACCACATGCTCGTTGCTGGACTGAACAGTAGCTTTCCCTGGTCTGCAAGCACTGTACATGTCAGAGACTCCAGACAATTACAGGAAAAGCAAAATTCCTGTGATTGACAACATGATTCTGATCCCATCTGGCTTGTTATCTCCACCTCTGTGGGCGAAAATGCATGCCCTGTTTTTCATAACACCATCCTCTGGCTAAGCCCAGAGTCTGGTACATCCCTTTAGCTTTAAAATTTTCCATGTGTAGGGAATGGAAATACCCTCCGCCATATATACTTGATAAAGCAGTGCTATTGTAAGCACGGTTATAAGATTCTCTGTGTGTGAATGCATAACTCTCTGCTGGAGCATTTTAGCACCTATGTGCACAGCATATTTGTCTCTGAGTGGGTTTGTATGCACACAATCATTCATCTACTGAAGTTGTCGTGCTCTGTTAAAGTGTTAACTGAGCCTGCTGGCGGAGGAAAAGTTCGTTTTTCTCCATTTGTGACTTTGCTGTGACTCTTCATGTTCTAGTGTCTACATCTGTTACTGTTTTCCATTCTAAACTTTCCAAACTGGGCACTGAGGGAGATGAAACTGTGCAGCACATGTTCTTTCCTCTCTTAAGTTCATGCCATCCCTTGTTCCCCTTTCTCTCCCTTTTTTTCCCCCTTTTTTCCCTTTTCTCCCTGATCCAATGTGGAAAATGTACCATCACCAAAACCACCGTTGCAGCCGTCCAAGTCTCCTAAAATTGAAAAAAACAACAACAAAAAAACGTACCCTGCCCTTCTCTTTTATTCTGCTCTTTTCTTCTCCAGCTCTCCCTTTCTCCCCCCCCCCCCCCCCCCACACCCCACCCCCCCCCCACCCACCAAAAACACTGAACTAGAGTGTCTTACCTTCTCTTTCTCTCCCCCCCCCCCCCCTCCCCCCAAAAACTGCTCCACCCTCAACACACAGAGGAGCTGGACTATGATGTCTTCACTTCTTTTTCTCTTCTCAATTCATGCTTGAGCATATTTGCATGCGCCTGCCATCTCCCAGCCTCCGTGTGCCACTGATCAGACCATAAGTGGGTGGGGAATGTCAACAAAATCCCAAGAGATGCAACAGAGGGCTCTTTTACTTACTTCTGCAAGTTAACCACAAAAATCAGCAGCGTCACACAACTAAAACTCTGTCACTCTGTCTGTGGGATTTGGTAACTGTGCTGGCAGAGTTCGAACTGCTGACTTATCTTCATCTCAAATTAAATTCAAGTCTTTGTGAACTATGAGATTTTAGAGTATATGTGGTGATTTTTGGAAGCACATTCAAAGCAGTCTAGCAGAAAGATTCATTTAGAGCCCAAGGACCTTGAGGACATGTTTAGTTCAACAGTCTCCTCTGATAGAGAAGCGACTTTTTCTTTAGCATTTTCAGCACAAGCATGGCTTAAAAACCGGGGACTTACCATGACTTCAGTCAGGAATTCCTACATGGTCCTCAGCTCCTTTCCTGGCTCCGCTTCCTCTCCACATTCTCCATAAAAGTTTCTCTTCTCACTTCTGATCAGCCTTTATCGGCTCCTTCATCTAATTTCATGTCCAATTCAGACCATCCTTCCCTCTGTTCCTTCCCCTCTCTCTCTTTAAAAAAAGAAGAAGAAGAAATTCAGCATGTAAATAAAACACCAGCCTTCCTCCTTTCTTCTCCTCTCCACTGCTGTGTTTCCCAGCCTGGGAATGTCCAAGCTGCCTTCTTTATTTTTTTCCCCTCCTCTCTTTGTCAGTCCCACACACTCTCTCCCTCACATCCTCCTCCCCCCTTCCTCCCTCTCACCTAACAGAAGCGCTACAGTCCCACTTCACTCTCAAACTTTCCATTTTTTTTAACTTCCCCTTAACTTTTTCTCTAATGAATAGACAATGAAAAGCATTACCCCACCCAGCCTGCGACTCCGAAGAAACTTCTGTTTTATTGTGAGACTATATTAATGCAGTTGCACGTTAGTCATTCTTAATAGAAGATAATTAAGTCACTTTGCAATTAAACTTTTAATGAAAAACTTTCATGAAAAGGACGTCAGTCTTTGATTAAGCTTAAATATAAACAGCTAAAATTAGCTGTTTATATTTGTCGTCCAGTCATTTTGCATCTTTTATTAGTCACAAAGCACCAATTCCTGTTTTGTTTGAAGTAATTTGTTAGTCATATTGGGTGTTTATGTAGATATTTCTATCTGTTGTGCCCTTTTATTTATTTCATTTTTTTGTGTATTAATAGCCATTAATTGTGTTTGTCATTTTCTTTCTCCCTGTTTGTCAAATTTAACCTATTTTTCATTGTTTTCTGTCTCTGTAGTCCTTTTCCAGATCTTTTATTTTTGTCATCAACATTTATTTGAGGTAATTTGGTGTTTCAGGAGACATTTTTGTTATTTATTTGGATGTCTATATTTTTTAGTTTTTATTTATTATTATTATTATTATTTTTTACATCTAATCATAGTCATTTTAATTACTCTGGCATAGTTTAACTGGAAGTGACTTCACGTCTATGTCACGGTCCAAAGGGTATGAGGTGTTGAAAAGGGAAAAAATACACAAGGGTTTTATTGATGAAACACAAGAAATTACAGACTATAGCGAATTTGTAACAGGGAGAAACATTAAAACTGACCCGATAAGATTTAACTGAAAACCAAGAGTGTAAATACACACTGAACTAATCACAAAATGAGGCAAGAAGAAACCAGGTGTGAGAATCAGGGAGTCACGTGGCACTTAACCATTTTTGGCCCTTTTTTCAGGTTTTTCAGTGTTTATCATGAATCTTATCAGACACTAGTGAAAATAAACCTGTTGGAGCCATATTTACCACTTGGTTCAGGTATGTACCCAATGTGTTTCTTATTTAATCACTGTTTAAAGTTTCTACAGTTTAAATGTTGTTGTTTTTTTATTATTATTATTATTAATAGTTATTGCAGCCATTGTTGCTATTGTTTTTGTTGAACTCAACAGATTGAAAGCAAAACAGCCAAAGTGAAGGCATCTGAAGGAATTGTTTAAATTACATTAAAGTTTTAAAGAAAAGATAAAAGTAGGTCAAGTTCTCAATCCCAGAACATGTTGTTTTTTTTCCCCCGTGTGAAATTAACTTTTTCTAGTCAGAGAAAGTCTCCTTTTACCTTTTTATTTAATCATTTTATTCATAGCCTGATGGAGTAAAAGCTATTTATCACTTGTCTTTACCAGGATTACCAGATTTACTAGTTTTTAAAAAAAAAACAGGAAGAACAATAAGAGGTTCAAAGACATTAATCTGGTAGTGTAAAGATCGACACCATCACGGACAGGCAAATTGGAAGCAAAAAGAAGATTGATGTAATCAGTCCCCGTCTAATTTAAGCAAGAAAATATATAGAGCGTTATAATAATGTTTACATAATACTGTAAAAAATTTAAAATGTTTTGGTTCAGAGCTTGTCCACTTTTGAATCTACAACTGTTTGCTTAGAGCATGAACACTCTTCAACACTACCTTCCCTATTTGTAATAGTAAAATCACATCCACTATCCAGTAGGAACTAATCATCTCTGCTGGTGTGGAGTCCTTTTTAGAAGTATAATTGTTCAACAGCGCCCCCATGTGTTAAAGACCATGAAGACCAGAAACTTGTAGCAAAAGAGCCAGTACAGAATCTCCTGCTGTACTGCACTCTTGTTGAGCCATTGCTTCATTTTAGTGATGAGTTAGTGATGATTCACTTATGAAAAGATCTAAAATGCACTGACATTAGAGGGAGAATCTGACACCAGCTGCTCATGCAGCAGTTTCACAGGACCTCAAATCGTGAGGCCAAACATCAACCCAGCAGGACTGAACCCCAACGACTTGATTTAAGAATGGCAAACAGCAAAAGTGGTACACCATAATCTCGTTTACGTTCGCTCTCGAGGCCGTATGTAACAGGTGATTTTTTTATTATTCAAAAACGTATCTAGCTACTTATAAAGTCTGGAAGGACAGGAACACTTTTTAAAATGTTATGATACTTGAAACTTTAGATTAGACTTAAGCTATAAATATTCTTGCTTTTTAACATACATTTAAGTAGGCAACCAGCTCTGATTGTTCACACATCCCTAGTTTCAATCTGTCCGAAGACGCATAAAAACAAAAACAAAAAACGGTCTTATTCCTGAAAAAGTTACAGGAACTTTAAAAAGTGCTTTCAGTGGGAAAGCAGCTATGCTTGTGTACTACATGTGTTATCAGTGGATTCCACTAGGGAGTGCATGAGATAACACAGATAAGAGAGCTGAATCTGTTGGTTGTAAACAAATAATAAGCATAGATACAATAAAGGAGTATAGCATTTAGTTCATTTTGAGATCACAGCAGAAAAAATAAATAAATAAATGAAAAAATAAATAAATAAATGACAAAAATATACACACACACATACATATGTATGTATGTATGTAGGTGTGTGTGTGAGTGTGTGTGTGTGTGTGTGTGTTTGTGTGCGTGGGTGTGTGTGTATATATGTATATGAGATACATGGAAAAAAATAGCAAATGAAATCATAAATAAATTAGTTAGCACACAGTAGTAATTAAAAAGTATTTAGAAATTAGAAAAAATTAAGATATTATTTATTTATTTTTGGAGGAGGGGGTATTAGGTGTTAAAAGCAAATAAATACACATTACTCCGTGTTTCATTGAAGTGTTTGTTGTAAAGTACATTAAAGGTGAGTGAATTTAGTGACTCATTTCACAAAAATTGTAGCAAGTAGACCAGGAAGAACTGGCAGAACCAGTAAAGTCGTTATCAACCTTGTGGGTGTGTACAATTGGCTTAGTTTCCATTTCACCTTTTTTGTCATTACTCACACATTAAAGCACTCTTCCTCATACAAGATTGTACAGCCACACCTTGTTATGCCCCACTTTACTTCAATATGTGTGCCTTGCCGTACTCTAATTGTACCTTTAACACTGTACTGATGTGTTAACAGTTAGTCAAAGGGTTTATTATGCACAATTATACAATAAAGTGTGTGTGTATACTATATGGTTATGGTATGTACCTTTTCTAGAACATCAAGAGAAATGTGCTTTGTTAAAAACTAATGAATTGATTATTTTCTCCCTCAGTATAAATCACACAATACAGAAAATGCACCGGTTCCATTTCCTCTTGCCAAGATGGGTATTTTATCACACTGATATCTTGAAGAAAGTCTATAATTCATTACAGAAGTGGCTGAGTTTATGTCATAACTAACCAAAGAACATCATAACTATGTTTTGTCTAAATGTCAATCACACATCTTTAACTCCTTGATGCATTTTGTCTCAAATTTACCACAAACCTCTTCTCGCCTTTGTTTATTTTTATCTAATTTATTTGGTTTAGTTTTTTTAACAGTTATTACAGTATTCATCTTATAACTTTATATGTATATATTTTACCAGATTTATAGCTTTTTCTTATTGTCTGGTGCTTTGAATTTGCAAGCAATTTTTAAAAAACATCACATTAATATACATGTGTTAAGCCTTTATTTAAAAGAATAAAACCAAACAAGATCTTGGTTCTTGCAATATGCAAATGTTTCACAATCACTTTCACCAATATTTGGTATCATGTAGCATTCCTTGTGATTATCAGACTTGCAAGAGCACAAGCAAGAAAATATCAGCCAGCGAAGGCTTCATAATACAACAAAGAGCAACAGATTATTATATTAATGTAAAAATATTTATGCCAATCAATGGCTGCAACATCACTGATACAAGAATTAAAAAATGAATGGTTAGTGTGACAAAAACATTACACACAAATGTAAATTAGTTGTACTACATACACACAAAAAAAAAAAAAATCAAATCAACACCTTTTTTTAGGAGTAATTAAAAGCAAATATGTTCTTATTAATGGAGAAAATTTTTAGCCTACAGTGTTTGTAGCAGCTTCAAAGGTTACCAGACCTTGAAAAGCCAAATTTGTATAAACTATTACATATGCTAGTAAAATAACATTTAGTTTTGTTTCCCTTATTCGTGCTCCATTTAGAAGATTGCACATGTTGTGACATAATTCCCGTAGTCCTGTGGTAAAATATAAACACACAATTCCACTTTTCTACATTATTGCTTCCTTGGTTTGTCTTCAGCCCTGATCAAAGCAGTCAGAAAATTGCTTTCAACTGTGGTGAGTCAGCACAAAATGGATCATATCAATCTGTAAAGTAGTGTAAATAATTAACCCATGAGAGTTTTACATTTTCTTATTCATTAACACACGTGTATGGATAGGGAAGTTGTTTGATTGTGAATTGTCTGATCTGTGTCCGAAATCATTTTCCTCCTTGGATGGTGAAAAGCAGGACAGTCAGGGCGAACATCAGGGCTATAGATTGGAATGGGAAAACAGAAAAACAAATCTTAGGCATTGTGCACATTTTCTTTAACTTTAAATAAGATATTGTAGCCGAGATAACCATTAGGAACAACCGTGTCTGTTAAGATTACCTGATAGTAGCGATTGCTGGTGAGTGACTGCATGCCCAGTGGTGGAGTTGGTGGTAAGCAAATTTATGACAGTGGCGTTCGGGTTTGTCAGGTCGATGACATTGGTTATTATCTGGCTGGTGGGGGTTCCAAGAGCTAGAGAACCTGGGAGAACAAACAAAAGACAACAAGTGATGTGATATATCATCTGTGGCTGTCAGCTGAATGCATCGTGTATAAGATGGTCCCTTACTGGCGTTGAAAGATCCAGTGGCGACTGTGACTGAGTAACCTGATGCTCGAGTAGCTGAGTCTGGTACTGTGGTCTGAATTACACACTGGATTTTGCTGTTACTGACGCTGCCATTCACAGAGCTTACATTCAACTGCAAAGCAACAGTTTGGAAGAAGAAAAGAGTGTTAAGCAGTGTCATACATACATAAACCATTGCAGTTTCTCAGTATTTGACTGGTGGAGCAAAGAGTTCACATGACCCCAAACCACAATTGCATTGTAAATGTATTAGAAGTACATCATTGGACAGTCTTATGACTCCATTGAGATCTTGAATCATACAAATAAATAGATCCTCGGAACCACTACTCTGAGTTTAACTCACCGTTACAGGAACCACCTGGGTGTTGTTAAAGCTGACGCTGAAGAACAGGACACTACCATTGGAATTGGCACAGACGTAATAGCTTTTGTCACTGACCTGTGTTGCAAAACCAAACGAGGTAAATGGTATTTGGTACACAGACATCTTCAGACAAAGAAAACGATTAGCTCAGGGATAGATTTCATGGTGTTTTTATCTTGAATACTGAAACTTGACATACCCCAGTGGTAGAGTTGGAAGTTGACAGAGCAGCAGCAACATAGCCATTTGACTGTCCCGAGAGCTCAAAGTTGAATGTTTGACCACTCTGTTGGCGAGCAGAAAAGAACAAACACGAGCTTGCAATGGAAGGGTCGCACACCGAGGGGTTCGCTACACAGAGCTTCTGGGAACCACATCCTGTCCTGGAAATATTTATCTGCAAAGGAAATGAAAATGTTTTAATAAAAAGTGCTGTTAATTTATCTCTTTCTTCCTCAATTTCACTCTTATTTTATTTGTAGTATTTTGACATCTCTCACTGAAAGAATTCCAGCTGACAAGAAGGGAATCCCAGTGGTGGTTGCATTGTTCCCTCCAGCTGTTGTTTGTGGAACCACATTAACCACGGTGGTATTAGGATTTGCCAGGTTTAAAACAGGGGTCCTTATTACTGTTGATGGATCTCCCAAAGAACCAGTAGCTGAGAATATAGTTAAAAGGTAACAAGGTCACTAATCATATTTTTGCGCTTAGGAAAATTTTTGTACATTATTTATTACGGACTCTGCTGATGATGGGTTTCAGCTGAAGGTTCATAGGAGGGGATGTTTAAATATTAGCTTACTTGCGTTGAAGTCCCCTGTGGAGACCGAGAGTGAGAAATCCGTTGCCTTGTTAGCGATTAGTAGTGGGTCCGGGATGGTGGCAAGAAATGTGCACTGGATTTGTTTTTCATTGACTTTTCCCCTCACAGAAGTCACTGAAAGCTACAGAACAAAGACAATTAAAGATTTCATACATAAAATTCACAAGGTCCTCTACTCAGACAACCAAATGGGTACTATTCATATCCTTAAATAGGAGGCTAAAGTACTATACTGCTTCTACAACAAGCAGGAGGAAATACAATTCATAGGAATTTCCATGTTGAGGAAAACGTCCTGTGTTTCCTTTTAGAAAGCTGTTTCCTTTTAGAAAGCTGTTAAGTCATTAAAATGATGAAATAGAGATGGTGGATGGTTACGCACAACATTTTTCCAGGTAGGCAATAATGTTATTTATACTCAAAAAGGCTGTGGTGGGCCTTGGAGTTATTCTCTAAATTAATTTGTGAATTAAGAGATTCCCTTCTGTAACACTAACTCTGTCTTGAAGTAGACATTTTGCAGTTTATCCTAATGTGTTTTAAAAAAAGGGTTTATTCAAGCTGGGAGGAATTTGTCAGTTGCATCTAATAAATTGTATATTCCTATTAACCCGAACAAGACAGTATTTAGATTTTTGGCTTTTGGACAGTAAGACAAATATGGTAATTTATAAGACATTTTTATATTGCTAAAATTAGGCTGATAAATGCCATTGCTATGTGTGGCATTGACAGAAAATATAAGAAAATCTAAAAGAGGAAAGCATGTCAGTAGAACTTACATTTCTCTCCTGAAGATGGTTATTGACGATGACTGTGCCAAAGAACCTAACAACTCCGTTGCTGTTTGCACAGACGTAGGTTGGGTCGTTGGATCCCTGTGGGGCAAACATGTTTAATGGTTCTGGTTTGCACAGCTATTTGTTGGCAATTGAGTGATAAACATGACATACCGGTGTGGGGTTGCTTGACAGAGACGCCGCAATGTAGCCTGTTGACTGTCCTGAGAGCACAAACTCAAAATTTTGACCGTTCTTCTGCTGTGCACCGAGAAAGAAACAGGAACCTGGTGTGGCGGGGTTGCAGCTAGCAGGCTGAGATGCACAGAGCTGTTGCGTTCCACACAGACTGTTATTAACAGGTGTCTGCAAAACAGACCAGATCCGTTACAATGGGTGGGTTGATTAAATGGCATTTACAACAACAGCATTCTCTCCTTTGGTTGCACTCTGCTTTTTTACTTCAGTTGATGTCACCTACCTCAAGTATAACCACTGTGGTGTTTGGTGACACTGGGGGAGCAACAGTTGTTGTTGTTGTTGCGGTGTTGTTGCCTGTTGGAACTGGGCTGCTTGTAGGTGCAGTGTTGTTGCTTGTTGGAACTGGGCTGCTTGTAGATGCAGTGTTGTTGCTTGTTGGAACTGGGCTGCTTGTAGATGCAGTGTTGTTGCTTGTTGGAACTGGGCTGCTTGTAG
>JBAMHW010000005.1:16961907-16975966 GCA_037177495.1 Rhadinocentrus ornatus | reverse complement strand
CATCTGCTCCACCTGATTACTGCCATCTCCTCACCTGGTCCCCACCCTACTTATTCACTCTCCAGTCTCTGCTTCCCAGCCAGATGGTCAACTTGCTTTACTCGTCAAGATCCTGCTTTACTCTTGTTTCAGATTCCTGTTGTCAACCCTGTTACGTACCCTTGACCTCTCGTGCCTGATCCACATCTGACTTTTCCTGCCATATGTTATTCTGGATTCAGACCCCTGCTTGGAAAGACCACTGAGATTGCCTGCCCCGCCAGATAAGTAGTCTGCTCCCTGCCTTCTTGTGTTTCACCGTTGCCTGCCTTTTGACTACGCCTTTTCGGATTCGTAGATCTGCACATTAATCTCTGGAGTCTTTTCAGCATTCTAACCTCACAGTCCTTCAGGATTACCCCGCCACTCCTTAGTGGACTGCATCCTGTTTCTCCCCCACCAGTCTCCCGGATTTCAATAAATGACACTCTGTTCAAACCCTTATTGTGTGTGTGTGTGTGTGTGTGGCTGAATTACCGGGTCTTCAGGTATTGCACATTACAGTAGTATTTTTGGTCATTAATAACTTGTCCATTACCAACATACTACATGGACACTTAGGATTTATTTTGTCATTCTTTTGTCAGGAATTTGTCTTGCCCCCTATTTTCTGTTTTGTCAGCATTGCCTACAACTTAACTCAGTGATGTTTGGATACAGTATTAGTCTTGTGGATGAAAGTAATTATAGTGTAAATAAACATTTATCATCTTACGTGCTCTAATGGATATATACAGTACCAGTCAAAAGTGTGGAAACACATTCATTGGAATCAATGTGGTTGCCCAAACTGTTGACTAATACTAAAAGCAATTACTCTGTTTTCCTCTCTGTCACCCAGGCCCTTAATGTTTTTGTTTGTTTTTTGTTTTGTTTTTTCAGAAACTAAGTTACACTTAGTTTGCTAATTTGTAAATTTTAGACGTGGAATGAACACTGGCATGTCTAAGACTCTCCTTCCATGATAATCCCTGACTAAACATACAAGGGTTGGGCATGATGTATTACTTGACATGCATATACATTATTTCTACTGACACAAATTTTATTAGTATTTATAATAAATAACTATTATATATGTTCTTTATATACAAGAGCATGTATATAAAATAAATAAACAAGCAGGAAAAAAATAAGCTTTGAAAAATTTTTAGTTTAGTTTGGACACACCTTCCTATTTAGTATTGAGAGAAAGTGTTTACATCTCATCTTTTTTATTTTTGACCTGGATATCTGTTAACTGTGTTCGTATATAGTATTTTTGCATCTTGTAGTTTAAGTTTACTTTTATTTTCCCTCTCTGTCATTATATAATGCTGCTGTAACACTGAAATTTCCCAGTCTGTGATTAATAAAGTACTTCTGATTCAGATGATGCTGGACAAGACGGGTTAAAAAAAAAAAGTTATCATATGCAAAATGAATCCACTGTCAGTTTTTTGATGTGACTTCAACAGTTCACACTTGTGGAAAGTGATATATGAACCTTACCAGGCTGAAGTTCACACTATACATTACTATCTTCAGCTGCAACCAGGGTCAATGGAAAGCAGTGCATGTGTGAGGGGAACAAAGAACAACTTTAGCATAAGATCGGAACTTTAAATACTTGTTATGCATGTGACACTCATCCAACATTTAATCCAAGCAACTCTGTCTCAGTGTGGTCACTGCATAAACAGCAGCGTTGTCTTGTTTGCTCTACAGTGCTCTGCTTGTTTTTCTGCATCAGCTCTCTGCTGCATTTCCCCATATCAGTTACAGAAAATATTGGAGATAAAACTTGTAGCTTTGCCTCCTTAACAGTCTTCTACAGTTCTGTTTTTTTTTTTTTGTCTTGTAAAGTACGTTATAGTATAATGCCCGCAGATGGTGTGTGCAAGAAGCATGTAACAATGCACTCTATGCGGAAAATGTGGTTTCATCTTCTCTGATCGTACTCTGAGTGTCTGTCTTCCTGTAAATAATGATTCTGCTGCTGTCTGAAACACCCAACAGCACCTGACCACTCAGGCCATTTAGGATAATAAACCCCACTGCCACTAATGAAACTGGGCAGACCAGTTTAATGGAGCTTATAATGACACAAACCAAACTAAACAAATTCGCTCTGAGCATGAAACCCTCTTGCATATTTATCAGTTAAAAGTTTGGAAGTGTGTTTTCTTTTTTTCTAACCTGTGTTAAACATCACTTGTTGAATTAGGTGACAAGTATATATGTTATTTCACTGCATCATTGTTGTCTACTGATTGGAAGGTGGCTACTGCAAAATTTGTGTCTTTCATCAGTAAGAATTGAGTGAATAGAGAATAGTTTATTGCGAGTTTGGTTCTTGCTTCCTGTATTTATCCCTTCAAGAAACTCTAAATATTACAGTTTAAAGCTAAAAACACATTTCTAAGTAAACTGGAATTCACAGACATGGATTTCTTTAACTTTTCCTGAGCCCATTCAGTAGAGTGTGATTCCTGTTTTATTGCAGTGTTACCTGAGGGCCAGAAGATCACAAGCACCCAGTTTAGACCTTCTGTCTTGTATCATGTGCACAGAGATTCCATCTGATCTTCTGAATCATTTGATGCTATTATACACAGTAGATGTGGGAACTTAAAAGTCTTCATATTTTGTGTTGAGAAAACGTTTTCTGAAAATGTTCCACAATTGTTGGAATCAATTTCTTGCAGATTGGGAAAAAACTGCCCCTCATTACATCTGAGAGGCCCTAATGTCTACTGACCATTTGCCATTCAACCTAGTCAAATGCTCCTTCAGTTTATTTTTATTTGTGTCAATTACTTTTCCAGATGTTTGTTGTCGCTGTTCCAACTTTTTGGAAATATTTTTCTGCTGTCAAATTCAAAATGAGCTAATATTTTCCATAAAATGGTGCAATGTCTCTTTGACAAATGGAAAGTAAACAACATATCAGATGTTGAAAATGAATGTGTTTAAGTCATTGCATTCTGTTTTTAACATGTATTTTGCACAGTGTCCCAAATTTAGGGGAATTTGGGTTGTATAATCAAGTTATAGTTGTTCTTGACCCAATGATTGCATGAATTATTACTAGAACCACTATAAAAAAGAACATTTTTAAACAAATGAAGACAATGAATTAACTTCCATTCACATAAACTCAAACTTCTGCTCTACTCGGAGGACTCATTGATAACAAAGGCAATTAAAGAGGATCAAATATTTTGTGGTGAGGTACTGATCAGGTAGCAGAAACAAGTTTGTGCAGATTCTTTCTGAGTTACAGCAATTATTATCAAGAGGTTATGAAAACTAAATGCTTCCTCTTAGCAAACAGCTTTGGTTTTGTTTTTGAAGTATTAATGTATAGTGATAGAATTAATTGCCTGCATATTTATAGAAACAGAGGTGATAGCAAAGAAGCTAACCAACATACTGTTGTGAACAGGGTAGACAGCAAAGTGTACCTTCTCCAACCAAATTAAAAGATGAAAAATGCCACCAGATAGATCAGTTTCATGGGAGGTTTTACTCAGTGGCCACTAAGGATCAACAAGCAACTAAAGATTAGATATGAGGGTTCCTCATAGTTGAAATCCCAGTGAGATTTTTTATTTTTACTGTTAACACTGCACATACCTCCTTCTTTCCTAAGAGACATTTACATAACACTTCCAACAATAAAGAGCTCAACAATCATACATTTCCTGATTTAAACTAAAAGTAGTTGACATTTAACCACCGCAGTGGAGGAAACCTCTAAATAAAGAAAATGGAGAAGTTGTTTAACTTGCACTGTTTAGTGCTATTGCCTCATTTTCCCAAATTGCTCGTATATCAAATAACTAAGTTTAATCAAGGGCTGCACAGTGGTGTGGTGGTTAGCACGGCAGCCTCTCTGCTGGGTTTACATATAGTTTATTTTAATTTTATTTTATTATTTCATTTTAATTAGTCATTTTTAGATGGTTCGAGCCTCGGCTGGGGGTTGTGTGGGTTCTCTCTGGGTACTCCGGCTTCCTCCCACCCTTCCTCCCAAATACATGTTAGGTTAATTGGTCACCCTAAATTCTGTGTGTGTGTGAATGGTTGGTTGTTTGTCTCTCTCTCTCTGATGGCCCTGTGCTTTACATAAAAAGCTTTACTAGATGCTGATGTTGGCTTTATTTGGATGTATAACTTCGGATACTCATTTTGTCGAGCCTGCTCCTCCTCACCTGGTGCACTCAGCATCACCAGCCTACTGATCTGGCCCTACATTTCCAATGATTCCTCTGCTCCTGCCACCGTGGACTACATTTGTGTCTCATCATCATCATTCCCACGAGTTACACCTGTCCACCTCCCTATTTATACCCACAGTTCTCACAGATCCATTGTGTAGTCTTGTTGATTCTCCCTTCAAGTCTGTACTGGTTTCCTGTTGGATTACGCTTTATTAAAGCAACTTCACGTAGTTGCATTTGTGTCCGCCTTTCTGCTGGTTTCTCCTTCTGAAGAAGGCTCATCTTCTTCTACAGCTGGAGTCCCCGACCAGTCTTCAGTCATTGCTCAGCTTGCTGCAGATGCCACCACTTTAGAGCAATGAGTGGGAAGACAGGAGTCTATGATGGTTGATCTGTAAAAACACCTGCAAATCCAACATCACCCACCGGCGACTCCAACATCAGCTGCTGACAATATTCCTGCTTCCCCTGCGAGGGCTGTTCCTGTAGCTGCTAACCGTTCCACCGCCTCTCCAGTAAGGCTTCCTGAAGTTTTCTATTGGGAAACACATGGTTGTGCCAGCATCCTCCTACAGTGCAATCTATTTTTACCTACCATCCGGAGCTGCAGGATGGAGAACGGATAGTAATGGTCATTTCTCACTATGGAGGGCGAGCTTGTGAATGGGCTACAGCAGTCTGGAATTAGGGAGGTGATGTACTCTCTTCTTCTGCATGTTTCGTGTCATGATTTTGTTCTGTCTTTGATCATCCCCCAAAAGGCAGGGAGGGAGGAGAACGTCTCAGTGGCTGAAGCTTTGGACTTGCGTACCGTGGCGGCTGTGAGTAGGTGGAATAAGCCAGCACTAATCTCCACCTTCCGACAGGGGCTGAGGTCCATAAATAAAACTGCGCTAGCCTGTCGGGATGACACTCTATCACCCAATGCCCTCATCTTCCTGGCAATTTGTCTTGAGAACCTCTACCGCAAGAGACACAGAACCACCAGCCAACCTTCAGCGAGAGATGAACTGGAGGAGGAGCCTATGCAATTGGAGCATGCTAGGCTTTCTGCAGCAGAAAGGCGGTGCCGGAAAGAGAGGGGTTGGTGCATGTACTGTGGAGATGGGACCATATATGGACCATGTGTCAACTACCGGGGGCTAAACAACATCACTGTTAAGTATCGCTAACATCTTCCTTTGGTACCTAGCGCCCTGGATCAGCTAGATGGGGCTACCATTTTCACTAAATTAGATGTCAGTTGCGCCTATAACCTTGTGTGCATCAGGGAAGGAGATTAGTGGAGACCGCGTTCAACACTCACGCTGGTCACTTAGAGTACTACGTCATGCCCTATGGGTTGGCTAATGCTCCTTTTGTTTTCCAGAGCCTTATTAATGACATCTTGCTTGGCATGTCAGGTAAATTTGTCATTGCCTACATCGATGACATCCTCATCTACTCAAAGTCCAGGTCCCAGCACATTCATTAGGTTCTGCAGGTGCTGGAATGACTGTTGGCCCATCAGCTCTACGTCAAGGCAGAGAAGTGGGAGTCCATCTACCATCTGCTTCCTGGGTTACATCATCAGTCCAGAAGGGGTGAAAATGGATGAGGTTAAGGTTGATACTGTCACCTCCCATAAAAGCTGAAAGCTGCCTTTTCATATTTAGTTCTGACTCTGGGAACAGAAAGTAGACCTGACCCTGACGAACTGAGTGATTTGGTTGGTTCATAACGAACCAGAAGATCCTGAATGTATTACGGTCCTAAACCATTCAGTGCTTTGTAAACTAACAGCAGGATTTTGGAATCAAGTCTTTGAAAGAAGCCAGTATAAAGATCTGAGGACTGAAGTTATATGATTTCCTTTCTTGGTCTTGGTGAGGACTTGAGCATTCTAGACTAACTGCAGGTGTCTGATGGACTTTTTTGGGAGACCTGTGAGGACAGCTTTACAGTAGTCCAGTCTACTAAAGATAAATGCATGGAAAAGTTTTTTTAAGTCCTGATGAGTCATCAGTCCTTTAATTCTTTATGTTTTTTAAGTGATAATTGGCCGACTTCACAACAGTCTTAATATAACTGCCAAAATTCAGGTCTGAGTCCAGGACTACTCCCAGATTTCTGGCTTGGTTGTCAGTTTTAAACTTTGCTGTTTGAAGCTGAGTACTGACTTTTAATCTTTCTTCCTTGGCTCCAAAATCTATTATTTCAGTTTTGTCATTATTTACCTGAAGGAAGTTCTGGCACATCCAGTCTTTAATTTGATCGATGCAGTTGATCAGAGTTTGGATCACACTGTAGTCTCCTGGTGAAATGGTTATATAGATTTGTGTGTCATCAGCATAACTGTGGTAACATATTTAGTTGTTTTTCATAATTTGAGCGAGTGGCAGCATGTAGATGTTGAACAGCAGTGGCCCCAGGATTGAGCCTTGGGGAACCCCATAGGCTATTTTGGTTTGCTCAGATTTATAGTTACCTATAGTTGTCTTTTTAAATAGGACTCAAACCAATTAATGGCCATGCCAGAAAGCCCAGCCCAGTTTTTGAGCCGGTTTAGTGAGATGTTATGGCTGACTGTGTCAAATGCAGCACTGAGATCTAGCAGTACCAGGACTGAAAGGTTTCCGTTATCTGTGCTCAGGTAGATGTCATGAAGGACTTTGACTAGAGCAGTCTCGGTGCTGTTGTGTGGCCGAAAACCTGACTGGTAGACATCAGAACAGTTATTTAGTGTCAGGAAGCTGTGTAGCTGTTGAAAGACAGCTTTTTCTATAATCTTACTAAGAAAGGGGAGGTTTGATATCCGCCTGTAGCTGCTCATGAGTGACGAGTTTAGGTTTTTCTTTTTCGGTAGTGGCTTGATAACGGCTGATTTTAGGGTCAGTGAGAAGACACCTGAAAGCAGAGAGGTGTTTACAATCTGTAAGATGTCTAAGGCCATGCATCCTGAAGCATTCAGTTGGCAGGGCGTCAAGACAGCAAGTGGTGGTTTTCAGATGGTCAATAATCTCATCCAGGTTTTTAGGACTGATTGGAGAAAAATGTGTCATGGTGTTTATGTAATGAATGGACACAGGGACATATGTCCTGCCCCTGGCATGGAAGCACTGACTGCCTACCTGATTTTTCTGAATTTTTTCAGTAAAAAAAGAAGAAAACTCATTACAGGCCCAGTTGGATAGAAGTTCTGGGGTTACTGACACAGGGGGGATAAGTTAGCCTGTGTGGGTTTGTAGCTAAACTTTGGTTAAGTGTGTTAATTTGTAAAGAGTTTTGTGTTCGAGTTTGACTTGGCTTTACCATGCTTGAGGTGCAAGTTTCTTTTGTTTGTTAAATTCTGGTTCCGCCTTAGAGCGTCTTACCTGTTTTTGGGACATTTTCTGTTTGGTTGTTAAAGTAATTGTTAATTGTGTTAGTGGTTGTTACTCCTTTCATTGGGACACCTTTTGTTTGTTTGGTTATAGTACTTATTACCCGTTTTGGGACACTTTTAATTTGTTTATTGTCTCCTGTATTTTTATTTTGTCCGGATGGTCATATTTTGAACTTGAACCCATTTGTGTGTTTGAATAAATTGTATCTTTTATTTGAGATCCGGTATCTGACTCGCTTTGTATTCCGTCCCTGCTACCCCTACCAATACGGGGATGTAACAACAGTGACGAACAAGGCACGAGCATTATTGCTGTTCTTAGAAATTATGTCAGAAAAGAAGATTGTCTTTCATTTCTCAGCTCCAGATTATAAATCCTTTGTTTTTCCTTACAGTTTTGGTAGTTAACACCCTCTGGGGGCACATAAGATCTGCCTTAATTACTGGTGGTCAAATAAGTGTTATACCTTTAAGTGTCTCTGCGTTGTCCATTGCCCAGGAGGATCACGGACTGCGTCATGCTGGGCCCCAGCTTCTGATTGAGCTGCTGGGACTCAGCCCGGCAGGACACCTTTGCCAATTCCACAGAGGCCGTGGTCCCATATTGCTGTGGATTTTGTTACGGACTTGCCTTTCTCTGAGGGAAATACAGTGATCTTGGTGGTAGTAGACAGTTGCTTAAAGTTTTGCAAGTTCATCCCTTTTGCTAACCTCCCTACTGCTCTCCAGGTTGCTGAGGCCTTGTTTGGCCATGTCTTCAGGAACTTTGGTCTTTCAGAGATTAGCGTTTCTGATTGGGGTCCCCAATTCATCTCTCATGTCTGGAGGTCTTTCTTCTGCTGCCTTGGAGTCTCAGTGAGTCTGACCCAGTTACCACCCCGAGTACAACGGACAGGCTGAATGAACGAACCAGAAGCTTGGGAGGTTTCTACAGGCCCACTGTTCCCGAAATCAACACAACTGGTCTCGGTTCCCTGCCCTGGGCGGAGTACACCCAAAGTTCTCTCAGGGAAACCTCTACCGATCTGACACCGTTCCAGTGTGCAGGTCATCAGCCTCCTTTGAGTCCCTGGAATCCAGATCTGGCCAGGGTCCAGGTTGTTGATGAGTGGTTTCTCCTTGCACCATGTTGAGCTTCTTCCGCAATGCATTGTGGTCTATATTGACCCGTCTAGTAACCATCAATACTCACTACTTTTCAAGATGCATTGTGGGTAATTTTGAGTGCACTACTTTTTTTTCTCTGGACATTCGGACACCCCTACAAACTGCCGTGACCCCTATATAGGGCACTATGTAAGGTATAGGGTGCACATTCGGACACAGCCTAAGAATCTTTATACCTTCTGGACTTCCTCTATTAAAGGTAGTTTTTGTTATCTTTTTGTACATCTTTAATCCTTATCTGAAATGTGAGTGTTGGAATTTCTAAGAAGATCTTTTGAGATAAGAAAGGTTGTCCTACCACATTGTTGTGGTCATCATGCATGCATCACTCTGTGCGCACACAGTGTTCACGCCTCAGCCACTCGCGTATAATCTGGTTTAAATATTTTCCTCACGTAGCTGAGTATCAGGTTCAAAAATTTCACAACAGACCACAGTGATGTGATGAAAAAAACAAACAGGAAACTAGTTTTATATCAATGAAAGACAAATTTATATAAGACAATTTTTATAGAAGTACTATAGTCAAAGGTTTTGACAAACTTACTCATTAAATCCGGTGTGTATGTGTTTAAAAACTTTTGGATGGTAGTGTATAAGGTTGTGGTTTATTAAATTTATTTTAAATTACTTTTAAATATTAAAATATTTAAATAAATACATGGTCTAAAATACTGATACGCCTGAAAATTGAGCAAGAACGACCATTCTTCAGTCTTAAAATCAGACTTCAAAAGCTTCTTTTCCTCCTCCTCCACTTCTTTTCCATCCATAACTTTTTTTTGCTGTTCCCTGAAACCATCATTCCACGTCGGTGATGTGGTGAAGAAAATTTGTTCTTTAATTCTAAATAATTTTAAAGTACTGCTATGTGTTATTTTTTAGCACAGAACTGGGTCAGTGTTAAAGAAGTTTTACTTAAGAAGTATTCAACTGAAAACATTGCAAATTCATGGTTAGAGATAAAATGTAAAATAAATAAATGCAACTCAGGTCATGTTTTAACTTTATCTTTGCATTGATAGTGACTAAAACTAAATATCTGCTCTGCATGTTCTCAGCTCAACTCCAGGTACTCCCTGATGTCCTTAATCCTGGATCATCTGCTTTTCCTTCTTGAATGGATCATGTGGCAGAGGCAAACATCACACACCCTGCAGCAGCTAGATGTTTTCTAAAAAGTGTCAATATTTGTCTGCACATTTAATAACTTCACTTAAAGCCTTCTTCCACTCATCCCATCCTAACATAAACGCCAACATATCTTTAACTGCTCTCCTCCATAACCGGCCTTCTTTATTTTTAAAATAAACTCTCTTAAACTTACTTGTCTGACACAATAAGACACTCAGACATGCATCATTTATTAAGTATTTTACAAAAGATAAGAGACAAACACATGTCCAATGGTCTGTTTTTTTCCACATATATAAAAATCACATTCTAGTAGAATTATTGATATATCAATATTTATTATAATTTAACACAATAACAGACCTCAGCTTTGATAGGCTGTGATTATGAATGCAGACAGTTTTCTTTATATAAAAATGATATTTGGACACATGTAGCAATCAGAATATAGCAGCACAGAGGCATTTGTTCAAATGCGAGAGCAGCTGCAAACATGCTTTTGACCACATAATATAAGGAAATTGCAATTGGTCCAGAACAAAGTGGCACGGATGGCTGTTTTGTGTGGGTTTAGAGTAAATATTACTGAAATGCATGAATGTCTTTTTTGGTTTGAAGGAAAAAGCAAATTTCTGTATACGTTGATGATTTTTATTAGGACTGTTATAACAACAAATATCCCATTTCATTTCTACAAAAAAAATAAAACAATTATTCTACAAAACCTGCTGTTGGAGGTTGTTTTGCCTTGTCAAAATCTAAAGCAATATCAATTCAACGCACAACAACTTATAGAGCAATGCAAAAAATGGGATTCTCTCCCAAAACATATTGTAGAGCAAAACAATATATATGGTTTTATAAAAACACTAAGAGAGCATCATTTGATAGGTATTTTTTTTTTAGTGTGTAATGAACATATGGGCATTTTAGGTTATTTTGTTTCATTTTATTTTATATACTTAAAGTTAAATGATTATTTCGTATATTATTGATTCAGTCGGAGCTCGCCAAAAGGTACGTGTTTGTGTAAGTTAATTGTGCCGTTTATCAATGTTTTATTTATAGTAGATGTACAGAATGATGTGTTATGTATTTGTTATTATGTGTTATGTTATGTGTTGTGATCATTAGTGTGAATGCATATTGTTGTATAGTCACCATGTAAATTGCGCAGACCCCAGCAAGAATAGCTGCTGCTACGCAAAAGCTAATGGGGATCTTAAATAAACAAACAAACATGATTGATAGGAGCATGTGAGCATGGGCACGTGATGTTCACACAACTACCACTTATTAAATTGCTCATTACATAACTAGCATCATTCTCAGTTATGGCTTCATGAGGAAGCTAAGAGTAAAACTTAGTATAAACTCATTTTGCAAATTTATTATAGAACTAATATTCTTAAATATCCATTCAATAGCTTAAATTAGGTTTTGTGTGTCTTAAAAAGTATCCAAGCAAGACACCTGAAACACTCATTCACTCATTTTCTATAATGGTTATTCCATCTGAAATAGATGTAGTGATTTATTTTTAATGACAACAGTTCGTTGCAAAAACTTCCACTTGGTGAGCGAGATTTTTAATGTAAAGATGAAAGTTATCACAGCAGTGTACGTAGGTGTGTGTGTTAGAGAAAACACATCTTCCTTTCCTTGTATAGTATACATCTAGTCTAGTGCAATGAAAAAGTCTTTAGTTTACTGAAATACTTCGTTAACCACAGTTAAAAACCTTTAAATGGCAAAAGGAATAAATGCTTCTATTATAGTGTGGGGCATTTTTAAACCAGGAAACTGCAAACTTCAGGGGAGTTGAGCTTTTGATAAAACAGATGCTGCTTTAGTAAAACAACTTTTTTATTTCTAAAGTAATCAACTGGGTTTTCTTTGTATCCAGGACAAGAAGTCCCCATGTGGTGTAACTTGTTTCGCTTTATATTGTCAGATACTGATATTTTGAGACAGAACACACTGTAGTCTCTGTCCTTTACCCACCATTGGCCATTACCATTACTTATTACCATTTTTCAGTAGTTATATATGTATATATATATATATACTGAAAGAATTGCACCTTATACTTTCATTGACAACAAAGATTCTGACTCTGATTACGGTTTTTAAAAAAATAATAAAACCACAACTAATAGATTGACGCCCGTCAGCAGCAGAATGATGCATTTTGCTTTATTTTTGCTTTACTCACCTCCCTCCACATTATGAAAGTCTAAAGAAGAAAAAGAATATTTTGAAATATTACCCGTAAAGCTTGGCCACTCCTGTCTAACACCGCAGTACAACTACATAAATAATGAGGTGAATCTGAATGGAAACTGACTCAGGATCAGTCTTACAAGCTTTTCTTTTCGTCAGCTTTTCACCTCATTACAGGTGTCAGCATCAGTGTATCGAGAAGATTGAAAAGGATGTGAGCCTAGTTACAGTACTACAGTGTAAAGCAACTACAACTATGAGCAATATTTAAAACAAGATCAGGGTTAATATGGTTTCACTACTTAACCTTTTCTCAACCTCATGACTCAGACATCAACTCCAGTGAGTCCTACGTGGATATTTTGTCAAACTCCTGTGCAGGAATCTAAAGATCAAATCAGGTATGCTTTCTGGTAAGGGTTTGATTGTCTGCCTCTGAATAATCCTATAATTATTCATCTTGGAAAACGAACAGCCATTGTTTCCTGTAAGTTTCGGGTAGCTGTTACAGGTCACATGCTTTGCATTGTTGTTGCTAAACTACATACTTTCATTTTTTGCCTGAAGACAATCAGTTCATTTGTACTGCAGAGACAAAGAACTCTCCCACTGATGTATCTGTAGTACGGTGATCCAATAATATTTCATTTGTGGTGTGATATTTATTTTAAATGTTTTTTTCCTATTCTCTCTTGTATTCTATAATCTATAATCTGTTTTCTGTTATTTATTCTAATATTTAACTTCTTAGGGCAACCATATATGCCAAATTAGGATTACACAAGACACAATCTTTTAATTTAAGACACGTAGGTTTAATGACATACAGCCGAGACATTGCTGGATCCTGATAATTCCCGGTACCTACAGGCATCTAATGAGGAAAAAGAACCCCGTTTTTATAGTTTAGTTACAGGCGCCTTTAATTTAGCACTCAAGTGTCTAAGTTAACAGTCTTTGTGTGAAACTAACAGCTGTCAACTGTGAATGTGTCATAGCAACATTAGCTGCTGAAAGCAGCAACAAAAGAGAAAATGGAATGAACAGGTTCACGTTTCCCATCATTACTGTTGTCTTACCTAAATCTTGTTTGAGGGTACTAGAGTTCAGGCTGTCTTACACAGGAGCATCTTCCTTGTATTGCAACAGGAAATGTATCCTTTCACAGTGTTTCACGAAAATCTCTTAACCCAGAATTTCCTAATCTCACTCAAAATGTAATTATAGAACAGCTAATACCTGAGTGCACGACTTAAAGGGGTTTACTTTCTGTGTCATCCCTTTGAATATTCCAGTGTTCTGCAACCATAATCTGGTTCAAGTTAAAACTTAGTTTTTATGCACCCATGTCTGGAAGAAACTACCAAACAGGAACAAATTACAAGTCTGCTCCAAGCCCCTATTCCTTTAAATCAGATCTTATAACTTTTTTTTTGCCACTGCTTTAAATTAAGATTTGTGTGTGTGTGTGTGTGTGTGTGTGTGCTCTCTTTTTGAATTTATATTCTAACATATGTACATTGATGGTGAGGATGATGATGAGGAGGATAGTTTGTACCATGTGTAACTCAATGTATGTTTTCTCTTGTCTGTTTCTTTGGTTTATGTGCAGCACATTGTATTTCCTTATGTAGGAAATGTGCTATATAAACAAATTTGCCTAGCCCAGGGTTCTGCAACCTTTACAACCCAAAGAGCCCTTTTCTCCTCAGCTCAGCTAAATAAAGCTTGTTAAGAGCAGCAAATGTTACGAGACCTTTTGAAAAAACTTATCTTGTTTGATGAATATCTACTATAGCAAATGTGTCATTTACTTTAAAAGATCCAGGGTTTTTTTTAAATCTATTTTTAGGTTTAAATTTTCTAGGTGTTATAGATATTTGTGGAAAATGACATTAAAAAGAATAAAAGCACATAGTTTTATATA
>JBAMHW010000005.1:16866677-16884179 GCA_037177495.1 Rhadinocentrus ornatus | reverse complement strand
AAAGTGGGGGGGTTTGAAATTTTCGTTGGGGGTGCATTTCCATTGGAGGAGACCGAGCAAAAAAAAAAAAAAAAATACTGAAATTACAATGTATGATTTTGTAACAATGATTTTGTTTTGTGATTGTGTCTCTCACAGTGGACATGCACCTACGATGAAAATTTCAGACCCCTCCATGTTTCTAAGTTGGAGAACTTGAAAAATAGCAGGGTGTTCAAATACTTATTTTCCTCACTGTATCTGCCATTTTGCAATAACAGAGTAGTCGAGGACATTTTGCAATTATAATTCTTTAACTTATTCATTATGTAAATTTCATGTGGGTACTTGTTAAGTTTGCCTCACTATTTTCCCATTCATTGCATACTTAATTGGAGTATATGCCGTTTTACTTATGTACACTTTATAAGCTTGTTTTTGTTTGAGTGCTGCGATTCCCTCTTTGCCCACCAGGTGCCAGCAGCATGAAACTCTGCACGGCAACACAGCCACAGCAGAGCAAGGGATCTGCTCTTGCTCCCTCAGGGCTTTGACGTCAACCTGGTAGATATAAGCCAGCGCTGCAGCTGTGCACAAGCGCACACACTCAGGCTCACATTCGCAAACACACTGAGTTTCACATATGTGCTACGACCACGTCACATGTAGGATTTTCTCAGACTCCGAAGAGCAAACACTCACGCATTCATGCACACATGCACAGTTAGGACACATGGAAACACACAAACACACATTAACCAGCTCTTGTTTTTCTCTCTTTGGGCACGCACACACACACACACACTTACAAGCTGAGGCTGCAATATACTCTTTCAGATAATGTGGCACGTGCTGAAGTTAATTTATGCTTTGTATGTTTCATTGTGTTTGTATGACATTGAAACAGTATGAGTTTTTGCACATGCAGCCTACATGGAAATAAGAGTGTGTGGAGAATGTTTGCGTATTTATATGTATGTGTGCATGGAAACCATTTCTGACCTTGGCAGGATCAGCCTGACCCGTGAGTAAAGGCTTGTCCTCTGTAATGGCGATTTCCTGCATTTCTGTCGTCATGTTGTCACCTCCTGTAGGTAAAAGACACAATAAATATGTCTTATTTTCACTCTCAGTTGACACAAATACTCTGCTGAGTACACTGTGATATAAGCACTCAAACACTATGCACATAAATTTGTGCACATTAGCAGCGAGTGATTAAGTACTGCATGTTATCCTTTGGGACATGGTTTGGGCTGTGGGACCGTATGAAAGTTAATTAGTTTAGTGCTGGCCGAGACGAGCAGAAAAGTCTTTTGGAGAAAAAAAGACAAGCTAAAATAAATAAATAAATAAAGATGCATAAATGTATTGTTAAAAGCATGTAATAGATGTGGGAGACACAATTGGCAAGGATTCATCCCACATATGAAGCTAAAGGTTCTGAGGTCAGGTTATGTGAAATGATTAGCTAGCTAAGCAGCTATGTAAGTGTACTGAAAAGAGGGGGAAATAACTGGCACCCTAAGTTAATATCAAAGTGAAACTACCCAGTGTAATTCATGCTATGAGTTAGCACGAATTAAGATGCATTGCACTGATTCAGCTAGATTGATTACAATGGCTAGGGTAGCAGTTAGCATGAATTATGCTGTCTATGCTATTAGTTGGCATGATTAGGCTAAACTTTCAGAATGAATCACACTGGCTAATCTGTTAGCTAGCATAATCAAGTTATCAGCTATTATGCTGGCCAGGCTAAGCTAATGTGAGCCAATGTTAGCTATAGCCTTATAAACTACCATTTCTCCCCGTTGTTAACACATAATGAGATGAAGATCAAAAACATAAAAAAATAAGGTAAAACAATATTCAAGATAGCCATGGGGAAATGCAAAGCTTAAACTGAAACACAGTGATACAAAAAAACAACAAAACAAAAACTAAGATACCAAATTGGCTTTTTCCCTCAACAGTATTCAAGCTTTGGCTGTACTATAGGAAGTAATGGTAATTCCGACAGCTGCAATTTGTTTTTAGTGACTTTCTCAACTAGATTTCAGTCTCCATATTTAATGTTTAATGTGTTTAATTTAATATTTTTAATGTGCCTTGAAAAAATATTTAAGGAGTAAATTTTAATATTTAAAGTAAATAATAAAAAGTAATCAATCTGACATTACACTTCCATTATAATTACATTATACTAATTTGACATTTAAATCTGAAGTATAGGACCTTTTGACATTACTTTTTGTGTATGTGAGTGTGTGCACCCATGCATAATTGTATATGTATAATGCTCCAATACACCGATGACTGTATTCTATCTGCAGGATTGGCATTGCATCAGAGGGTGGGTAGTTATTGTACGTGTATGTGCGCTTAAATGCGTGTTGGCGTGCACGTGTGCACTCATCAGAAAATGAACAGCTGCCCTACAGGGATGTTGTGTGTCTCAAAGAGAAATGATTAGTCACCAAAGGACCCCAACACATAAATGCAAACACTCACTGCTTCCATTGTTCACCATCAATCTGTACTGCCCCCTCTTTGCATAAATCTTTTTAATAGTCTTGCATATACTGAGTATCTGCATCTGTCTGTATCTTAGTTTTACTCGGTTTTAGGTTTAACTAAAAGGCACTCAGCTGAGAAATCTTCTGCCAGTTCTTTTTTTTTTTTACTTGAAACGGCTGTCTCTGTAAGTGCTCCGATTTGTCTTCTTCAGAGTTTTCCTTTTAGAGGAAATTACATCTGTTTGCTATGCTGCTGGTCCAGAAAGCAGAGCAGAGACATAATGAGTGCTAAAGGAAAAAAAAAAGGAAAGTAATCATCTAGTGGCGGGAATCCAGCAGAGTAAGCCAGCAGATATCAGTTTATTAGTTTTATTGCTATACCCATTTTAAGTATAATTTATTCTATCATATATCCTAAACCAGACATAGTAACACTTTCCTCTATCAAATAATATATATATAGTCCAGTCAAGTATGCTCACTTATGCAACATGCAATACTATATGGATGACCCATATATGCATTTGGCACTATTTCAGTCTGCACATTTCAAGTCAAGCTTGAACTCTTTGCTGCAACATCCCCACCAGCTTCAAAAATGCAGTACATCATGAATTTATGGCTTTGTATTTTGTGTCAAAATTCACACGATGGTTTAAAATCACAGAAAGAAATTTTGTCAATATCAATGAACAAGAAAGAAACTGAGTGTTTGGTTATTCTGTCTGAAGAATGAATATTTGCTGGCTTATTTAGCTGGATTTCTTAGTGCTCATATACAAAATATTAACCTCTCTTCATATGACTTAAGTTGAGTATGTCATTAGGAATCAGCTACACAAGAGAAGAAACTGATCCTTTGTCTGGTTTATTCATAAGGTCATGTTAAATTTTGTGCATTATCACAGAAAAGAGGTTTCATTTATAGGGAGCACAACATGACAGTCAAGTTATTATAAAAAAAACTCTCAGAATATGAATAGATTAAAAAAAAAAACAAACAAACAAAAAAAAAAAACCAGCAGATTGTGACAGGACCAAAACGGTTCAAGGCAGACTTTGTTTTTCCTAACACACCTTATAATAAATTGCAGATCTAGGTAATTTCTTACACATCACTGTTCAACAGCCATGTAAAAATATAAAGTAAACCTATGTTAGTTGTAAGATTTTATGCAATAAAGCATAATTAATAAAAAATAGATTTAAAAAAATCTGGTCCTTACCAGAGGCCTGTACTACAACGCTGGATTTTCTCTTGACTCTTTCTCTTATTGTCTTATTGAGTAACTTCAGGCTTAACCGGGCGCTTTCCATCGTATGACGCTGGTTCACTTTTTACCGGGGTAAATTACCATGGTAACTTGGGCTAAACAGCTAACCTGCTCCTGAGCAGGTTATGTTCTGGGTAAGAGATCAACGAGTATATAAGCACCACCTTCTGACCAATCAGTTCTCTTGGAAAATGGCTTGCCCATTCTTAGAACATCCTGTGGATGTTGATGCAGGGATTGTGAGAGGAGTGCTTAGGACAGAAAGAGTTTTTAGGGGTGAGTTGTGGGCATTTTTGGCAATTTTTCTGAGGCCTTTATACTATTCATATCTATATCAGAATTATATTGTATCGACTGAAATTAAGAAATATATTGTGATACAAGTTTTGGCCATATCGTCTAGCCCTACCCCCTGCTGTTGCTGTGGCAACAGTTTTGCTTTTATCCTGGATGATGTGTGTGGATTCTTCATATTTTTAAGAATAATTCTCTGCTCCTCCATTAGTAAAGTAGGCTGCTCTGCAGGGTTTCTTAATGCCTGCAGTTGGTCAGATGCTGCAAACACCACCATTTTTATGTGAGCACACACTGATCAAGATGGGAAAACCCTGGGTTCAATTACTGCTTATCAGGACTGCAAATGTCTGGGTCATTAAGCCCAGGTACAGGAGCGATATTACAGGTTGTTTAATCCCACTTTGTAGTACAGGTGTCAGACCTTTAAATCAGGTAAATAAAGTCTAGATTTCAGCACTACATTTCAGTCTTTACAGGCCTCAGTCAACTTGTTAATTAATATTCACCACAGTTACTATTTTTTATCATAACAATTAGAAAAAAAAAGATTCTTTACTCATAGCCCTTCTGAGCAAGTGGGGCTATGAGGAGAGAATCTCTTCTCTATAAAACAACATGGCAGCACTAAGATAAACTTTGCAAAATTGCATCTGAAAAAATCCAAAAGACTTCTGGAACAATGTTATTTGGACAGACAAGTACAAAATCGATGTGTTTGACCATAATGCACAGGGCCACATTCAGTGGGGGGAAAAAAGAGCATGTCAGCAAAAACATCTCAGCTGTAAAGCACGGTGGTGGAGGGCTGATTATCTGGGTTTGTTTTGCAACCATAGGACTTGAGCACATTGCAATCACTGACTCAACCATGAACTCCTCTGCATGTCAAAATATTCTAGAGTCAAATGTGAGGCCATCTGTCTGCAAACTAAAGATGGCCCCAAACTGGGATGATATAGCAGGACAAAGATTCTGACCATACCATCAAATCTACAACTAAATGGCTAAAAAAAAACCAAAAAAAAACAAGGAGGCAAATTGTTGCAAAGACCCACATAAAGTTGTAACGGGAGCTTAAAGAGAACTGACAGTAAACAAATGAAGCAAACCTCAATGAACTGAACCAATGTTAAGAAAGAGTGAACTGAAATTCTTTCACAATGAGGAAGGGAATTCCTCCAGAAGGCAGGGGCCATGACAACAAAATTCTCAGCTGTTCTTTTCTTCAATTCGGAGAAGGGACAGAAAAGGAAAAAAGCATTCAAGGAATAAGTCAGTTTTTAAACTCTACTCTTTAGCCTCTATCTTTACTATATACCAACTAACTGTAAATTACTAGTGCTAAACAGGCAATGCAAAAAACGTGAAGATTTTACCCAAAAAGTTGTAAAAATTTAAATTAAACAAAAAATTCTTTATTTATCCCAAAAGGAAATTGTAACAAAAAGGGCGGAAAACCAAAACAAATTGCTAAAAGAAGCTAAAAACCTCAAAGAAACTGCAAATCTATGCAAATTCTGTTTTTTATTATTTGTGACTGACAATTTCTTTCAATTCACCATATTGTAAAATGTGCACCAATCAATATTTCTACCATTCAATACAACATATACATTCAATACAATTTAATTTAATTACATATCATTTCTGTGTTAAAATAAAGCACAAAACTCAACTTTGAACTTGAACTTGGGGTTCACAATTAACTTTCCAGCCAATTACGCATGTTTGTTTTCTCATATTGCAGTAACACATACTTAAAAGTACGTCATTAATAAACTTTAATACATTAATAAAACTCAGTAAAAACACATAAAGCACTGTATCTATCACCACTCTGCATTAAAAACCACTTTATCTGAAGACTGATGCAACGTCACACCGTCAAGGTGTCAGAATAAACATCACTGAGCACTAAGCATTATTCATACAGGTCTCATGTAACTTAACTATTACGTGTATTCTGCTCTTTAACAAACACACATACAGTTTGCTGATGTAACATGTAATCGGCCTAACTCCCTCCATCATCCATCCATCTTTATCTCTGCCACTGCCTCTCTGAGTCGGGGTGTTTTAGAGCATGTAATAACTGCTAAACTGCACAGGAGGCACAGTCTGTCACCATGGAATGAGAAATAAAAAGATGGAGAGATTTTCATGGAGAGCGAGGAGGGGGGGAGGCAGACGAACCACGGCAGGGAACATGTTGCTAAGAATGAACGCCTTGCTTCTCATTTGCCTCCTCTTCCACATTTCAGCTGTCAGACAACAGTTGTTCAGTTCATCTGCTGCAGTGAACAGGTTCCATGTCTCAGATGTCCGACTGTGTCAGATAACTGCTCCGGCTAAATTCATCAAACTACTTTTCTGCACATTAATTATAATTATGAGCTACAGCGTTTCATTTGTGCCATACTGTTGGTAAGGCCGCCTCAATCCAACATGTCACTGTCTGTTTTTGTCAATCCTTTCTGTCGGTCTTCCTCCCCTCCCCCCTTTTTTCCCCTCTTCATCTTCCGCCTGCTCTGTCACGCTGACTCCATGTCTTCGTCCTTCAGTGCGTTGCAATGTCACCACATAGTAACTCCGGAGCCTCAGGTCTGCAGGTCTGCTGATTTTCACTAAGAAGATTCTGTGACCACTTGAATTACTCAAGAAAATTATATTTGCCATTAAAATGAGAACCTGGCGAGCAAAATTTCTATTGTGTTTTCTGAAAGCGTTCCTATATAATTAAACACATGAATCCCCTCAGGTTGGATGTCAGAACCTTTCCTGTAGTTCTGAATCAGAGTTATAACGCACCAGTGTTGAGTGCAATGACTTTCGCCACCATACTCTTTGCATTTATGCTATTAAACTTGTTTTTTATATTTTTTTCCACCATGATCTTTAGTATTTTAAAAAAGAAATTAAATTGAATTAAAAACATTTCTGTTTTTATGGATAACATTTCTTATATAGGATCAGACTGACAGGTAACCAGTAGTCAGTCAACACAGTTAAATTATCACAATTATTCGAGATAAACATGATGTTTGCATATTTGTTTTTAATTACTGCAATTTCTATGGTAACAAGGGAATAAGACTAACAAAAATGTCCAGTTTTCACATGGTTTTATGACTTTTTAATGATGTTAGTTATCCCATCTTGATTGAGACATCCAAGTATGCCTTTAGTTAAAAGCAGGTCAAGTAAAAAAGACTTAAGTAAGGCACGTCAGATTTCAAAATGCAGATGTACCTCATCTAGTGCCAAACTAACAAGAAAATAAGTCTGCAAATTTTATACAGTTTACTCCTATTAATGATTGATTACTTGATTGATAAAAACATTAACTTAAAAACAGTGGATGTTCTTTAATACTCTGATTAAGTATTTCCATGTAATAATGTGTGTACATGTCCAAAAGACTTGAATTACAAATGAAGTAGCAAAATATTATGAATTACTTCTACTTTAAAATATTGGCCCAATAAAATCCAAATAATTAAACACAAAAAATAAGCAGCAAACAATCCACTTTAATTTTCGGTCGGTTAATTTTAATTTGGTCTCTGAAATTTTTTACTGTTGGCTGCACATCAAACTGCCCCTCGGAGATATAACATAATTTTTTGACCCTGGGAAGCTGACTGAAGTGGATTTATGTGAATTTTACAGGATGTCAGCAGGCATACCTCCATACTCCATCACATGTTGGTGCAACCATGCCTCTGTTCTTTACACTGCATGTCCCTCACATTATGCCTTAAAGCTTAGTATCTTTTTAGCCAACTACATTATTTATTATTTAATGTCCTTTAATAATAACGGATAAATAAATAAAAAAAACAGGTGTATGTACACCTGAGACTGCTCAAATCCATGTGCGTATGGGCAAGTGTGGTCTTGCAAATGCCCTAGGTGTCTAGGTTTTAACCGTTATAGATGTTTTGAATGAACATAAAAATGCAGAAAAAGTGGTTCACGTCCAACATTTGAGCAAGACTAAAGGGAATCCCAGTGTTTGTGGCAAAAATCCTAAAACACTACTTTGCAATTCAAAACCAATATTGGCAAGTTTACAGTACTGTATTTTTAAGACCACTACAAGCTGTGTCACAAGAGACTCTCCACAGAGAAAATTAGCAATAACTAATTCTGTGATCTGGTCTAAGGTCAGTTTTAAGAAGCAGCAAGCACCTCCTACTGGGTTTTATCACATCAACAGTATCTGGGCAAAAACATAATCTAAGGTATCATTTACATCTGTGGAAGTGGACATAAATCTCCTGCTCAGAAGGCGACGGTGGTGTATTTATGGTATTCAACAGTGGAAACTAGAAAGCCAAAAGACCAGAAGCAAATTCTGCATGCTGAATTGGCTGGTAGCGCAAACAAAGTGTTTGTATCTTTGATGATGCAAGAAAAACGCATTCCCCAACGCTTAAGATGACCCCCTATATGGTTGATCTTCAGCTTGGTGTATAAGGGTTTTGAGTCTTCGATTTTTCTTTTCTTTGCTGTTTTGCTTTTGGATGACGATGATCCTTTTACACAGACCTCACTCATATAAAAATAAATAAAAAAATTGTTTAAAAAATTATAGAAACCAGAGTCAGAAGAAGTTATTGCGTGGATGCCCAACGGTGGTGATTCTCTACAAATCAAAGGATAGATTATTGTTGAAGGAAAAGGCTTTTTTAATTTGTAGATATAAATAAAATCATCCACAAGCTGCTATCACAAGACAGATTTCCTTCACTCCATATCCCCGCTTTATTTTAATCACCTTCTCTCACAGCTCTTCCCAACTCATTCCATCCATCTTTCATCACACTTTTAATTTTCCCAGCTCTCATCTTCGCTGCACCTCTTCAGTGTGACTGAGTCTGTGTCTGCCATCCTTTTCTCTGTCTGACATTTCAACTGGCAGACGCCTTTCTTTTATCTGGTCTCGCTCTGGTGCCACCAGTTTTTGCAGCTTGGACCTTCAGATGTTGTACCCAGACCCAGACGCAAACACAGTTGCCCAAAGTAGGGCAGTGAGCATTAAGGTCACCTATATTGAGAATGTAGGCTGAAATACTAAAAGGTTAAACCTGAGGATTTGGAGGACATTTGTCAGGTTAATCCAGAGGGAAGCCGGACACAAGCGCAGGTGGAATTTAAAGGGTTTTATTCTAGTTTTACAAACAAGGATGACTGGTAAGTCAATATCAAGATCATCAAAACTACACATTGTAGCAGTCTGTGCAGGAAGAATATATAGGCAGCTGACCAGGTGCACAGTGATGATAATGATGATATGAAGCAGGTGTGGTCCAAGACTGCTGGAGAAGAGGGTTGCTGGGTATTGTAGTGCTGTAACCATGGATCAGTACTCAGGAGACGTGGAGCGCACCGAGAGGAGGGAGCAGGTGTGACGGCATTGCCATCGTGTGGTTAGGACATGAGAGGGTGATAAGAAGCAAAAGGTTTAAGGTCAGAGTTGGAGGTTGGTTACATTTTTTTCATGGGATTTTTAATTTTCAAGGGATTAAATAGTTTACCAGGCGTCACATAATAGTTTTCCTTGTGTTTCTATGGGAGTTACGTATCTGGTTAATATTTTACCTTTTTACTTTAACACTTTACTCGCATGTCTCTATTGATTTTACTTTCTTGTTTTTTGTTTGATTGCACACTCCCCCCTCATGTTCTCCAATTAGTTTTCTCCCTTTGTTTTTTTGTCCGGCTGTGTACTCTACTCTTGGCTTGTTCCTGTTTGGTTTTGTTGGATTCTGTTTTTGTTGGACTCTGTGTTTCCCTGAGCTAATCACATAACTTCTGTTTTTGTTTGATCTCCTGTCTGATCTTTGAATTTGTACTTATTTAATTAATTTATTTATAAAAGTTACAATAAGTTCTTTGATTGTATATGCTTTGCATTTTGGCCAATACTGAAAGTCACCATATAAATAGCTAGTTTAGTTGCTAACTAAGCAAATTTTAGCTCAAGGACAGACTAAAGCAGTGACTTCTGGAAGGCAGGGCTTAAAGTAAAAACAAATCCTGAGCCTGAACTTTTTTCTGAGGAGTCGCGGTGCAGTGGATCTGACGCATACACATTATAGGCAAGCAATTTTGGGGCATTGTGCTTGATCCCCTACAGTTTAAATGTGAATTAAAAGTAAAGGTAATAATGTCATAAGGACATGTGAAACTCACGTCAGGCTAATAAATTTGAATTATTCTTTTAGCAACCATTTAATTCAGTAAAGGGCAGTTTATACAAAAAACAAAACAAAACCGTGAACTGTAGATTACATTGTAATTTTAAATTACAACATTTCCATCAAAAACTAACTTTAGCAAATTAGGTTATAGGAAATACAAAATAAACAAATGCAACGTATTACACAAAATTACCAGACAGTTCAATTAACAACAACAGCAACAAAAAGGTTGAAGTGCTCCAAGAACTGATTAAACTGCATAGGAAATAAATAGAAAATAGAAAATAAAAACAGTTTACTTCAGAAAGTGAGAACTGCTAAACTGAAGCTTTCAGTGCAATCATCACAGATCATTGACACCTTTTATTCCTGTTCCAGTTCTTGTTTCTTTTTTTGGTTGGGGTTCGCTCCTCTCCTCTCCTTATTAACATCGACCAGTCGTCGGGACTATGCAGCCGTGGCTTTTGCTCCCAGCAAACGATTTGTATGTTGGAGAGCGCGAACTGCTGCCAGGGTCTCCTTTGTGGCGTCGTAGAACTTTTTTGCCGTTTTTTCCTCGAGTTGTCTTGATCCACTGAACCACTATGTGTAACTATAGTTACGTGGGGTTTTTTTGTGTGTGTTTTTTTGTTTTAAACATAGTCAAAAGCCGGAGATCCAGCACAGGGCCGGAGTACTTTACGCCCTTGGAAGGTAAAGCCTAAACAGCCAGCTGATATTTCTTTCTTGGAGAAAAGAACAAACAGGATTTAAACTCAGTCAAACTATATTATTACAACTTTAGTTTTGTATGAAAGACATTAAAAAGTATTTCATTTTTAAAATAATGCCTCATTTCACTAAAACAAGATAAACCATTTACTGTACAAGAAAGCTTGTTTTAGCTAGCTGTAGCTTAGCATAAGCTTCTAAGCTTTAGAGTGTGTTCACACTTGAAGTCTGGTTTTCTGGTTTGAAACAATGTAGAAATTAGTCCTAGTTCACTTTGATACTCCCACTGGCATTTTCTTTCATCAAATCTGTAGATGTCTGTTAAAACTTAAATAATTTTTTTTAAATTTTTCATATTTACTTATTTGGCCTGATGATTAGAGTATCATGTGTAAAAGAAAATCTAGTCCACCTTCTGGACCAAATGGCCAAAATTAGTCAGATAAAATGGATTGGGGCAGGATTAAAAACAATATTAGGATAGTTCTGGATTCTGGCTATTAGTGCCAGAACCACCCAACAACTGACTTTCCTCCTTTAAAGTAGTCCCTCACTCACATTAAAGGTCACCCAGTACTGTGCTGCAAGGACATGTCGGATGGGGTGCAACTACCTATTTTCTGAGGGGTGTGCAGACACATCTATGTTGTGTGCCCCCCCCCATCAAAATTTTTTTTGTATTAATTAAACTAAATTTTCAAATCTTCCTTGAAATTCTGAAACAGTTCAGCATTTATTAGGTAACAAAATCACATACATACTAAAAACTGGGACTCGTGATGACGAGGTCAATCAAAAACAAAAAATGAGTCCAGTAATGCACCAGTAGTTGCACCCAGTGGTAGAAATATTCTCTGAAAAACTGGTAATGTAACAATGTTGCCACTAAATAGTTAAATGTCGTCCCTTCGCATTTATAGATTAGAAATTATATTTATGGATTAGAAAACCAATCTACAGATTAAACATGAATTTTTTTGTAATTCATCTACCACTCCCAAGTTCTAAATTTGATTTGTTTTATGAATAATCATCTCATTAAACTTAATAATTGTCTGAACAATAAAATAACCACAAACAACTTTCTTCATATTTTCTGTCATGGTTTGTTATATAGTAAATACTGCTCCGGGAACAGTTTCAGAACGGAGGTTGAACAGACTCTGGGCTAAACTCAGAACTCAGAAGAAGACTTTATAACTCAGAACTGTCAAACTCTGAGTTTTTGGGTTCAAGACAGGAAGTAAAAACTAGTTTAAGCAACTTGTTCAATTTCAACTGAGTTCAATGAACTCTGAGTAGAACCACTCTGGAGATGAAAAGACTCCATCAGTGGAAACCAGTAAAGTAGCTGGATAGTTTCCTCGTGGCAACTTTAGCAAAAAGTAGTTTATTCAAGTTCTACTTTTATAGTAAAACTGAGGCAGTATACTCTAAGTTAACTTTTTATATATTGTATTTTATATACTTAAGAATAGCATAGTGAGGTATACTTGGCTAAAGTATAAAGAAAAGTCTAAGACTAAGTATATTAGTACTAGAACTTACATCTAAACTTTAATATTAAAGCTTGTACTTGCTACAGAATAAAGTCAAGTCTATGACCTGTGCTTCCCTTTGCAAAAAGTCAAACACTTGAAGTTTATTTTATTGAGTACGCTTGAGTATAACTTTAAGTATACTATGGACTGTGTACTTGTAGTCTAGTAAAAAGTTTACTGATTTAATACTTCTTTGAACTAAATTGGAATTTTAAGTTCACAAAAGTATAAAGTATACTTCAATAAACTAAAATGTGGATTAGAAGTATATAACTACTACAGTGGCAGTATATAGCGTAGATGAGTGTACTTGCTGTATACTTGAAAGTATACTTTAAAGAAAACACAGATCACATTGGCATTGGAAATATGATGTAAGTGTGTTATATTAAATGAGTTGGGGAGCTTACATTAAGTTGGCACAAACCGGGTAAATTCTTGAGATGAAGGAAGAAACACACTATGAGATTTGCCAGTCGTGTAAGCGTCACTTCACCAGGCGGAAATACGACAGCCTCCGTATCAGGTGTGCAGCTGGACACCTCAGACCTCACAGACATGCTTCAACTGAGCTGAATTTTCTACAAAGATGACATTGCAATAGACTTATCCCTGACAGAGTTGCATGTAAACTGCGCTGCTGTTGTGGCGCAGGGAGTAGACCCCCAGTCCACATGTTAAAGCGCAACAAAGTGAATCTAATATTCTCAATGATGTGTATCTTCATGAGTGAGTAACACACTTGTAAGTTGCTCTGGACTAAGGCTTTGCCCTGGAGTAAATGTTAATGTGAGTTCCTGCAGATAAGAACTGTTATAGAAGCTCCATTCTGATGTTTCTAGATTGCAGTTTATTGATAGATGAAAATGTTAGACCACCCTGCATCACTGCATTAAGTGAAAGAAAATGGACTCCTGAAGGAAATTTAATCCCAATTTCCTGTTAGTTTGTCAATAGCTTTAAAAACGGACTCCAACCAAGCTAATAATGTAGGTAGCACATTGGTTTTTAACTTGTACTCCCCTATGGGCTTTAGAGAAATAACACAAAACACCTGGGTATGTCAGAAGTAAAGCAGTTCAACTTATAATGTGATAAAAGATTGTTAAAAATTAGAAGATTTCCTGTTTTAAATTAGGAAGTAGCAAAGATTTTCAACTTTGCATATTAAATAGATAATACTAATCTCACTTTTAAAAACTGTGTGTTAATGTTCCTCTTTAAATTATATTCTAAATCCAAGTCACTGAGGATTTCACTCACTAGCAGTGAGAGGTGCAAGATGCGTGTGTGCAGACACACAGATACACAGAGTAACATATTGTATATATGCAGAGCCCCAGGTGTTAAAGATGCAACCACTCCCAAGACTGAATCTGACCCTCTGCTGAAGCAAATCATGACAGTATACAGTGCTTCACTGCTGTCACACCTGGGTACCACTATGCTTGGTTTATACGTGCGCAGTGCCAAATGACGTGCAGCTCTGCATCCAAACTGTCCGGAGAGATACAATTTTCTTTTGTTTTCACAATTCAGTGCAGTGATATATGAGTGATAAACACAACAAAATGAACTGAAGTAATAAAAACGTAAGCTTCTTACCTGCAATTAGGATGTGATGTGGCTGATCAGGATTTAATAAAAGGCACAGTTGTATATTTGCAAATTGACATAAAGGATTAACAGCCAAGGCCAACTGACACTGATGTGACTGGGAAGCTTTCAGTATGTATCCTTGATTGTCTTAATTGTCTTTCTCAACACACAGTAATGTATCTTGAGACAGAGTAACATTGAGAAATATGTCAATAAACCCTCTCTTCATCATATATACTTTCTTGCAAAAAACACATTGCAAGATCAAAAATATGTAAATAAATTAAAAGAAAGGAAAGAAAATTGAGCAACAAATATCTGGGGAGAGAAAAGAGGCACAACAGTAACCACCATGGAGACCCAGAGCGAAGCCAAGGCCCACCCTCATTGCTGAGCCAAGATTCTGTGCATTCTCTGTCTCTCGGCAGATCTCTTTGGCCTCTAGTCTCCTCATATTTACTGTGGCCCATCACTCAGCAGCTCGCTCAGTCCTTTTTATTATCAAGCCACGTATTATTCTCTCCATCATTACCTCACCTCCACTCAGGCCTCCAGTCTCTGTCTCTGGAGAAGAGTCAACACTTTGACCAAGGTACAAGGGCAGATCGTGGTGGAACATACATTGTGATGATATATTAGATCTCGTTATTAAGTATATTAGTTAATAGAACATTAACTGTTTTGACAACTGACTGAAAGCTAAAGAGATTTGCTAAATTTATTTAGAATTTAGCTCCATTATTGCAGCAAAGTGAATAAAAAGCCAATTATTGCAGCGAAGCATCACAGCTAAACTTGTACCTGTTGATTGATGTACTTCTATTGAGATGTACTGTGAGGTTTGTTAGGTAGAATAATGCTGAATTCTTGGTACTTGACTCTATTAAAATGCAGATTTCAAGCAAGTTTTTTTTTGTTTTTAGACAAAAATAACTGGATAATACTTGCAATAATTAAACAATCCTTCTAATATGTAGCATTTAAGATGTAATAACTACATTCTTTTGACCTTGGCAATGTTTAATTAAGATAACTTAATTAAATTTAATGGTCAGAAAAAAAACATGAATTTTCAAGAAGTTTAATGTACTGGAAAGGATGACAAATACTGGTGAAAGGCAAGCATGTGTTAATTGTTTCCTTTCCAGTTCTCTCTATTCATGGTTGAAATTCAGATTCCTTCAACTGAAAGGCTTATAGTTTGCTCACTCCATACCTGGGCTGTGAGCATGAATTAGAACAAGGACTTAATTATTTTGAGTAATGAAACAACTACAAAAGGTAGCCTGTTGTTCAGTTCACACCAGTGTTTATTTAGCATGTATAAATAAATAAATAAATAAATAAAAAGGCCACAGAGAATTAGACAGCTGAATCGATTGGTTTGATCTAGGTCACCAGTACACAGACAAGCACATGATCACAGACTCACAAAGAGCCATGCAATCACACACACATCTACTGAGTGCCCTTCAAACTAGGGTAAACTGATATAGCTGAGCCACTGGCTAAAAGCTGAAAGAGATAAACAGCTTGGTGATGGAGCATTTATGGCCACTGCAATTAAACAAATTAGGAGTTTCCCTGCTGGCAAAGACAAGGAATATTACTGCTACATACAGTTAAACTCCCAATCTCTCTCCAGTTGGTGTCAGTCAATGTTGTGTGATACCCAAAGGTTCAAATAAACAATATTTGAATGTCATAAAAAGTATATATATAGAAATTTGGCTCATTAAATTGTCCAAACATAAAAGAATTCAAGACAAGCTAATGCCATCTTGAAATGAACATTTATAAACAGCAGCTAAATTTAGCAATAATCATTTACATATAAAGGCTGTGTCCCAATTCATGGTCTGCACATGGCTACGGAGTGTCCTACTAGTATTGACATTTCAAAGTCCACTTAACGTTCATGAATTGGGACAGCCTACTGTCAAAAAGAATTTCCCATAGCTGCTCATAGGACAATAAATCACTTAAACCTCAAAGTTTGCATATTATGAAACACTTTAGTGAATGTTAACACTAATAAATAAATAATACTTTGTCGTTTCCAGCTGGTAGACACTTCATTAACCTCCTAAAAAATCCACGAACAACAATTTTGATGCCACCGTTAAACAAACATGTTTTTAATGTACTTAGTTTTTAGTTTTGTTACTGTTTCTACTAAACTAAAAAAAAAAATGTACTCTTCTGAGCTTGGTTGCTCATTCGCCACCATCAATAAATTGCATGGCAATGAATTTTGGGAGAAAAAGAGGCCGCAAAAGATGCATCACCAGCAGCCTTCGTTTGAGGCCAAACGCAGTGTGGATTTGTAGTGTGGATTCGGCGGCTTCGTCGAATTGGGACAGTGTTTGGTGCACCACGATGACGTATGTAGCCAACGAATCCCCACTTCGACGTGTGCAGACACACGGATAGTCCAGTTCTACAGGATATAGCTAGGTAACATAGGATTATTAGCTTGTGTTAGCTAAATAACTAGCTAACATAAGTTAGTCAGACTCCCAACAGTCTCTATTTTGAGCACTTTTGTTCAGTAAGGTGCTTTATAAACAAAATTTGCTTGGCAAACTGTTAAATTGACTTGTTAATAAGTGTTTATTGTGTTAATAAACCTGAAAACAATTACACGAGCTTACAGTTTTTCTGGTAGCTGGTTAGCTCAATTGGTCTCAATTCAGTCTCCCATGTGGGAGACCAGGGTTCAAATCCCCCAGGGGATGAACATTAACACCTTCCAGTTGAGTCCTTAGGCAAGACCCCTAACGCTACTGCCTGACCGTTGTAAGTCGCTTTGGATAGAAGCATCAGCTAAATGATTGTAATGTTAATGTTATTATTTACATATTCATTGCTGCCCTTTTCCAGACTACTAAAGGAAATTAACAGCCATTTCACAAAAGCAGATCAGTCCTCTAAAGAAAACCACAGGCAAGTTATCAAGTACAGGATGTAATCAAATGTAGTTTAAGACACGTTCACTTTACAATCTATTTGCGTCATCGTTCTTCATGAACATGTCTATATATATGATCCAGTTTCAGCCCCTGTCTGTCCAATTTCGATGATTTTTGGGACATTTTCTTCTCTATCGGTGCTGCTCAGTGAATCCAAGAAGGCAGCCATCTTTCTTTTCTGTTTACCCAAAGCTGGCCTCTGATTGGTGTAGAGCAATCACGTGACGGCCGTACCACCACTTTCGAAGTAAAATGTTACGCTGAGCAATAGCTAGTGCCGATTTATGGCGGTGATCACGGGATTTGTGCGGGATAATCAGCTCCGAACTTTCGGAGTTAAGCTCTTTTGTTTCGATGAAGAATTGTGTGGTCCCCAGACTATGGAGCGAAAATCTGTTTCTGAA
>JBAMHW010000005.1:16845416-16866577 GCA_037177495.1 Rhadinocentrus ornatus | reverse complement strand
CCCTCACCGGCGCCAGGGAAAAAGGGCTGCACGATATTAAGAAAACATGCGATATGCGATAACACTGGTGAAAGTTGGGATGATGATAATTTTTGCGATAAATAAAATAAATAAAGCTGCCGCTTTTATGTTTTTTCATACGGGGCTCTACTGGCAAAACTCATGCAGAGACGTCTACTAAACTTTATAGCTTTTGCTATAAAAACGCTAGTAGCTTGTTTTAGCTAACGCTAGATTTTAGTTATTCTTTATAAAAAATACAAATTTGGTCAGAAACACAAACAGACGATGCACTATGGTGTCCTTCAGCCTGAACACTAGAGATAAAATAGAAAAATTTACAGCCTTTGCAAAAGTTTAAAGATGTTTCTTGACCAACGTTTTATAAATTATAAAAAGGAGATTCTTTTTATATTCCAGTGTGGATTATCAGAAGCAGTTTCTGTCAAATGAAGCAGAGTTTAAGACATTAATGGACTGATGACTAATATGAAAAAGCTTTTATAACGCCCGTTAAGAAGCCCTCATCAGTAACGGTGGACCACTGTCTAACGTCATCAGTCCACCTTGCTGTCCTTGCCAGATACGAGGTAATTAGGACCCACAATAAAGGTGGCACCACAACACACAAAACGCCTCCAATCTGCTTGAAATGCTGTCAAAAACATTTTGGAAACAACCTCAGACATTTGCTTCCTGCAGCCACCAGAGCGATTGGATGAAGTCTGACTGACAGGTTGTTTCAGACTGCAAATGACTGCTGCCAAACTCATGTATTTTGGCAAAAAGGAAAAAAAAAAAAAAGTCTATGATCAAAATCAACATTTAAATATTATAGGACCCCGTGTTTGCAACAAACTGTGGTATTATAAGGGCTTTAAATTGCAATGACGAGGGTGGAAAATAGCAACGTGGGAGATAAATATAACCATACTTTTGGCCATATTGCATTGCAACCTTCGTTCACAAGCTCTCTTCAACTATGACATTTACAGTGTTCTTAGAATTGCTAAAGGCCTCTAGCATCATCTACCAAGTCACATGATGTGCATAAAATGAGTCACACAAAGATGGCTCCCTGCGACATTAGCCGTCACTGGTCTGTCCCAATACACTTGGTTTGCAGTTCCTCTCTCTCTAATAATAGCCATCATGAGAAGGAAAATAGCATAGTGTTTCAAAAAAACAACATTGCTTCATTGCTGCAAATGCTGAGCAGAATCATGCACAGTGTGGGACATCAAATCACGCTGGTGAGTGTTTGACTCAGAGATGAAAATTTAATGAGGGACTGATAGTTTTTGTGGGTGACCATGCAGATAAATGACATATAGGGGCATAATTGATTGGATCCTCAAAGACTAAATACACAATGTATAGTTCCTCTTTCAGAGTCTGTCTCAGAGCTGCTAGCAGATAAAGATTAAGTGACAAAGACTGAATGATACAGAGCTATTATTACAGCACATACCAGCTAACACTGATTAGTATAGTCTGTAAATAGGAGCAGAAATCAGGAAATGTCTCCCCTTGCTATGGTTATTATAATTATTGATTGTTTTCCAATGTTTGTGGTGGCAGCAGGCTCACAGTGATCCAACACAGGACACAGGAAATGTCATTAATGTGCTCACATCAGTATCCTGAGCTCCACTCATCCTGATTAGGACTGAAATGTTAGGAGTTATGATTAATCTCTGGTTTAAGCAGTGTATTTGTTAAAAGTTATCTTTTTTTAAAATATAGCTGGTCAACAACCTTTTTTGCTTTGCTCAAAGCACGTTTAAAATTAAAAACAAGCATAGCTAAACACCCCAAATTACAATTATAATATTCAAAAAATACTAAATAAACTGACTAAAATGGTCGGGACCTTTGTACTGGAAGCTGAGCTCAGAGGTTGACTGAACATCTGGGCCTGCACTACAAACCAAGTTAAACATACCTAAGGGATGTTACTATCTTATTCAGACCAACTCAGCCCGGGCTAAAAAAAAGAGAAAACACTGACCACAAATTGTCAATCAGAATTTGCTTCTTAGTTCAGGCCCCTGGCCAGACAGGTACCTTAGCCATTAGTTTGTTCAATATGCAGAATCTGAAGCAAAAGAAGTTAAAAACAAAGTCTGGAATACAATCTGTCTTATTTACATCATAACAATTCTCAGAAATCTTTTTATTTTTGATCACTTTAAACGGAAGATAATCCATATTAAAGAAATCTCACTTTGCATGTGAAATGGTGGCGTTTGCAGTTTCAGGTAGCTGCTGCCCATGAGTGCCCTACAACTTTATATACAATGATGGCATCTCTTGTTGCTAGGAGATTTGTGACACCACTGCACTCAGTCTACTCTGTATCCAAACACCTAACATGGATATTGTATATGTTTGTGTTGTTCCTTTTTTTTCACCCTGTTCAGCTCTTCTTCTGCCTGACAAATCTATTGACAAACACCCCTGATTATGTAATACACACATCGTGAAGCATCGCCTCTGACAGCCTGGATGCGCATTTGGACACAATCAAGTCAGGGAGTAAAATCTGCACCACACACTCCAGTTAGAAAAGAAGACATCTATAAACACTTGACACCACACATCCACCTTAGAAATATGAATGGAGTTTTGGGCAGAGTGTATCGCTATAAATAGGATGTTGTGAAGGCCCGTTTGGACTAGTGGGAACAGACAGAGCATTGTGTTGCGTGGCCTATCTGTAACTGGCCTGAAGCCATCAGCCACAGGACTGATCTGCCCCCCCCTCAAACACACACACCAGCCCACATGCTTAAATACGAAGCCTGCTGTAATTTCATACACCTACATAGCAAAAACTCCATACGCACTGACCCAGATGCTAACACTCTCATGCTCACACACACCTACACAGGATATAAAAAGCTAAAATCCATATTCTTACTCAGACTCATAGGTCCTAGATGCTACGATTGGCCAAAACTGATATAAATTCTGATGTGAAACGTTGTTACTCACATAGCTAGAAATTATTCAGACTAGACTTATCTCCAACACCTACGCAACAAGCACCATTTCATGCTGTCTCGGTCATCAGCTAATATGCTCTTTTTCACTGTACAGACAGTAAAAATACAACTGAGCTCTGATAAAACACACAAGTGTACACTGCAAACAGAAGCATTAGGAATCATATCAAAGAAAGTGGCATGGCTTATAAATATACAACATCTGTTGTAAAAGTATTTCTCCCATTTTCTGGGCTATGAGGATAGTTGTTGAGAAGAATCCAAGAAAATCTTATATTCTTTAAGAATGTGTGTTTCTGTCCAAGAGGCTGTGACCTGCTCTATTAACAGAAGCGAGTGAAATGTGAGTAGGGAAAACCTTTTAACTGTGGTTTCCTGCACTTGAAACTTATTATTCTACTTTTTTCTATTTGTGGGGATGAGACCACCTATCTAAATGTTTATTCTGGATTTTTGACACTTTTTCCGGTTATGGTGGCTTTTAACACACCAAGTTAAATTTACAACCGACACAGATGAGTCTGAGTTTCTGTTCAGCCAGAAGTGCAAAACTATACACACCTATTAATAGCAGTTGCATTCAGATGGGCTGCACAGGATCTGGACCGTATGAATAAAAAGAAAAGGAAGGAGTCTTCTACATTTTTACACAAAACAAGTATATTAGGTGTAATATATCAAAATTAGGATTCAACATATCTTTGTTTAAAAAAGAAAAATTCTATCGTACAAATTTACATTTGTATGTCACCAAATGAACAGAAAAATGCTTTAATTGCAAGGCTTTGGTTTTAGTATGAACGTTATACCAGTTCATACCAGTTTTTATTTAGTTTTTAAAATAACTTTGTGTAGTGCTGCCACACCAGTTTAAATAGTTAAAGCAATGCAGGGAACTTTTTTTACTGCTGCACCACTAAACATGCATGCAGCAGAGCTCCTGTTATTATGTTAAGCTGGGACAATGAGAAAGTTCAGAAAGTGAAGCTCCTGCAAATGTTTAAGTTAAACAAGACAGAAGAACTTTTGCCATCTATGTTATCTGGAGGTACATTGGTAACAAAATATTGGACTTGGAAACAAGTTTTACTGCAAATGCTGTCGAGTTACAAAGTATGAAACAACGATTGTCACTCTGCACATCCCCACATGAACTCGTATTACTATTAATCAATGGATTTTTATAGTTGTTATTAAATCTATTGGATAAAAAAATTAATATGGGACTAGGTTAATCATTTTGAATTTTTATAGTTATGAGTTTTATTGTAGTGGTTTGTTGTTTGTTTAATGGCATTTATATTGTTTTAATTTGACTGTTTTTATTTGTTTACCTGTCCTGGGAGCAAAGTTAGAAATTAGCCTGTGGTTAAGACAAATGTTTTTGTGCATGGTCCCTGCCAAATAAAAATAAATAAAAAAATAAAAAAGAGAGAAAGAAAGACAGAGAGAGGAGGGAATGACATGCAGCTACAGCAGGAGCTGTAGCCTCATTGGTTGGTTGCTCAACCAGTTGAGCTACACGCTGCTCCTACTGCAGTAATTCTCTAAATCAGTGGAAAGTCTTAACTCCCAGTCATGCATGAAAAAAGTCAAACACCATAACATCGTTATCGTTATGAAAAAAATTATATAATTTTACTCATACAATCCAGATGAACTGTAGTTCAAGGTAGGGCTGGGTGAATCACTCCAAATATCGTTAGTAACGATACCAAGGCCAGTATCGGTACCATTTGATACCAGTATGATGAAATTGTCATTTTCAATGTAAATGAGAGACGACCAATACCAACTTTTGCTTCTTTGACTCAAACAACTGTGTGTGATAAAAGGGAGTAACAGAATTTTTTTATTATTTAGTTACATTTTTTACGTTATTTTGTATATAAACTAAAAAGAAAAAAAGAAAAAGAAAAGTTAGTTCTTAGTTCTGTCAAAAATGTTTCATTTGCCAAAAATCTTTCTACTGTTTTTTATTAATATTATAATCATGATTTAAAGATAAATTAATAAATGATTGTGAAATTCCAAACAAAAAGTATTGGTATCATATGGGTGTGGTATTGGTATCGACTGTACTTGCCCTGGATTTACTTGGTATCAGATCAATACCGAAATTTGCAGCATTGCCCAACCCTAGTTCAAGGTGTGTGGTGCTGTAAGCTTGGATGTACAAAAATAAGAAACATGCCAAGACAAGAACCAAACTGGATGGCTCCCTGGAGTCATTCATTACATGTAGTCTAGACTTTCACTTTTGTGGTCAAATATTTGAGGGCAGATTATCATACTGGCTCTTTCGAAATCTAAGGTATGTAGTGAACACATATTCTTCAACTAGAGCAATCTACCACATCCTTTCCACACTCATACCTGCACTTTATATAAATAAATAAAAAAGAGCTTCTCGTGTTGTTGGAGACATTGTTTGGAGACCTTATTAGTGTCATTACTTTGCTGTTGGCTACTCCTAAATGAGACATTTTGTGTTTTAGCTGTTAAGTCTAGCTTCATTTAAAATATGGTTGATGTATGCAAAAAGTCACTAAAATTGTTCAGCAGAGTTAGATGACAGCAGAGTCTGATGAAGAGTTCCTGTAGGGCTTTGCTACTACAAGCAACGTCCATGTAATTGGAGTAATTTAATACTGTAACTGGGCATCTGCAACATCTAAAACTTTAGTACCTCAACTGCAAATGAAAACCAATTGCTAAAGTCAACAATAAGCAAAAATTCAATCTAAAGAGGCAGTTACACCCACAGAAACGCACATTAGCTCCATGGCACTTTCAGCACTGAAACACCACTTACCACAGCTTTACCTCACATTTAATCAGAGCTTGGTATCACAGCTACACTGAAATGCAGCGCATACACCACAAAAGCAGCGCATACACCCAACAGCTGGCATTCCTTGCACTTCGATAGGCACGCCGACAGTCCCGTCAGCAAGATTATTTCTGAGCTGACAAGACGACAACAAAATTTAGTCTTCTGATATTCTAGGACCTGAATCCACCTCTGAAGCAACAGGAGTCAAGTTATAGCTGTTGACCAGCCTAGTTTACTGCGGATCCACACACGTCTTCCTTTTAAAACTGTGTCCAGTGTCTGCTTTTTCACAGAAGGAATACATGCTACGAGCCATTCAATCAAAGTTGATGGGACATAGAGAATGTTTAAAGTTAAAGCTGTAAATTAGCTCCTTCATTAAATACTTTTCAGTTATCAGATGTTGAGTTGCAAGATGTGAATCCAGCTTTCAAATCAGAAATAAGCCATGATTTGAATTTCAACATTTTGCTACTATAAAATTTCATCATTCTCTAACAGGTCAAGCATCTTGTCATTCCCTGTCATCAACACTGATCGATAAGCCAACAGGGCAGGAGTAAATATTAATATTGGTGCTGTAAACAATAGAGCTCCACCATTAATCGACTTTGATCGTGATCAAGATTTTGACCGCCACAATTAAATGAACCTGATCGTCAACATTTACGTTCAAAATGCGAGCTCTGCTGCATGCATCTCTGATCACACACATTCTCAACCAGTAGTCTGCCAACCACCAGGGGGCGAACACAAGGCCAAGGCTTCATGAAGCTGCCTAAATAACGAGGGCGCACACCTTTTACAGTCCGCAGCTAGTTGTAGTATTCGTCGCTGTATTTAGCAAGTTTTCACTCGCCTCTACCGACTCTTTTTAAAAAAAGCGACTAGCGACATATTAAACGTAAAGACCTAAAGGAAACGGTGTGGGTGCTGTGCAGACACCTCCCCTGTCCAAAAGCCCTCAGAAGAGGCTTGGTCCTCACGCAGCAGAAGCTGCATTCAGAGCAGGAGATGATCACCTTTGCACCATGACCAGGCTGAAAATGAACGTACAAAGCTGCAGCTGGCTGATCCCGCGCTAGCTTACCGTCAGATATTACTGTTTTTAATGCAGAGTGTGGACATAAATACTTTAAAAGTTTAGTGTTGTGAGATGTTGCAGACTCCTAATTAAAGAAACAACTTACACTTAATAAAAAAAAAAAAAAAGGGTTTCTTTTCATCAATTTTTGCCTTTCTCACGACATCCCTCTCCAAGGTAGCATCTATTTCAACTATATTATATATTATCGATAGGACGTTCGGCTCTTTTCAGAGAGCTAGCTGTTTTGGCTCCCGAACGGCTCTTAATTTAGCATCTGTTGTAGCCCCATAGTTTACATTAACTTCTTGCATTATTTATCATCTATTCCAATTTAAAGTTTAATTTTTCACTAAAAATGGTTGCCACATAGTTTGTTTATAATTGGTGCATTAAAAATACATGTTTTTCCAAACACGGTGAATGAGCGTGATTAATAATCATGATTAATAAATTGATCAAAATAATCGTGATTATTATTTTGGTCATAATCGTGCAGCCCTAGTAAACGAGCAAGGTGACTATCAATATCAGAAGCTAAGGAAGTAAATCTGTTCTTTGGCAAATGTAGCTAATATGTATGCTCGCTCTTACAAAGCATATGGAACATGTTACCCAATTTCTTTTAAGATACAGTCACCTTTTTTTCTTTACTTTTGTTTTGGCATGTAAAGTTTTACATTTATCTCACAGTCTCACTGTCAAGTGTGTTAAATAATGCTTTAAATTAAACTTTCATAGCCCAAGTACATGTTGGGAACCCTGTGAATGTCAGACTTCACCCTGCCAGGAGAGCAAAAGGTCAAGCTGTCACTTGCAATTTGAATGAGCACTGGTAAAGGCCAATGATGGCACAGCTAGTCATCAATGAGGTCAAGCTTGTCAATAGCTACCAACAAGCACAATGGTGCTGAGACAACGAAACATGAGTGCTTAGGATAAAAAAAAAGTTTATTTCCTATCTAAATAAGGGGAAAACATGTACAAACCATGGTTGTTTTTTAATGATGTGTCTGCTTCGATAGACTGATTGAGGTCTAAAATGGATTTATAAATGCGTGTCATTTCCATCAGAGGAGACAGCGCCAAACTCATCCACCACACTGCAATGATGTCAACGAGTTTATCTCCTTGGATTACTCGACTGGCCAAAGCACAAACACTCAGGGATGGTTGCATCAGAGCAAAGGGCAACCGTTTCAGCTGAGGAGTTTATTTTGGGCCCTGACAGATGTGTATGACATGACTCCAGACAGAAAAAAAGACTCAACAAATCACCACTGTGACAAATCATCAGCCCAGCTCATTAAAGGAAAAACGGACCTCGCTATGCTCTGGGTCAGACAGAAGGTAGCTGGTCACCTTTTTTTGGTCACGGAACTGAAGGAAAGAAGTCTGAAAGTGAAGTAGGTTGAGTACAAGTGTAACCAAATAGCAAATCCGCATATATTCCCCAGTTTAACTTAAATCACATACATTGAATGTTTACTTGAGGTACATAACATTACTGACCTCATCAATCTCTTCTTACATCCAGAGATAGAAGTTTTTTATGTTATCGTTCCTCACAGCTTAAGGCCTTTATATATATATATATATATATATATATATATACATATATATTCTGGAAGGCGCTGGAATCTGGCCGCCTACTGCTTCTAGCAACTAGGATGGGTTAAATGCAGAGAAAGAATTTCCCAGGTTGGTAAATAAAAGTAGAATAAGAAAAATCTTTTGGTGATGAATCTTTGTGCTTTAGCAGCATCTAAAATTACAATAGAAAGGTTTAGGGTGTGAAAGGAACTTTTGTTTCAATATCAGTGTCCCCTTTTTACAGCATTATATAATCATTTGACGTGAACTGCAGAAAAAAGTCTCATAAAGTAGAATGTAACAAATAATCTAAAAGTCTACTTTGGCAGCAGTTATATAAATTCCTTCAGAAGTGGGACACATTTTCTTTAGCTGGTCATTTATCAACATCCTGTCCCTTAAAGGCTTTCACTTTTTCATATAAATGCAAATGCAGTTACCTAGGAGGTTGATCCTGCATTCAGATATATATATTTACTTGCAAAGACAGCAGTCCCAGTAAGTGGTGCTCTATGCCACCTATATATACCAAAAAAGGAAAGAACTTGCAATGTCCACTGTGGAGTCTACAGTTCAGAGTTCTTTTGATGGTTTACTTGAGTTCGGTAGGTATTTTCTGTTTTAAAACAACAATGGCGTCCAGTATAGTTCAGGTTCTTTGTTACCTTGTGGATATTATTTGATCAGCCTCTCATCAACTTGATCCACTGGTTATTGTTGTTAAAAATGGTGGTTACCACACAAATTCAGCGAGAAGATCCAGATATCCGGCAAACACGCGATCCCAAGCTGACCAATAAGAAGGAAGTACCTCCGCGTAACCATCTGCGTAGCAGGGGTGCACATCAGGTCTGGAAGAGGTGCGCGTCCAGCCTCAGCAGACCTACGCCGAGCTTACGGCAGTGACGCAGACGCCTTAAGCAGGTGAGACTTGAGCAACGTCAGTGCAGTCAGGTCACATGGAAAGCACTTAGATTGGTTTGAAATCGCACCCACATACAAGCAAATTCCACAATTTTCCACATTTTACAATTAATTCCAGTTTCATTGTTCGTGTTTTCCGCATCACGGAAATCCCGAAGTTTCAATACACTCGCATTAAACAAGCATGGTTTCTTTCAGCTAAATAATCTCAAGTATTGCTTTGAAAAGTAGATCTTATTCCAAGTTAACCCACCATTAGTTGTCTAAGTATTCTCATTCACTTTTTTCGTCTTGACATTTATATGTAAAAACTTGAAAATTTAACCTCATAAGACTGTTTTCATGACTTATCACCAAACTAAGAGGGTGTCCATTCTGACAAGTCGGCGACATGTTAAGTTGCCACCAGATGAACAGAAAAAAAAGCATGTCTAATAGAGATCATATATTACTAATCCATATTAGAACAAGCTTTGGTTGTATGTCAGCGATCCACAAGACTGATTCTGCAGCTCAGCATCTGTGGACACTGATAACATTGATATAAAAATGCACTGAAGAACAATTTTTTCTCATGACCTCAATAAATAAGCCATGCTTTAAAGCAGATTAGACGGCTAGAAATCCTTTGAAGTCGACAGACATGTCTTCCTACTAACACACGCAGCTTTTAAAAATGACAGAGGCACGATAAAGATGCTTTGTCCAACTCAAGGACACACTGCAGAGACAGAAGTATAACTTAATGGAGCAACAGTAATAAAGCAGTGATGTGATGATATTCACCTAAATAAAAAAATTATTCGCAAATAAATGAGTTACTGTTAAATTATTTATTTCTTAGGAGGGTTTTAAGGCTGCAACAGTTGCACCACCGCTTTTCAGTAGATAAAATAGAATTATATACAGTCTGTATTACGAAACTTACTCCCTGATGAATAATTGGCAAATGGAACCTCCTGATATATTTAGTCGAGTAAACATGAGGAATCTGGTGAAATTTCCCCTATATGTTGTGCATCTTTCGCTTGGATGTGTTTTTTACTACAACACATGATCCATATGTTAACTCTCATCATTATTCAGTATTTCAAAAATGTTCCTCAAACACAAGCATTTTGTGGCAAAGGCCTCAAAGAAATGGTCTGGCTCTTTTCCTTTTTTTTTTCACTCATGCAGTATCTTATTCACACAAAAGTGCTGGTTCTGTCTATGGGTCTAAGAGAGACATGGCAAATGCAAACACTGAGAGATCCAGGTAAAAGTAGCAAACGGTTAACAACTAAAGCTTGGCATGCACACTTTCCAGCTTTTATCTTCTGTGATTTTTATATGTATATCTCTGGTGCTCTCTTAAATACCAAAACTGGAGTGTTTTAACTTGTTAATACATGGGTACATGTGCTAGGACAAGCTTACTAAATCAATTTTCCAATGCTAGGAGTAAAATTTTTACCCTCAGTGCTCTGAGGGGTTTCACTGTATTCAGGATCGGACCAGAAACTACCGCTAACTCTCTTGGGATAAGCCTGTAACTGTGGCAAAATGAAGGTATAGCGCTACACTGTATGCTGCACGCTGTGTTAGACCACGGCATCGCTTTCTTTAGAGTAAGCTACCAGTGGTCTGGCAGACCGGTTAAAGCAAAATATCTTTCTAGCTTATTTGTGTACACAAGGTGTTGTTGTCAATGTCAGAGCCAGACTTTCTGCTGCATGAAAGTTTGTTTCTGGAAAAGAAAAAGTGATCTGGGCAGCAGCCTCTTTAAAAATAAGTGTGGTTTTGTTACATTAATGTAGCTAACTTTTGATAAACTGCAAAAATGGTCATATATGTTCACACCTAATAGTCCAGTAGACTTAGTTCAACTGGGGTTTGCAACATCCAGCCAGTCCGAGCTTTGCCGTCACTGCACTGAAACAAACCGAAATGTTTGAATGATATATTCCCCTCTTCACCTGGGTGGGTGCTGTATCGAGAATTACTGAGGTGGAAGACAAGGCAGACAATGAGCAATAAAACTCGCTTATCCATTGGTTAATGCAGGAAATGTCCATTTTCCCCACATACTTTATGCATTGCAAGTGAAGTGAGACCTACAGTACATTTTAAAGTGGACCAGAGTTAATTTCTTATGCTGCATTCACACCAGGATAGTCTAAGGGACTTTTGATTGGGTGAAGAATGCCTAGAAATCTTCTTCATCTATATTTGCTTTGCTTTCACTGCACTTTACTTAAGTGAAGCATACACCAGGACAATTTCACGTAGTTGCAAGAACAGCTCGCTAGGGGGCGATATTTCCCAAAACAACCATTGATCAAGAAGGAAAAAAAAAGTCATAAGAGTAATAAGCTGGAGAGGATCTAAAAAAAATAATTGTTTGCTACTTTGGTCCACACCAACTACAAACAAACCATATCGGTGTAAGCGGCCAGTGTGAGTGCACCTTCGATGCCCATCAGAGTTCAGTTCATTCACACCTCCCTCAAAAACAGACTGAGCAAATAAGAAGTTTAGGAAGGGCTGGTGTAAATGCACCCTTGGACACATTTGTATCAACTGATTTGAAGCCAATACTATGTAGCTGCATAGTAAAACCAGAGGGTAGCAGCTCAGCCTGTGGTGCTCGTGGTTGTAATTCAAAATTGTCCTAACTGGAAACAAAATAAATAAACAATGTGGGGGACATCCACATGAGATAAAATGGAGTAAGCTCTTCTTCTGAAGATACCACCATCTCTGGGAATGTCTTGTCATTATATCTGTGAGTATATTGTTTGCTCAGGCCTAAAGCAGCTGTTGAGACAAGCCATTTTATTACTTGTCAGGCAGGATTTGTAAAGTTGCTCCCATTTTCCTTTCAAGAGGCAAAAACCACCTCAACTTAGTGTATGAACGTTTTCCTGCAATAGTAGAGGGTTTGGGTTATGTTTTCTTCAATTATTAGCATTTTATTTCATCTTTCCTGCTCACATCTTCTAAATGCAGATTAAAACAGCTCATAGCAATCAGAGCTTAAACCAGTAAACTTGTGACTACAGCAGCGTGGTACAAAATACCAATTTCTTAAACTATTTTAAAAATTACTTGGGATTTTCCTCTCCATGTGCAGGCTTCCTGTCATCAAAAACACTGAAATGTGATATAAAAACAATGATAATGGTGGCAAAACATGGTTCCAAAGAAAAAACAGTGTTAAATACCATTAATTCCACTGTACCAAACTCAAGAGGCAGATACCTCAGCAGATAAACATAAAACTTGATTAAGATTTGGCAGATTGACCCTTTAATACACCCCAGCAGTGTTATTTTTCAGGAGGGAAGTTGTCATTGCTGCCACACAATCTGGTCAATATGTGAATATATGGAGCCGTGACTGGTGGACTAACACCACACCCAACCACCACACTCCTGTATGTGGCTCTGCTACCAATCTATCATTCCTGCCACCCTCGTGCTCCTTAAATTTTCAAATTGTTGACCAATTCTAGAGAAGATGAACAAAAATGTCTACTTCAGTAAGAAAAGCTTGTCTAAGTGTGCGTGTGTACGCTTATAAGCAGGAACTCCACTTCACTCAAAGAGCAGCGAGGCCCCGAGATTCCAACTGCGGTATGACTCACAGGATATGCGCGCGAGCTGGTTTGCTAGAGTGCGCGCGTGCGCCTTGCGCAACGGTGAAAACCTGTCTGGAGAGCGGTGAGGAGCCAGAGGAGTGTGTGGATGTGTGTCCTTGGTCTGGCACGACACACAGAATCAAAACATTCCTCCTCGCGCGCCTGAATCAGCTAAATCTATAAGATACCACAAAAGATTATGTTTTTACACATTTGCAAGGCATTTATTTGCCCATAATTTCCCAGATGTTTTTATACAAGCTACTTCTGGGCCCGTAAACGCACACATAGGGGACACACCTCCATTTGACATTGGCACATAGGCAATGGAGCGGCAGAGCAACAGCAACCCCTCCTCATGAGTCCTTGACTAACTCCCCAACCTCATTCTCTTCGTCTCCTATTGGAAAAAGAAAAAAAACGTCTTTCTTATGCGTAAATAAAAGCCATTGCACCGTAAAACCAGCAGTCCTGCAGCCCTAACTGTTTAAAAACAGCACAAAGGGGAGGGATGGATGCGCTTTTAGCTAGGAGGTAATAAAGACGTGGCGAAAAGAACAGCTCATGCGACTCAAGTTCATGCGAAGCAAACATGTCAATACTGGCCTATTTTCTCCCTGCATCAGATTTGAGTCATGCCATTGAACTATCATGCACATTGTAGAAAAGAGGAGGGGGGGGGAGGGCAACAAAGAGCCGCTGGCTGTGCCACATGTGCGCGTCCATAACGCGCACTCTTTCTTAACGTGTGTTACAAGCTCTAGCGTACTCAAAACACCTTGTATTTCTACGTTAAAGCGGATATTCAAATGTTTTTTACCTTATGAGTTGCATGTGTACGATAATTGTGAAGCGCGTGGAGTATCTAAGGCTACCCTTTACATAATGTAATAATAATACGATGGACCACCTTGCATCCGTTTTGCATTTTCAACACCAAGCTCCTGCGAGTGAGAAGAGAAGAAAACCTTTTTTTTTTTTTTTTTTTTTGTAGTTTCACGGCTATTGTATTGAATACATGGGACATTCCCTGACTTTCTGAAAGAAACACTGAGCAAAAACAACTTGTAATAAATGACTGATCTGTTTTGCATGAAGAAAAGAAAACAAAGAAAAAAAGGGGGGTAACTAACTCACCTTCTTTACGAGCAGACAGCAACCAAAGATCTTCGTGCAAATTCAGACTTCTAAATATATAAATGGCAACTCTCCTCCACTTGCGCAATGTCTTCTTGCTTTCTTTCCAACCTGTCCCTCTTGTTTTCCCGCTAATCTGTTATTTCACTTTTTCCCCCACCTCCTTTATTTTCCTCTGTGCCTTCTCTCCCCGTGTTTGCTTTTTTTTCCTCTTCTCTCTTTTCTCCAGCAGGAAGAAAATTCAGCAACCAGAAAAAATATAGCGGTCAATCAAAAGGCAAGATGGAGCCTTGGAGTTTGTAGGGGAATCAAAAAGTTATTTGTAGATTAATCGACAATAAATCCAAGCAAAGAGGGTTATCTTAACTCCAAAATATTTTAAATGTTATTTGATAGAGGTCTGGGACCGGACAAAAAGCTGCTGTGGCATCGGGAGAAAATAGCTTGTTACAATTTTTGGTTCCCCCCTCCTCGTATTATCAAGATTGGTACAGTCCGTCCTTCTAGAGCTCGTGGAGCAGAGCCGGTGTTGTGCCCTAAAGTGAATCTCTGCCAATACAGCACCCCTGCAGCTGTAATTAATCAGTTAAAGGACTTGCAAAAGCAGATTTTCTTTATTAGTATGAACGTACTGTCACTTACATGTGTGTGTTATGTCGGTTTTATACCGAGAGGAACGGCCGCAGACTAGAGAGAGAAACAGCGACACAGCGTTAACAAGCTGCGCGGCCGTCTAATCAGTTTCTGGCAGACATTCACTTTAGGGCACAACACCAGACGAGAGACTGTTCCCGCCCGGGTCTTGAGTCAGCAGGTAAACAAACGTACCTGTAGTAAATCTAAATACAGATCGGAGATGAAAAGCAACGGGTGTTTTCTGCTTCTGTGAGCCCAACAAAGAGACTTCAAACCTGAAGCGGTGGTCTGAGACCTCTGCGGTGTCACCAGCGGGTGTTGTTGCCAGTTTAACTGTTGCAAGCATTTCCTTCTCAAAACATTTAAAACCTTTTTATAATGTAAAGTTAAACAGTATTCTGTAACAACAAATTTTAAAAGTAAAAATAATGTTAATATTTAAGACTAAAGTAAATATACACAGATACACAGAATATTTAACTTTCTTACAGGGCAGATGCCATTTCTACTGCCTTACAACATCAAGAGCTACACAAAACGCTGCTCACGTTAACTGACAGGTGTCACTTGTAATATTGTGAAAATTTGATTTAGAGCATAATTTGTAACATCTATGGTCAAAGATAAAAACTAATGATACAAATATATTACCTTTTTTTTTTTTTACTTTTAATGTGTTTATTTAATTTCTTGTGTCCCCACTCACACTGAACTATTAATTTCCTGTAATCAGACATGAGCTACAACTAACCTATAGTTTCATACACCTTCATAAGAATGAATGTTTACCTTCCATTCTCATGTTTGCGAGAAAAGAAGAAATCTTTATCCTTACAAGGTCTTACAATCAAGTCGAACCTAGCACAGATGAACAATGGCACAAGTTTACCTTGTGATAATTCAATGAACTCAAAGTAAACCAAAATGCAGAGGCAATATGTAAAAAAAACTTTACTGCTTCCAAAGGACGTATGATGGTAGGTAGTAACCAAGTATTGATAATCAAATGAAATGATCATCAGCATGTGTGAGCCCAGTTATTACAGCATATGTTTTGTCAGCACATCTGAAGCATTTAGGTATGCTAACAAAATGGCAAGGAGGAAAAGAAAGTTGCATCTGAACAAACAACAAAGCATCAGGAACAATGTTCTTTAGACAAATGAAACCAAAGTGGAGATATTTGGTCATTATTTACAGCAAGTTTGAAGAAAACCGCATACAGCATATCAGTCCAAATATCTCATAAGCAACTGTCAAACACAGTGGTGGAGGGCTGATGATTTGGGCTTGTTTTGCAACTACAAGACCAGAACAGCGTGCTGTCATTGAGCTGAGCATGAATCCCTCTCAGTACCAAAGTATTCTAAATAGTGTTTATAAATAACATCATTCTGCCTTTGTTTTAAGTTTTTTAAATAATGGATTTGTAGTTTCCTGTGTAGTTGTCAGTACTAAAGTTCAAGCTAATTTTAAAAGTTGCAGATTTATGTTTTTGCTGTATCTTAGGGTCTCAGATTTTCCACAAAAGGGTTAGAATAAAATGCACGAGAAAAATAATTCGTACAGAATACTAATCTGTTAATTAACTATAACTGGAGCTCTCTGGGTCAGAGAGAATTTGATTGGCTCAGCATGACATGCACTGGGTTAGAGCCTTGGGTTAGCTTTATGTCAAATGCCCACTGAATATGAAAGCAAGTAGGGAAAAAAAAGGCAAACAGACATGCAGCTAAATATGAAAAATCCCTTAGCAGTCTCATTGGTGATGCTAAGTATTCCATCAGCTTTAAATGTTACACTTGGTCTGTACTTAGAGTGGTTCTGCTAACTTACATAAAAATGAACCAATATGGAAGATGGTTTGAGTAATGTAAGGTTAACTATGTAAAAACCTAATTTACAGTATTTAACTTGTTATGTGCATACCATAAATTCGAACACATTTTTTAGGACTTTAATAAACAAATGTTTAATTGCACATTGAACTTTGAACATTTACCCACATAGTAGTTGACATTTCTACATCTCTCTAAAAAAGCTACAATGAACTCTTTCATATAGAAGCAGAAGGAAAAGTAAACATTAACATTTAACCCAGCTGAGTCTGTACTGCTAGTTGAGACAGAGTGGAGCTGCTGAGAATGATGGTTATGTAAGTCGGGTCATAGTTTCCCCAAGTGACATGCATAGAGTCATGTTGTATTGCCATTGGATGACCACATAGTTTCCTGTGTGTGCTTCCGAGCAACATTTAGACTGGAAAATGACAACAACATTACTGCAATATTCCTCTGAGGATTAATAATGAATGTGTGGTTCCACATGGTAATAATAATATTTAAAAGGATTTCTTGTTGCTGTACTGGCGGTATGATTAGGCTTTTGATGACAAGTGGTGAATTTCAGAGCATGTAAAATGTTTGAATTTATTTAGGAATAAAATATTTTTACTGTGCATGTGTATGTACTTGATGTGTATACGAATGTGCATAGTTTATAGCTTAATCTCTTTGCATTCCTATTTGAACCAGCTTACATAATGATCCCTTGCTTCTGTCAAGCAGTGGTGAGCTACATATCTGTTCCACCAGAACACATTGGTGCACATTTAAATAAGAAATCGTGCCGCTGGATTCAGCCCAAATTAACACATACAGTATAAATGTCCTCACACTTCACTTGAATAATTAAAAAGGAAACTTGTCCTGCTGTGCTCAAACTTTACATCTACATTAGGGAGGAAAAAAATCAGCATTTTGTTCAGATGACTAGTAATTTGTTACATTATTTGCTACATTCAAAACGGAGATAGTACCTGCAGATAACTACAGACACGTTCAGAGGCAGCTGTAAATGGTGCAGTTGTGGTCATTGCTTATCTTGGCCTTGCAGCTGTGCATCCCGGCAGGATTAAAGCACATGCAGTTGACCTAACACACCCTCCAACATAAGCACTAGATAGCTGGTTGTGTCAACGAGAAGTGAATCAGCATCCTAAACAGGCATAGTTTGTGCCGATATTTCTGCCTTAATTTAATGATGTTCTCAAAAATAGTGGACCCTCTGTTTGTGTGTGCTGTAAATCAGATTGTTTGTTACACTTTCACATATGTGGGAGTAAGTCACTGAGGTGAGTCAGATTTTCCTCTGCTGATTAGAACCTATGTTTTTAAGCCACAAAACCCTGGGTTTCCCAGATCTACAAAGGGCTTAAAGGGCCAATATTGCCTACTGTTTGGTTAGAGTAACTGATGATGCAGAAGCTTACTCCAGGATGTGTCAGGGGACAGTTACATTATCACTGTGTGGTCACTGGTGAAGCATAATGAAATTTTAACAACTAAAGAAGTTCCAAACCCATTTTCAGCTAAAGAAACTTCTAATTAGCTGGTTAGCTTAACATTGCCCAAAGATTGAATACTGGCTAACATTTAACACAGCTCATCTTCAAAAGTAATGAAATTTACTTACTCAAAAACATCTTTTTTGTATAGACTACACATAAATGTCAGTGTTAAAATAATTCTTTACAAGAACATTGGGATGTATCTGCTAGTTGCTAACAGGTTAATCTACAGGAGTAGGTGCATATGAATCTGTGGGTACCATATGAGATTTTGATACTGGACAACTTCTGGTTTCTGTTTTTAGCGTGTTTGTAATGCGAATAGTTCTGACTTCTCTTTTTTGTGTTGTCTTGGCCTGGATATCTAATGTCCATTATCCATACAGGCTATCCTTTGATTACCTTGGAAGTCTCACAACTTTGGTTGTTGACCCCCACATGACTCTGTCATCTGATGATAGTCACAAGAAAGCAAATTAGCAAATATCCAAAATGTCAGTGACAGTTTAATATAATTGAGTTTATGTTTCAAAATGCTCACACAACCCCTCCACATTGCTGGTTGCCGGGGCTAACACACAAACCCAGCCCTTCGGATAAACTGAAGCCAATCCAGGACTTACTGGTCTGGGAACACGGGACCCACTGGATGAGCCTGCTAGGTACAGAGAAGCCTGAATGTATCTGCTCCTGTTGTTGTTTGAAGAATGAATTTCTGTAAAATACCTGTTGGTAGTCTCTCTCTTAGCTGAGTTAAGACATTGCATCCATTTTCAACCACTTTTTTTAAAACCATAAAGAACCCGTAACAACCCCAGACTTTAAACAAGCCAACACTGCTCATGATCAAGCACGTCTACTCTACCAAGGAGTCATCGCGGACTGAAGTTTTTTTCTTGACCACATCTATTACATTAGCCATTCTTGAATATACACCATCAGTGTGTGCGGTCTATAGAGAATTGTTGCACTGCTCGTGTCAGCCACACATAGCTTCAAGTATAAACATGTAGTTGTTTTTGTTCCACTGACAATGGAAAGGTTAGCAGGAAGAATAAATTATGCCCATGTACAGTAATACCATATAAAAACAGACAAGAAGCCTAGAAAACAATCAGCCTGGAAAAGGTTTTGTTTGTTTTCTGATAAAATATTGGCTGCTGAGAGACAAAGACAAGCCAACAGCTACATGTTGAGCAGGATGTGACATTACAGAGAGCTTAACTGGCACCGCATGCGGCATAACATTCAAACAACACCTGACACTCAAATTTCTCAAGGACCCTGTGGTGCCAGGGTCAGCTTACTTTAAATTTTTTATCCGAGTAAATTTTACAATTTGCTCACCTAGACTGTTGATTGTGCAGGATGCTGCCGCCACCCACCCTTCCATTATAATCAAGTTCCCCAACTGTGTCGATCAAATACCAGCCTGAATGATGTAATTCACCATAGTGCTATTAAAGTGATGAGATTTCAGCTTAATCATGATTGAACTGTTGGGAGACGCAGAGTTACGGGAGGTTCAGGTTGTCGGTCATTTAATCAGGCACAGGGTAAGGAAAAGTCACTATTTCTGTTTCCGTACATATCAATCTGCTGGGTGTATGGAATAAAGCTTGTATGCTGATTGGTCAGTTTCATGTCAGACCAGCCAGACAACATTTGGAGGTGATCTAACTTGCACTGAGAGTAGATTAGAGCGAGGTCAGAGGAATATAAACCAATGAACTATAGATTATTTAATCTAGGTATACATTTTCTCTGTTTTTGGGGAATTAGTAACTCATTTGACAAATAGCTTGTGTCTTGTTTTGAGCTCCAAAATACTCCGGCAGTATCTTTATGGCTTTGTCTATTTGCTATCAGGTGCAGAGTCAAAATTTTAAATGGCATTTTACATTTCGTCCTTTTTTTCCCCCTTTAAGAAATATTCTAAAACTGCCTTTATGCAACAAGTCTTCCAGTCAAATTAATGAAAGCCTTGCTCACTCTGAAACAAAGCTCGATAACTCGTCCTTGAGGGCTGCTGTCCTGCAGGTTTTAAGTTTTTCCGTTTCAACAGACCTGATTCATTGAATCTGTGATTATACAGAACGCAACAACAAGCTGTTAGATCCATTTGATTTTATTCAGGGAGACATCTCAAATCTAGTGAAGGTAGGACTTTTAAGAACCATACTCACCTTGTAATCTGACTGGAAATAGTCATGAAAGCAGCCCCTTGTAACTACTTTATTCTTCTTCTTATTATTATTATTATATTTTTTCACTTTCACTTTGTTCTTCAAGGTCAGTTGACTCAAACTTTGATGGATGCCTCCTTCTTTTCTTTGACTGATCATGTGAAATGATTGTAATCAGAGAGGGAAAGCGAGTGCACTTGCACAGGCGACAAACCTTGTGCTGCAAGTATGTTATTACTTTAGAATGTCAAACACCATCTGGCCATCATTTATGCTGGTGGAGGTCTTCCTTTCATCATTATCGGACAAAAAAAGGGTACAAAACAAGGCAAAAAGAGAGAAAAAATACCCAGTAGGAGCTGGGTAAATTACACAGGGACAGAAGATGAAAGTAGGAGGAAATGCCGCATAAGCTTTGAGAGCATCCTTATTTTACAGGGTGAGCTGGCATTGAATAACTGATGTGGCCTTAATGATACAGGCTTTTCTAAGCTTGTGGTTTGCAAACCTTGTGTTAATTTATAGGCATATATGGAAATATGTAGTGCTCTGTGTCTGTGTTCTCAGAAACATCAGATCTTTCCTAAATAAGAAATAAGACTTCATACATTGGTGTTTGTGGGCTGCACGGTGGTGTGGTGGTTAGCACCGCAGCCTCACAGCAAGAAGGTCGCTGGTTTGAGCCTGGGCTGGGAGAGGTTCAAATCTGGGGGGGCTGGTGGCCTTTCTGTGTGGAGTTTGCATGTTCTCCCTGTGTATGCGTGGGTTCTCTCCGGGTTCTCTGGC
>JBAMHW010000005.1:16816480-16845316 GCA_037177495.1 Rhadinocentrus ornatus | reverse complement strand
TGATTGGTTGTTTGTCCCTATATATGTTGGCCCTGCGATGGACTGGTGACCTGTCCAGGGTGTACCCTGCCTCTCACTTGAAACACTGCTGGGATAGGCTCCAGCTTACCCCGCGACCCGTTGTGGAATAAGCGGTACAGATAATGATGATGATGACATTGATGTTTGTCTTTATTATTCATGATTCATGTTTGCTAATGTGTGTACTGAGATGCAACTTAGCGTTTGGAGCATATATGTCCTATTTTGTCTGCTGGGATGCAGCTTGAGCTAAATTGTTAGAACAGCTTAATTTACCATGAATTTTCCTCTTTTTTCTTATTGCAACAGCCTTAACTTTACAAATTCTTTAGTGTATTTATATCTGGTGCTTCAACATAAATCAAACAAATCAATCAGCATTACCAGGAGAGCTTTTCTCTTCATGTATAAAGATCTCAATGACCAATGACCACACCCTAAAGAATCCTTACTTACAGACCGCAGGTTTCTAATAGTTCTTAATTGTAAAATAGCAAAGAGTCTTCAGTTATCAGGCTCCTCTCATGTGAAACTGGCTCCCAGAGGCAGATTTGTCTTCTTAACCCCCAGCTGAAGAAGTGTAGTGTCTAATTATTAGCAACATGTGGGTAGTATAAGTATATTTAGATGTCTTAAACAATTTTAGGTATAAAAGTCTATTTCTGCAATATGAAATGGATTCAGCAAACACAACCGACCTTTGGAATAGACAGTATCACAGAGTTTGGTCAAATCAATACACCCCTTGAGACACAGAGCCACGTGTCTCCATATGCAAGTCCTATGGTCAGACAAAGGTCAGTCTAGGATAGTAAGAACAAATAAAACGGCTGCCATAGTATGGACAGACAGGTTTTCATATTGATCCTAAGACCTCCAGATTTTCTGCAGAAATCTGTTTTTGATGCCTGACTTTTTATTAAACATGAAGCTGGTGTCCGGAGACGTTTTTGCCTGAAAGCCATTTTTTCCACATCATCTGATTCAAGATACATCAAAAGAAACATGGTTGTCCTTCATGACTCTGACTCTGCTGGAAGTCCTGCTTCTTCACTGTCATCGTTACCCTATAGATGCTCAGGGAGGGTAATTCCTTTGCTAGACTACATTTAATGAACTGGTATTATATAAATACAACAACTGTATGATAAATTAGATTTAGTTGGATTATTACAAGTGGCTTGAATTGGATTTGACCTCACTGGACTTGCATTGAACTTATTTACTCCCTGAAAAATGTGCTCTGAGGTGAATTATCTCCGGTTGAACTTAAACAAATAAATTGTTGTTGATTTAGACCCGAAAGGCAATATATGCACACTGTTTAAGGCTCAAAGAGCAAGGTTTACAGAAAATATTATATTCTTAGAAACACATCTAAGACATCTCATTACTGGGGGTCATTTTATGATTGATTTGCACTTTTAGTGAGAAGATGCTGAATTCTGTAGAAGTAACAATAGACATCAACTCACCTGTGAGTTCAGAGTGATAATTAAGTTCACAGTTAGTCACTTTCTAATTGGAAAAAAATTTTTTTTCCTGCTCGTTTGACCCCAAAAATAAACCCCGCTGGCATTATCTCTACATTGTTATTTCCACATTTTATGTTCTCTTTTATGTTTTTGCTTCTTTTTGCTCAGTGAAAAAAGTCTTTTGCAGCATAGCCTAACAGCATTGTCATATTAAGCCTTTACGCTGACGTGCAAACTTGCCTCAGCCTCTGCTTCTGTATAAATCCTGCTGCCTAGTCTCTACCAACACACACTTTTACACACAAACCTAGACATAAATGCATCAGTATCTCACTTTGATTAAAGGGCAAGTGGATTTGTTTGATGCTTAAAGTGAAAAGAACATCAGAAATAACTCTCTTTATGCAGCGCAGACATCTTCTTTGGAGCTGTCTGAGAGTGTGAAGAGGCTTTGGTAAGATATTAGTTTTATAAGAGAAAGCACCAGGGGAAGGGGAGGAAGAAGAGGCTTGTAAAGTCCAGCTAAGGTTCTTTTACGTCTTATTTGGGAATGTTATATTTTGATCTGGAGCTCTTCTGCTCTTGAGAGGTCAGTGATGCTGACATTATGGGTTTTTAAGATCATTATTCCACTGATGAAACCATCCTGTTTGCCCTAAAGACATCTTGGAAGTAAATCCTTTATTTTCTCTGCTAATGAGCTATAGATGCATGGAACAATAGCTTAACAGGATTCTTTAATTCCAGTCTACAACTGGCCTGTTAATTTAAAACTTCTGAGGATTATCTTTTCAGGTGAGGATGCTTGAGAATTTCTCCATCTGATGACTCTTCTATGCAGGTCATTATTGTGCAGTGCTAATATTGAGCTAATACAATATCTTTGTGAAACTTTCACAACTTTTTTCCCAATAATTCTCCTACAGAAACACAAACTTTTTTTTTCTTTTGTAAATGTACATGTAATAAACTAATCAGAAATCCAATCTCAGGGTATTTTAACTACATTTTAATGTTGGAGATGTTTATTGGTGAAGCTTTGCACATGACTGAAGGTCTGAAGACCCAGGACTAATCAAACCTTACATTGTCATAAGTGAAAACTCACTGGTCGGTTTGGCAGGTAAATAATGTTAGTTCTTTGTCTTTGACAGGGGTAGAGCTAGAGGGGTGGACAGGGGGCACTGGCCAACTCTGATATTTGATTGTTACCTCAAGTGATTGACAGGTTACCGGAGAAGGAAAGAAATGTCTTTCCAGGCACACATAGATCACCAGTCTCATTACATCAGTTTGACATTTGGCTAAACATTTCTAAAAATGATTTTATTCATGTTCAAGTACAACTGCTAATGTTATGAAAAGCTAGCTTAATGTTAGCATGAAGCTATGTAATAGTTTCAACCTAGTCAAATGCTAGCACTGGATTAGTTTTAAGATAATCTGGGGAAACTAAGCCATATTTACTTTGCAGTGAGTTTATTAAAGGACTACCCATCAACTCCAGCAAGATTTTTACATTGGAGCTGAAATCAAACTATAAAGATGCTGAAAGAGCATCTCAGTTTCCAAGTAACTTAGTGCTGACTAATCTAGTGCAACATGATCCAGATTTATTTAAACAGGTTAAACAGGCGGCTGGTAAGTTGGTATTAAATTAAGCTACAGCATGAAAATGCATAGATACATGTAAATGTGTATATAGGTATTCTATATACGTAAATACCAATGTTTATTGTTGATTGTCCTTTCAGTTCTTATTTGTGTATTTTCTTTTTATTTATTAGCAGTAGCTTGCATTCTGAACGTGTTGGTGCTGCTGCAACAATTCAATTTCCCTTCCGGTATTATTACAGTTTTATCATTCTGAAAATGTTTAGAAAAATAGTCTGTAACCAGCCTGATTTTATAGGAAGATATAAAAAGGAAGAGAAGAGGTGATATTGCTGAGTTTTTAGCAAGAATATATATCAGGTTGAAACGGATCCAGGAGCAGTATCAGAAATCCCGACGACTCTCGGTGTGGAGCTAGCAATACAAGATCTAGACTACCCCTGACAGTAGGGGACATGTGGTACATTTTTAACTTCTGTTTAAATGTTGAAAGTTAGATGGCCAAATTTATCCTTAATAGTCCTGTGCCTATTTTTTAGGCCAAGAAAATTACATACCCATAATAAAACAAGTATCTAACTGCAACCACATCTATTTGATTAATTTTGGAGTCATAGCGAAGGGAACACTTGAGGAATTTGTCTAAATTTGTGTCAGAGTGGGATGGTTGTGAGAGGACCCAGGTGCCGGCTGACAAATCAGAAGGCAGACTGGTTCAGAATTTAAGGTTTAACAAAAAGGAACTGGACATTTTCCTCACAGCAGTGTCAAGCCAGATGTTTTCGTTTTATTATTATTTTTATACTTACTTTTAGTTCAGAGACAGTTATTAGTAATGGGAGTTTATGTTTGTTCAGAATGGGGTATGTTTGTTTGTATATGTGTGAGTTTGTGTGCGATTGTGTGTGAACTATTATGAGGTGTGCCTTTTTATTTATTTATTATTTTTTATGTGCGAAGAAATTTTACTTTAAATATGCATAATTTGTTTTATTATGTACAGCACTTTGTGTTGCTTTGTGTATGAAAAGTTCTCTATAAATAAAATTTTATTTGATTTTGATTTGACATAGACGAACCAGGAAACACGGCTGGTACATGACACAGACAAAACATGACAAGAAAACTACATGATATAACGGCTACAATGAACTGGCAAAGAAGAACTAAAATAAATGGGCTTCAAAGGCGAATTTATACTCGCGCGGCGTCTGTGTCACCGCCGTAGGCACTGCGTAGCTCCGCGGAGGCCCCACGCACACCTCTTCCAGACCTGATGTCCACCCCTGCTATGCAGGCGGTTACGCAGAATTACTTCCTTATGATTGGTCAGTTTGAGTTTCCTTGTTGAATTTGTGTAGTAACCGCCATTTAAAAAAAAAAAAAAAAACACCCAATGGATCAAGTTGATAAGAGGCTGCTCAAATTATTTCTTTGTTTTATTCCACAAGTTAATGAAGACACTAAACCATACCATTGTTGTTTTAAACCAGAAAATAAGTATCGGAACTGAAGTTAAACATCAAAAGAACTCCAACCTGATGAGTTTATCGGCCGATACCACCCCTGCTGCCACCTTCAGGTTAGGAGGAGAAACTGCAACACGACACCAAAACGACGCGCACCCCCTACGCTCGAGTGCGAGAGCAAAGTGAGTTAGTTAAATCAAACCAGGTGCAATAATGACAGGAAGCAGAAAGCAAAACATGACAAGACCATAAAGACAGATTTGTAAATGTGCACATATGTGTTACTGGTAAAGAATATATGTGGATGATGTAGATGGGACATAGCACAAATGTAAAAGTTTTAGGTTCTCCTAAAAAAAAAAAAAAGAACAAAAGCAAAAATATCCACTTTCAGAATGAAAATGATGATCTCTTTGTGATGATGCAGCTGTACCTCTATTAAATTATAGTACAATATAAACGTCATCTTTTGCAAAGGCCAACCCTGATCAAGTGAAGCAGAGCAAACTTAGGGTTTTAGTTTTAGTACATACACTTCAGATGAGGTCTGCAAAATGGCCATTTTGGTACAGTTTGGACCCATCTCTTCTCAAAGTTCCCTAAATTGGGGGACTTAAGTACAAGTATTATTTAATTAGAGGCTTTTAAAAAGCAATCTAAGAGGTGTAAAACTAAAGAAAACTAAAGTTTTCTTGATCAGGATCCTGTTCGAGGAGGTAAAGGTGGTGGACAGCAACAAATACTTAGGTGTGCACCTGGAGCTCAGACTGGACTGGAAGATCAACACAGGTGCTGCATATAAGAAATGAAATGAGAAGGCTATATCCCTAAGAAGCTCAGATGATTCTTCAATGTATGCAGCAAACTGCTGAAGATAATATTCCAGTCTGTAATGGTCAATGCCATTGTGTATGCTGTGGTCTGCTGGGGGAGCACTGACTGCAGGGAGGCCAGCAAAATCAATAAACTGTTTCAGGAGGCTGGTAAGTTTCATTGGACAGAACCTGGAAACAGTCAGAGACACTAAGCTAGGTCAGGTTAAAACAGACCCAGGATCAGTATCCGCAACCCTGGAGAGCAAACTGGTCTCCGTCATGGACATTTATTCACACAGGAGACTGCTGCAGCTCTGCTTTTACAAGGAAAGGTTTAAAAAACAATTAAACCACTCCTTTTCACAATAACTGCACAATAAATCCCCCATGTGTGAGAGATGATCCCAGCTCTGTTATTCTATATTGCATCCATATCAAATTTTGTACATAGTCTTCCAGTGTATATTCATTTTTGCTTTTTTTTTTTTTGTCTTGTTTAATTGCATTAACATTTTCTCTCTCTCTCTCTTTTTTTTTTTTTTTTTTTTTTTTTTTTACCTCTGATGGCTGCTGTGAGAAATAAATTTCCCTCCCAGGAAATAATAAAGTACATATTCATCTATGTCTACCATCAATCTGTCTTTCAATGTTCCAATAACTGTAATTTCTTATTGACACTAAAAAAAAGATCACAGCCAGCTGTAAACGCGGTGACCGCCTCTTTCAGTGCTCTCAGCTATTTTTGCATCAGTTATTTGAGGAGCACATGCCTGCTAATTGCTGAGTTCTTTGGGGGTGGTAAACATTTTTTATACAGTGCCCCTTTTAAACTATGCATATAAAAGAAAAAAAAGCAGAATAAAACTTATTGCATAAATGTTTAAAAACAATTTGTTTCAAAGCAGGAGCAGTGGAACTGTGGTCGTCAGCATTTCAGGCTGCAGAAACATTTGCATGCTGGTGCAAATGCGGCGGCGCTTTTTAATGCATGTGATATGAGACAGCTGTGGAAAAACAAGGGGTGAGGTGGGGGTGCAGTTGGGGGAAAGAGGGGGTGTGTCCCTACACGATTGGCCCAGTGGAATGACTCCAGTGTAAGTGACATCACAACTTCCTGACCTACTTAAAGTGTCCATGACGTCACAAATGTCTCTTTCAGTCTGTCTCCCTTTTTCTCTGTCACCCACATCAGCTCTCATATACAATGCCTTCCCCTCTCTCACTCTTTCCCTGTTCCCATCTCTGGATGCATCTGTATTTTTTCCACCCTTTTTATGATCACACAAGGCCATGGGAATAGAGTTAATGATGGGAGTGTGGCTGGGACGAAAGAGGGGACTCATCTTCTGTTGCCAATAACCCACTTTCTGGAGATTAAAGCTATACTGATGAATATTAATGAGCTGGAAAGCAGCATTGTCCCCAAGGATGTGACAAAACGAGGCGGCAAGCTTCCACCATATGGAAAGCAGGGGTCTGTTAACTGATTTCATGTTAATATGTGCATTTTCAGCAGAAATGTGCTACATTATTCCACTGTACATTGTATTACATTGCTGTGTTACACAAGTAGGTGAAAAATACCACACACTGCTAATGCAAACAGTATGTGAACACAGTCCAAGGCTTTAGATCATGTAACGTTCCACATCTGAAATTATATAACTAACCCACAGCCACTCATTTACACTGTGAGTAGATGACAAGGTTGTAACGAACACGGTGACTAAAAAGAATCTGGTTTTGTAGTGAAGTTAAGAATAATTATAGTAGAGAGATCATACCCATTACATAAACCAACAGAATAGTTATGTTGATATGCAAAGCCTCTATAATGTTATGAGATTTCCTCTTGGGATGGAGCTTTACTATATATGACAGTTATTTTTGTTTGTGTGTTTTATTTTTACCGTATATATTTCACTAGTATCTAGTAAATCTGTTTTGAAATATAATACATTTTCATTTTAAACTCTTACAGTTCTCATTTATGTTCTCAGGATTTTTCCTGTTTACTGACCTCATACTTACCTCAAGTTGCATGCAAACATGCACATGTACATATACTTGCTTGTGGAGAAGAGTTTATTACAGCCTTATATAAAATAAAAAAAATAATGATAACAATAGTAGCAATAATATTAAAGCAAATACAGCTCTGGTATCTGAATAGAATCTGTATATATGAAAATTCAGGTATCGGAATAAGATCAGTATCGGCATATAGCCTCATTCAGGTATCGGAATAGGATTGATATCGGCATAAATCCACATTCATGTATCGGAATAGGATCGTATCGGCATATATCCACATTCAGGTATCGGAATAGGATCGGTTTCGGCATATATCCACATTTAGGTATCGGAATAGAATCGGTATCGGCATATATCCACTTTCAGGGATCGGGAAAGAATCGGTATCGGCATATATCCACATTCAGGTATCGGAATAGAATCGGTATCAGCATATATCCACTTTCAGGGATCGGAAAAGAATCGGTATCGGCATATATCCACATTCAGGTATCGGAATAGAATCGGTATCAGCATATATCCACTTTCAGGGATCGGAAAAGAATCGGTATCGGCATAGATCCACATTCAGGTATCGGAATAGGATTGGAAGGGAAAAAATGTGGATGGCGTGTATCCCTAATTTCCTCCAGCCGTGAAAAAATAAAGGCAGTACATCAATGTCTTAGCTAGCACTGATCTGAATCAAAAGTCTGAGATGAAATTGATCTATGTGTTTGATGTTGTACAAAACATGTTGTAGATGGTAAGTTTTAAACAGGGTTTATCACTGTACTTATTCATTTATTTTATTTTTTTCAAAAATTTAGGAAATGAGCAATTATGTTGCTTTTTTTCATGCATATATTCTTCATATATGGATCACATTTATATATTTGATAAATTTTTGCTAAATATGAAACCAAAAGCCAACATTTAGCTCTTTGACGTGAAAAAGGTTTCTTTGTGTTATTTTGTATTTCCTTTGCACAATAATATATAACAATAAATTACTTTAAACAAATGGTTGAGAGATTAATTGATAAAATAATAAAAATAGTTTTATGATCAAAACTTTTATAGGTAAGGGCGTAACATAACACCTTTACATATTCAAACCAAGTGGTTGAGATGGCTCAGGCAGGTTTATGTCCACATATGTCCACTACATCTAAAGGTTCTTAGTAATTTTACTGTATGTGACATCTTAAACCTCTTTATCAGCCAGGTTGGACACTACTCACAAGTACAGAGGCCAGATCATGTCAAGCAGAATCCTTTTACATGCAGGAGGTAATTCACAGCCAGCACATTTACTGATGTTGCCTCACACTCTTTTCTGTTGGAATGTTTTTAGCTCTTTCAGCGATTTTGCTCATTTGTCTGAACACAGTTAGTATTGATATCAAGATAACAGTCTCACTGACCATTCTAGACACACTTTGCAATTTCTTTATCTTGCATTTTGCACAATGCAATGTCTCCTGAGGGCTTTACCGAAGCACCACTTAGGAGGATTTCTAGCGAGGGCAAAATGTTGAACATGAGCGTCTAGTACATGTGTCAATTAGCATCTGTGAACAAGGTCTGGAACTCATTCTACAAATTAAGCAACAATCAAGTAGGTGGACATGAAATTTAACCTCATAAACTCCCAGAGGATGCAAATTCTTTCCTTTCTTTTGTTTTGACTGTGTATGCAGCACTACTAAAAACATAGTTGGATTTTTTTAAGATTCAAGCATGTATATTTTCTTTAGTTGGCATATTTTGGACAAGATAAGCCTTAACACACACACTAAAGCCACAAGCTCTTGGGCAACAACAGCTCATTCATAATAATAAACCATTTCTATATGAAGTTTCTAAAAACATAATTAACATGCTCTATGTATAATTTCAACATTGCTTAGACAAAATATAGTTAGTAAAAATGTTTTACTCCAATGTCTCTGGTTGATTACAAATGGATAACACCTTATATGTCGTCCAAGGTATATTCAGCTGTGACGGTTGTTATTACAAACACAGGTTTACGATTTGACATGTGGCTTAGGCAGCAAGTCCTTCAGTCAAAACAACAAAATCTGCAGTTTTTTCATACTCTGAAATCCAACCTATAGGGGCTTACTCTAAATTAACCCCATTTAACCCCACAGGCACACGGAAATACCACTCAGAAGGAATAATTGGGTGGCATCAATTATATGCAGAACTTCCAGCCCTAAGATGCAAACTTCCAACCCAGATACATCAACTGTTTTTACACTTCTGGGTTACATTCAGGCTTTACCACAACAATACTTTACACACCAATTCCTGGTTGGGGTATAGCAATAACAACACTTTGTTAGAGTTAAATGATTATGCTTGGGACTAAAATAGATTGGTCAGATTTTTTGGTTGCCTGGGGGACGTCAACACGTGTTGGCAAGCTGCAATATGAGAGTAACCGCTATAATAGCAGTATGGCGACCGTGACGGAAAGTTTTGAAGACAAGGCACGGTACGCTTGGTGTAGGGGCCTTACATCTATCACAACACTGATATTTTTTTTATATCATGAAAATTGACTGAAAACTTACCTATTCTATTGTCACCTTTATTTTATTTATGCCCAACAGATTCTGCAGTCTTTTTGGCTCTGAGCTTTCCAATGTGCCCCCTAGTGGAACAAGCCCCTGGTAACAAGTGTATTGCACAAGAAAATGTATGTGAACAATTATGCTCACGATGGAGGTGGTTCCCTATGTGAACACAAGGTTAAAAAGCAAGAACACATTTTCCTATTCAGATTCAGTAGGAAAGTGTGTCCAAACTTTTGACTGATAGTGTATATTCTGAGCCTTAGAGTTTAAATTAAGATAAAATATTAGGTTAATGAGAACCTTTGATTGTGGAGACTTATAAACACTGATTTATCCTTTTCTATCTAATAAAACTTGACTTTTTTCCACACAAACTGGATAGTTATGTAGAATATTGTGCAGCTACCCTTCATTTAGTATTTAATGCAAAGCTCTGTTAGCTTGTAGATTCATTTGCACAATACAAATGTTTTTTGTAAAAAAGCTTATTTTTATCAAGCCATTTCTTGAAGTGAAATTTTGATTGCAGGATTTATACTCTTTATGCAGTTTACTGTTGCTGCAATGGCACTGCTGCTACTCAATCAGTGTTTTCCTCAGAAATGTCACTCTCAGTCAGCAGCCACAGCATCACAGTGGTAACGGTGGTGGTGTAAATGTATAATTGTATTACAGTGGAAAACAGATGTATTGCCAGATTTTTGTGTTCCTAAACCGGAGCAGATTATCTGCGAGGAGCAGGAACACCATGGGCTGATCCCAGCTGCAGGGTCACATCTAATCTGTGGATACAGTCAGATCAGTCAACAATCACTCAGTCAGAGGGAAGTAGGAGAGATGGAGGGGTATGAGAGAGATTTTTTTTAATGGTTTACAGAGAAAGAGGGATGAAAATGTGGGAAAAATTGGTATGTAGTTGAAGAGTTTGAAATTACAGATTGAGGGATGTGGTCAAGAGCATATAAAATGGAGGGTAGTAGTAGATACAGTGTCATGTTAGGAAAAAGAAAGAATACAGTGAACAAAAGAAGAAGGAGAGGAAGACAATCCAGCTTTCTCTTCTTTCCTGAACATTGTCAAATGGACAAAAAGAAGCAGGATGCAAAATAGCCCAAAGCAATTGTTCCTCTTCTTGTCCTCCTTCTCTTCTTCTTCTTTTCTTCCTCATTTGTATTTGGATCTTTCTCTCTCATTTATATTCACACGAACTATAGAGCTAGTGACAGGGCAACCACTGAACAGTGCTGTTTAAAACACACACACACACACACACACACAGAAACACACACTAATACAGTTGGGCTCTTCTTTGTAAAGCTAATTGAAGTGCAACCAAGCGCATCAATAATAATAGAAACACATCATAACTGGCAGTGTTAAATGTTTTGACAGTGGGTAGACTTTTTTTAAAAAAATCTCCATATACTATTTGAAAAAACAACATTAGATCAAACAAACAAACAAAATATTTAATTTAAACATTTAAAACGCAGCCTTAAAGTTTAATTTAATAATTACCACACTACAACCAGCTTGACCAAACAACTGTGTGCTAAAGCTAGCATAAACGTTGCTATAACTGTTGCTTAAATGTCAGTAAAGTCATGCACCAGTAAAAACAGAAAGTACATGTTTCGTCCTGAATCTAGTCACCTGGCTTTGCAGTCAGCCAAAATCAGTACAACCAGGCTGACTGGCCATTACAAAACAAGCTAAAAATAAATAAATAAGGATTTAAATGGCTGTTAACAACTAGCTTGCAACTAAATGCAAATCCTCCCTCATAATAAATCATTAACGAAGCTAATGTTGTGGAAACAAGTTCCTTCCAAGAAACATTTTCATTACCCAGAAATGAACAACAGTGTGGCTTGAATTAGCAAAAAAATGTGAACCTTGGATGATGCCGTTTGTCTCCAAGTCCTACTGTTAAGTGGTTTATAAAAAATGACTGCAACCAGTCTGCAGTCTTTTAATAGATTCTGAGCTAACTTGCAATACATGACACATTAATGTGCACCAATGCTACATTCAAATCTTCAAAATGTGAATCAGAAAAAAAAAACTATATTACAGAAAAAGTACAAAATTCTTTCTAATATTTGTCTTTTTGTTAATGTCTTTTGACATTACATCATATTAATTGCATTTGTTGTTCATTCTTGTATTAGCCCACTTAGAATTTCTAATGTCACTGCAAGCCTTTTTGGCATGATAACAAAGCATGTACACAGCTGTTCTGTGCATGGGGTTGGACAGAAATTAGTCTTCAAATAAAGTAGATTCAAATAAAAAAAATTTTTCAAGCAAACAAAAATCAAGAAAGAAAGAAAACACTTGAAAAAAAATTCTAGAAATGGTTAAAAGTACTTTGCATTTCAGTTTAACATGTTGGACAGAATTCATCACACGATGATGCCTGTGCTTGCTTTGTAATTGGTTTTCAGTTACACGCAGAGGTGCCGCTTGCCAACAGACATACCAGGCACATGCTTGAGGCCCTGAGCCAGAAGGGGGCCTCCAAGGGTCAATAAACTTTGAAACAAGACAGAGCAATGACAACGTGGAGCGTTTGCTCTGACAGTGGCTGATCACTACAGAACTGCCTGAAGGGGCCCCACCTACACCTCTTGGTCATATTGCGAGTAGCAACAGGAGAAACAAACAGAGCATTATATAAGAAAAAATGAGGAAAAGTTAAAAAGGGGGCAGGACAGTGGTAAGTAGTGCAGATAATCTAGAAGCTAATTTAGCTCAGAGCAGCTCAGTCTGTCCTCCTGATGTCTACCTGGGTGTCTTGAGGCTGAAAATAAAAACATAACTTGGATAATTTCAGCTTAACATTGAATATTAGAAAGTTAAATTTTGAATTCGTTGACAAGAAATCTGACCTGTAATACTAAAGTGCATAGATGAAAGTTATTGTGTGTAAGTGGTGTTTACATTTTATTTTCCATGTCCAGTGGCTTTATGCTACAGAAAACTACATATGTGCTGGATTAACTATAAATGTGACTAAAGGGTCAAAGTGCAGGTTTCAGCACATAGTTTAATAATCGGTTTTAGAACTACATTTAATCATATTGTCCCTGTTTAAATAAATGAAAATAGTAAAAATGAAGTAAGAGAAGGTAGAAGAAGTGAAAGCCATCAAAATAACATTAAAAAGTTGCAGTTAAAGAATTTATTGCTGTAACAACAACCCCTTTAAAGATAACATTATTTGTTCAGAAGAAAATTACTTGATTTGTATCCATGTTCCAGCCGGGTTTCCTTTTGCAGGTTGCATTCTTTTGTTTATTTTTTTTTCCTAATGGTGTTTGTGGTGTGATGAAGCTGAACATGTTTAAATAAAGCAATGTGTTTACTTAATGGTGTGTGACTTTGTCCACCAGACTAAGCAGGCTGTTTGGGAGATTTTCTATTTGACATACCATTTGTGTACCTTTCATTTCAGATCTTTAACTATTTCTCGGACACTCAGTCTTTTTCAGTTCAGGGTCATGGGGAAGCTGGAGCCTATCCCAGCTGCTATAAGGTGTGGTTACATCCTCAATTGGTTACCAGTCTATCACAGGGCATATTCCAGTTTTAAGTACTTTATTTTAGTTAGATTTCAGTATTACATTTTAATTTATTTCTATGTAAGTAATTAGCCATTAAAGTATTACTTTCATCACAGAAATGCTGAGATTTTTTTTCACTGACTTGGCTTCAAATCTTTTTTCAAAGCCACAATGGCCCTGTTCCACAGCTTGAAAAACAAAACCACTGTTCTTTTATTCTGTTGCATTGATTTGCACTAGTAATTCTCTGAAGAGGAGAAAGCACTGCCAGCTAGAGCCACGTTCAGGTTAACAAGCAACCAAAGCTATGTTTTAAAGAAGGAAAACACAAGTTAAATGATTAGTATCAATAATGCTAAAGACAAGAGAAGACAAACAAACATCAGGAAATCCTCGAGTCTACTTTCTTTGTTTAAAAACAGAATTAAAATCAGTGCAAATGCATTAATAATTGTGGATAATAGACAAGGGATTTAGATATAAAACTAACGACTTAAAATGTTTCCTCTGTTGCTTACTTTGCACATATGCTGACGCACACACAAACTCACACAGTTGGCTCGAAAGCAAGCAGTAATACACCCATAGGGAGTAATCTTTTCTCTCCTGACATGTAACTCATATTTCACTGTTTTACTAACACATTTTCTCTCTCATGCACACACACACACACTTGTACACACACATGAGAGCACATTCATCTGAAAACAGACTCAAACGGGCTCTGCTACTTTTATATATCTCTTTCATGGTGTTTTTTTTTTGTACTTTCACACAAAGAGCTCCCAGCGAATCAGCCCGGAGGCTCCCAGCTCTATCCTTCCAGTTCTCCATGTCAGCACCCTTCCCCCTCCTCCCCTCCACCGTTTGACGACCTTCCTGCTGCCATATAACACTCCCCACTCTAATCTCCCTGTTCCTGTTCCCTTTCACAATCTTCTCATCCCTCACTCCTTCCCTCCCATCCATCTCCATCTCTCCTGTGACCTCTCCATGGCTCAGAATAAAACTTCCCACTTTTCATCTTCACCCTAACTTTTAGGGTTTTTTCATGTTACTCATATTCCCTTAAGGGAGGTTTCTCTTCTTTTACATATTGGGTTGAAACGGGTGCAACCCCCCCCCCCCCCCCCCCCATCATGTAACATGTCTGCTAAATGATGACTATGTTTTATCAGAATTAAAATGGAAAGCAATCAAAATGTTTTGCCAAGCTAAATCATATAGAAAAAACTTAAATAGGCAGGTATAATCATGGCTCTGCTGTTCAGCCGAGTTTCAACATGTATACCCTTTCATCTAAAAGAACCACTAAATCAATACTCCCTTGCTTTGTTTACTGTTAAAGAAGGACTTTGACTTTTTAGTAAATAGGGTTATTCATTATGTTGTAGAGCATTGACAGTCAGACGATCAATAAGGCTTTCAAGTCTGTGTGAATCAATCTATTTGGCCAAGACATGAGCGCTATCAGCAAGAAAGCTAAAAGAGCCTTTTATAAACTTTCCTTAAAAGAGTCATTAGAAAAGCTCGAAGCTAAATGCTACTAATTGAGACTTGTCATGTTAACCTGCAAAATATTAATAAGATAAAAATCATTGATTTTACTGTTGGGCTCAAAGTGTGCATTATTTCCATGACACCCAGGACATCTTTTAATGTTAGACACTTTAGTTGGACACTTCTCCTGTGTCTGCTCCAGATTTGTGTTTATTCCATAAGGAGCAGGACCATAGAGTGTCAATAAAGGTTTTGATCTATCTGAACCCAACCATGTGGTTTTTAATGCAAAAGCCGAACATGTATATTTTTTTATGCAAAAGCCAAATTTAAATCAAACTAGTTTTAAACTTGTGAAATTATCCAAGTGGTTTCGGTGCCTTAACCTAAACTACTCTCATAAGAAGGACTGAGTTTGGTTAATGACCCTATAATGATGCTGCCAGAGTATATAATTTCATCCATGTTTTTCAAGCAATTTAAGAGTAAAAGATGCTTAAAAATGGCGGACGCCAGTGAAAGCCAGATCTTCTCCGAGAGAGGGCCGTGGACAGGCACCACTCATGAACATTTAAAGGTTCATACATAGAAAAAGCCAGTTCTCCATGGAGATGAGTACAGCTACTTTTGGAATGGCTGAAATTAAGGACCATGGCTGAATTTGGCGTAATACACTTTGAAAACAATGTTGTTGGACCTCTGACACATATATGAAATTGTTGAAAAAAATGTATAATATGGGACTTTTAAGATGAACATCTCTTCCAAAGTAGGCCATGTTTTCCTCACCCTAACCAACTAGTCTTAAATGTTAAGCCTTTGCTAGTAGTAGCTTTTCCCCGAGGTTTTGATGCCTGAACTGCACACGAAAGTGAAATGTAAAACCATAAAAACAAAGGTGTAAATAGGAAATACCCTGCTTTTTTTTATTTATTTTTTTAACATGCTTATATGTAGTAAGCCATCTGAGGTTGAAGCATTTTGTAACACCTTGGTTAGCCATGAGGAATGTTTTAAGTCCTACAGATGGTACTAATAACTTTATTGGTGGATTGACCATCTTCAAATGTTCCATGTCAGCCAGGTGGTATAAATAAATTGGCTATTTAGCCATTATTAAAGCCTCTTCGGGTGTAACAGGAAAGAATACCCCATACTTCTGAGTAACTCTGGTCTGCACACAGTTCTGCTCTCCTTCAGTTGAATTAGGGACATAAAGCTATTTTTTTTAAGTCTCTTGTGCCATTTAGGATTGATTTAAGAGTTAGTGGCCATAATAAAATGTGTCATGCTGATTTCTGTTGCATCAATAAGAGAATGCTGTTTTGTTGTTACAAGTTTCAGAAGAGGAACAATGTTTTCACTACCACCACTTTGGAATATTTGTCATTCCTCTTATTCATTATCAAAAATGACCATTTCTAAAGACATTTATTCATACGTCTTTGTGTGTACAAACAAAAGGTTTCCACAACTTTCTACATCACGTGTTCAGTTGTTGAAGTGAGATGTTAATGTTTTGCTCTCAGTGAGATTCCAATAGTAAGAAAACATTTGCATGGTTTTACAGCCACAAGTCATTAAAGGTTTGAGGGTAGGACATGTGTTAATTTAAGAGAATAGCAATGAAAAAAAAAAATATATTCCTTAATTTGCTTAGATTTTTCATTACAGACTAAATTATTCAAGGATGTTTAGTGTATTTCATGGGTATTTCACCACATTCTGTGGATTTTTTCACATACATTGAATTCATGCTTTCACAGAGTGCAGACAAGTAGAGGATCAAAAGTTTATCTACAAAAATCTGTGAGAAAATTATTCCTAATTATTCCAGAAAAAAAAAAGGATTTTTAGACTTATCCTATTTTGTTGCCGAATGAAATTAAACCATTCAAGATGATTTAAATAATTGTATATTTGGACATTGCTTGTGTTTGTCCCCCAACCCATTCCACAATTTAGTCCCACATACAGACACAAAAACCTCTCCTTGTGGTTCTCACCAAGGGCATTTTAAAATGTCTGTTTCCCTGTAAATTATGACCACATTATGCATTTTAAACCTATGGCGAGCCTGTCTTCAGTCCCTGACCTGTCCTGCTGTCAAAACTGTACTGTTGCACACCATAAGATGTATTTGGAGACAAAATAGGGAAATCTTCATGGCAGAACAATAGCAACATTAAGTCCACTTGTTCAATTGCCTTTTACTATAAATAACTAATCAACCAATGACATTGCAGCACTTCAGTGCATTTAGTTACACAGACATGGCCAAGTTAAGACCGAGCAGAATAAGTAATAAAGGGGGTTTAAATGACTTTATCCATGGCATGGTTGTTGGTGCCAGACCAGCTGATATGAGTATTTCAGAAACCGCTGATCTACTGGGATTTTCACACACAGCCATCTCTGGGCTTTACAGAGAATGGTCTAAAAAAGAGAAAATATCCAGTAAACTAAAGTGGTTCGGACAGGAGAAGGGGCAGACTGGTGTGAGATGATGGGTAGCTCAGATAACCACTGGTTACTTTGAATGCACAACACATCCAACCTTTAAGCAGATGGGTTACAGCATCAGAAAATCACACCCAGTGCAACTACTGTAAGCTAAGAACAGGAAACTACAATTACCACAAACTCACCAAAACAGAAGATTGAAAAAATGTTGCCTGATCTGATGAGTTTTAATATTACCTGCAACATTCAGATGGTTTGATAAGAATTTGGTGAAAACAAACGAAAGCATGGACTCGTCCTGCTTTTGTAGAGGTGGGATTGGTGCTAGGGATATATTCTTGACACACTTTGGCCTCCTTAGTACCAACATGGCATGATTTAAACACCACAGCTTACCTGAGTCCAGGTATTGTTTCTGACCATGTCCATCCCTTTATGACCAGTGTAGCATCTTCTGATGGCTACTTCCAGCAGGATAATGCACCATGTCACAAAGCTCAAATCATCTTCAACTGGTTTCTTAAACATAACAGTGAGTTCACTAGACTCCAATGGCTTCCACAGTCACCAGATCTTAATCCAATAACAGAAATTTGCGGTGAAACAGGAGATTCTCATCATGGATGCAGCCGACAAATCTGCAGCAACTGTGTGATGCTGTCATGTCACTATGGAGTAAAACCTCTGAGGAAGGTTTCCAACACCTTCTTGTATCTGACACCAAGAATTAAGACAGTTCTAAAGACAACCTGGTACTAGCATGGTGGCTACTGAGTGTATCATAACAAATTAATTCAAGTTTACACGACAAAACATTAAATATTTTTTAGCTCATACAGTCTGCAATCATAAAAATGTCAAAATCATTTAGTCAATAGGAAAAACATAACTAAAGAGATTTGTGGTGAAATCCTTTGGCCTTGCAAAAATGTTATGCAACTCCTCCTAGAGGTTCCTCCCTGATGTTGAGATCAGGCCTCTGTGGGAACTGCACCATCTGCTTCAGACTACTGTACATTATACAGTTATGGTAAAAGTCATATTGCAGAATAAATCTCTAACTTCTAGTTTCTGATGGTGTTGCATGATGAATACAAATCCAAACACGAGCTGCTTATATTTTAACCTCATACTCCTTATGTTCTGTGTGTTTTAGAGCATATAACAAAGCCAAGCAGCAAGCAAAGAGTGTATTTGCTGTGCACTTCCTTATGGAGAAACTCCTCTGTTCCACAGAGCCCCTGATTCCGCTGTACAGGCCAAGGTTCCCCATGTAAGAGCAATTCCGCTGCACTCTCTCATTTTAATTAAATCAACGCTCCTGTAGCCACATTGACATCCCAGAAGACGAGGATTGTGCCATCTGATCTGCTCTCTTTTTTCTTCTGCATTCAGCATGTCATTATAATTGCAAGGTTTAGTTATATGACTAATGTGAATTCATGCTTTAATCTTAAATGTTTCATTGAACTGAAGAGGAGATATGCCTGTGATCATATGGTGATTTATTTCAAAGATCATGAAGCAAGAACAGCTATTCAAAAACATTGCGATGATCAGTGTTTAGCATAGTAAAGCCCCTGGTTGTCCAGACTGCTGCAGAGTTTTATGGCCTCCCTGAAAAATGTCGTCATTAATAAAGAATACAAGAGCAGCAGTGTTTCTGCAGACCAGTCGTGAAATGTGTCTCTGTAACTGAATCTGTCCAGCTGATGAGATATAAGCCTAGCCAAATTGTTTCTTTAAAAAGAAAAAGCAGTAACCTTCAGAATGTTCTTAAAGAAAAACACTTTAAAAAAATATATATAGTTTATTTTAGTTAATGAAGTGTTGAAATGCTTCTGTCCTGTAAGAACATCCAGACGTATTACGACAAACAAAGACTCCGGCTCTGTGATCTCTCACTGTAACAGCCCTGGTTCCACATTCTTTACCCCCCAAGTGCACACCATGAAATCTTTTCCGCTCTTTCTGTCTTCTCTCCATCTGTTAGCTTCTCCTCCATCTGTCTCCAGTCTTCCATGGCCTGTTCAACCATCCATCCTCTTCATCCATACTTTCATTTCCCATCCTGCTCTGTCGGTCGGTTGTTCCTTCGTTAATCACAGTTAACGCTAAAGGCTCCTGCTCATTGACCGGTTATCTACCCCTCTTTTCCTTTTTGCATACCTCTTTATTGCTGCCAGCTCGATGTTCTTGCATTCATTAAAGAGCTCTAAGGCCTCTGCAGACTCCCAGCAGCATAATGTACATTATTAAAGAAGCTGAGTATCGACACATTGGTTAAACTGTGGACAAATGAGCAAATAGAGTCATACGATGAAGAAAAGTCCAGTTGTGTTGTTTAATGAATCAGTAATTAATAAAAAAGAAAATCTGGTCTTCACCAGGTCTTAGGAGATAAAATGCAGAGGCTATGTGTTAAAAACTAAGCACAACTAGTGATTCAATAGCTTTCTAACCAATTTAAGCAACAATAACTTGAACTGATCATGTTCTGAATGATGTTATCAGTCTCTCACATCTCTGAAGACAATGTTTGATCCATTGAGGTTTACAGCATTTAAAGCAGATTGAGGTTTGGCCTTTAACTACTAGACCATTGCATTCTGGACCATCATTGATTGTGTCTTTAGCACGGATTATGTTGCAGGTTTGTTACTGATCATTGTCCTGCTGCATGCCACCAGCTTTAACTGTCAGACAGTTGAATCTAAAAATCACTGGTATACAGAGGAGTTCATGGTTAACTCAATGACTGCAAGGTTTCCTGGTCCAGTCAGAGAAAAACAAGCCCAGACTATCATCCCTCCACCGCCGTGCTTGACAGTTGGTACGAGGTGTTTGTGCTGACATGCTTTTTTTTTAAAATCTGATGTGAATTATGGCCTGTGTTCCAGAAGTCTTGTGGTTTAGCTCAAAAAAGTTCTTTTTGTCTTCTTTCTTAATATATTAAAGGTTTCTTGTTTCAGACAAAGAAAGAAGAACCTGACAATTACATTACTAAACTAGAACAATCAGCCATATCGGATCACTGCAAATGTAATAACCATTATAGACCGAGACAAACACACATCATCAGATCAGAGACCAACAAATACAAACGATGAATCAAGGAGGCATTAGAAATCAGTGGGCCACAAGTGGACAAGTGGACCAGGAACAACATTAACTGGGATGAGAGCTGACTCTAGTCAAAGTAAAACAACAAACATCTTCTACCTTAACCTTTGTCTGAAAGAAGAAACCTTTATTTCTTCTTAGGCTTATGGTTTGTTCAGATTTAACTTAAAATGTGCTGCCAGGTTGTTTTTAGTGGCAAAATACTTTCCAGTCTAGAACAAGCATGCAAGTGAAACAGCTGCAACAGGTGCGATCAGCGGAGCGTACCATCCGTCTCACGCTTCCTGACCTGGACACCATATACAGCAAGCGGGGCTGGACCAAGGCCAGGAAGATAATGAAGGACCTCGAACCATCCCAATAATGGACTCTTCTCTCTGTTGCGGTCAGGGAACGAATGAGGAGGAGCTTCTTCGAGCCCTCAACCAGAACACTTAGTACCTGGACTTCCTAGACCCATTCTAGACATGAACATTACATTCCACCTCAGCCGATTGTTGCGCGTACATGTTGAACTCTCTGCATACACCGCACCACTCAACAACCACACTCATTGGACATCTTTGTGTGCATACTGCACTGATACTTTGCAAACCTTATATAGTATATTACTTATTTATTATGGTCACTCACTTACATTATATTTATATTTGCCTTTTTTCATAACCGTTATTGGTAGATGTAGATATTAATATTGTTTTATTCTTCTTATTGACATAAATAGCTTTCAATCTTCTTCAAATATTTTTTTTTTTCATTTTCCTTCAAATGAACGACGGTTGCAATAAGTATTTCACTACATATTGTACTATGTATGAATTCGTATGACGAATAAAATTTGAAATATAGTGTTATGTTATGTTGTCCTATGTGTTTGAAATGAATCATGAAGGTCCTAGTAGTTCCCATGAAGATGCTGGGTGTTTTATAGTGTAGGATTCCCTCTTCCTGTGATATATCTGACCATTGATAGAGGTGTTGACCATCGACATCAGCCAAAGGGGTCCTGAGACGTTTACCTGCGTAACACCTCTTTTAAAACATCTAATTCCTAGATGACTTGGGCTGCTATCCTCTGGTTTTCATTGAAAGTAATGTTTTCTCTTAGGAGATATTTCAACATTGCTGCTGTGTTCCAGATGACTTTACTCAGACATAGTAACACGTATCTTAAATCTGTCACTTCGGTGGTGATCGCATGTCTTAGTTGTGGAGATATACTGGCTTTATTTTGGAAGGAGGCAGAAAAAAAGCCTCGTCAAGAAGAGGTTAACATACAAACTCAGTCTAAGAAGGACTTTTTTTGTATTTTTATAAGTTTGTTTCTCTGAGAATTGCAGTCTAATCTTGAAGTGAACTTTCTGGAACATCTACTCCCAGGCATCTGGTATTAGGTGAATAATCTTTCTCACTGTTGAATGATCAACTCTAGACTCTATTTATCCATCTGCTATAAATCCTCTTGACTCCTATGGAAGCAGTGAGGTTGTACTTAAGTTTTTTTTAGTTATGCTCTTTGTCTTAGTCCTTGTTAAATGAGCACTGACACACTGTAATGTCATATGTGGCTGCTAATTTGAGTTTCTATTTACCTCATTTTCAAGACCTGGTAAGGATTATATTTTTCCTGACATGCATGATTGAAAAATAATGTATGTATTTGTATTGTATGACAAGTCTATAAAGGTTCCAACATGAGAAACATGTTTATTCACTTCCACCAGGGCAGTCCAGAGAAAAAAGCAACAGAAACCAGACAAAACATGGAAGCTGACTGCATTACACAAGCTAAAGACATTTATCTGCCATTTTTTTCTCCGAAGTATTGCCTGAGATTTTGTGCAAGCTCATGTTATCTAACAAGCAGAGAGAAGGAGATTGTCCAGACCCTACTTGTAATCTTGTGGCTAAGATATATTGCCACCTGGAGGTTAGGAGGCAGCTATGCAGCAGCTGGATCAAATAATGTTTTGGGAACTTAAGTGATTGGACTTATTCACATATTTATGCCAGTTTTTTTTATTAAAGGAAAAGCCACTGCTAGGCGAGTTCAGCACAAGTCATCAGAGAAACATACAATGGCTACAATTTGTCTGAGTGTGACAAAAATGCAGTAGCAGATGATTTTAAAAAGGTAACTTTCTTTAAAAAATGGGAGGAGCATCAAAATCTACAACACACTGCAAATGTCCAGTTACTTTAGCCAAAACAAGCACATGACCACTGGGTACCAGTTTGCTTTGGAGAAACTTTCATACACAACTGGTTTTGTGTACATCTGTAGGAATATGCCATCTCAGGACTCATCTTCGTTGGCGCTGTCATCTTCCCCTTCCTCATGCTCACCTTCGTCCTCCTCATCCTCCTCTCTTCCTCTGCTTTTCATCTGCACGGACAGAAAAGTGAAAACGGAAAAAAAAATTCACATTATCAATGCCTACATGTCTTTAAGTGTCTTTTGCATGTGTACATGTAGAGGAAGTGATTCAAAATAAACTAAATGAAAGATGAAGAATAAAAACACTCATTTAATGAAATATTTTGCAACATAATCAAACATTAAAAATTACATTTTGGGGAATAAATTGCTTTAAAGGTATAAAAAAAAATATGTTTTGGTGTTAGCCCTGGTTTCTCTCACCTCATCCTCATCCTCCAGCAGATCTTCATCCTCTTCAGAGTCGTTCAGCTCTTGGTTCTTTCTGTCCCTCTTTAAGCTGTCCTTCTTGCTGGAGGTAGACGAGTGGAGGGGGGACACTTCCCCAGGCTCTGGTTTAGAGCTCTTCATCTCTGAGGATGATGGGTAAACAGTATAAAAACCAAGTCAGGGATTAGCAGATGGGACTGAGAGTCAAATTATGGAAGCTTGTGTTATGCATTATATGTAAAAGTACATAAAGCTACCCATAAAGATATTGGATGCTGAAGGTTTTTAATTTTTATATTAGCTGCAGCAGAGAATTGATAATTTTTTTAAATGTAATTTTTAGCTTTGAATTGGCATTTTTCTTCTTAAAGGACCCACCTGACTTCTTACTGTAGTCCTTCTCCATGCGCTCCAAGCTCTCCAGCAGGTAGTCCACCTTGTGTTTGATCTGTGTGAGCTCTCTCTTGATGGTCTGCAGATCATCCGTCCTCACTGTGGGACAAACAAACACTTTCAGGTTTTACTGCTAAACTGTGGTACTCATAAATCCTGTTACTGTCAAACTGAAAAATCAAGACATTGTTTTCTCTCTTTTTTAATTATGTATAATTTTTTTGTAAAACAGATAGTAAAGTTCAAACAAAGAGATCTGCCTGTCAGATAACTTTCACAGAGGTCTCAGATTCTAATCAATTTGTTAGGAATTGGGATATTATTAAATACTTAGATTAAGAAAGGGACAGGATATGGATATTTTAAAGCTTGATTTACTCCTCAAAAGGCTACCTTATTATCTTATTGGCACTCCATAAAGGTGTTTTAGGGCACAGAAAGAGCATTGCTCCAATTATTGAGCATTAAGAGGCAGATAAATGGGTTTCTGTTGCAGCCTCTGGAACACTTGCAAAATATCACTGGAAGATAGAAGAGTGAAAAAAACAGCAAGAAAAAAAAAAATTGTATAAAACATAACATCTTTGTCAGCTGGCTGCATATTGGTGCGGCACCAATAGCACCGCAGCATCATAGTAAGAAGCTCGTTGGTTCGAGCCTTTCTGAGGAGTTTGCATGTTTTCCCCGTGCGTGGGTTCCCTCCAGGTACTCAAGCTTCCTCCATTCGTCCAAAGCCAGGCATGTTAGGGTAATTGACCACGTGAGTGGCTGTTTGTCTCTCTGTGTTGGCCCTGTAATGCTAAATGCTGGGATAGGCTACAGTTGTGTATTAAAATAGTACAATACTGAAAATAAAATGTATTGAAACGATTATTTAAACTACATACAATCTAATTCTCCTGTATGGAGAAAGTAGTTAAATAGATGTGATTTTGGTCAAATCTTTTACACAAACACATAAACCAAAGTTTATTCCAAAGAGTTTCAGTTGGATTCAAGTCAGATGATTGGCATTCGGCCACTTTATTTTCCTTCTCTGAATTTAATTAAGAGTTTCTTTGGCTGTGTGTTGCTGAAATGTTAAACCTCATTTAGACTTCATTATCCTTTAAGATGGCAGTACATTTCCTTTTCCTTTTATTTAAATGAAACACGTCAGTATATTTCAATTATATGAAATTAGCCAGACCAGTATGCTGGAAAACAGCCCCATACCATGATCTTCCCACCTCCGAACCTTACTGTTGCTATGCTGTGTTTGTGCCATTTGCCCTCCAGGCCTCCATTTCCGCTTGGTCTCATTTGACCAAATTACAGTATTTTTACTTCACAGGTCTTTCCAAATGTGTAGAAAACATTATACAAGGTTCAATATGCTTTTTCATCAGCAATAAAGTTTTATATGGTGAGCTTGCACAAAGGCCATGACAGCTAAGTCCAATCCTACAGCTGTACCTCCAAATTGCAGGTCTGAAGTTCTACATAGGTGGTCCTTGGGTCTTGAACAACTCCTCTAAAATCAAAAATCCTGCAAGGAGCACCTGGTTGTCGTCAGTTCATGGTGAAATTCTGTTATCTCTACTTCTGGATTATCAGTGCTCACTGAAACGTTTCAAAGTTTTAAAATCCATCTGTAACCAATGCAATCAGTATGTCCTGCAAGAATAAGGTTGCAAATGTTTTGGAAGTACTCTTTGAGATGTTGCTTGTGTAGCAGCTTGGTAATGGGACACTTTTTACAGGCCATCATCTGGGACTGAACCAGCCGATATTAATTTGCACTGATAAAGGGCAGGACTGTGATCTGATTACAGACAGATTTCAGTGGGTGTGGCTTTCACTGCCCTTTTTCACGTGTTAAATTCTTTTACATCCATTTAATTACGTATAAATTCATTTCTGAACTTAATTGTTTTGGTTTCTTATGAATGGATTATCTGGATTATCATCAATATTTGGTGAAATCTCCTTGTTAATAGCACAATTAGAAAGTATATTTGCTAAGAATATGTATATATGTATTCTTACATATATGTATGTAAATTCTCAGTTTTTGATATATATATATATATATATATATATCAAAAACTGATAATTTTATCTGTAAGTAAAACAAATAACAATCAGTAATAATTATAACAAATGTGACGTGTGGCACTCAAACTTTTACACACCCTACTCTGTTAGTCTTTGGCAAGCGAGCTGGATTAACAGATGCTACCTACTTGTGCGTGAAGTCCTCTGGCTAATCCTGGATGAAGAGGAGGACGAGAAGACAGCCTTGCTTCGTCGGCTCCCGCCTCCGCTAAGACTGACTCTGGGACGCTTTGAAGGGATGACGGCGCGGGACAATGGCGGAGGGGGAGGAGGCACCCGGGACTGGTAGGAGTACATTCTGAGAGAGAGAGCAGCAGAGTGATGAATGGTGTCACTAAATGCCCTCATTTAACTCCAAGAGATCCAAACAGCAGTTTTTAGGTGTTAAAATAAGGAAATCTTTAGATGTAATGCTTAAAATTTTGTTTATCAACCCATATAAGGAGGAGCTCACCTGTCATAGTAATCTCTTTGGAAGTCATAGTCCAAATCAAAAGATGAGCTGTGGGATTGAGAGGACAGCACAAAAACATTAAGTCAAATTAATTTATTTTCTTTACTTTAACATGCCTGAATGATTATCCACTAAAACTCTGACTTTGTGAATTTAAGCAGCATGGACAGACAGACCTGTACATGTCTCCTGCAGAACGCTTCGGTGTCTTTGACCTGTGAGGCTTCGGCTCACCTGCCAGGTTGATGTCTGAAGGAGAAAAGAAAAAAAACACTGAAGGAAGGAGGAATGGAAGAAAGTAGAGCTTAGCTAGTGAAAAAAGATTGTGTGAGTATGCTATTAACAGATTAACTCCTTACAAGAAGGTATCTGTATGCGATCCAAAGCAGCATTTATTTAATGTCATATATGAAATGTGGCTGAGCTGTTGTCAATGCCTAGTTTTCACCACAAGAGGGCAGCATAGGGGCTCAGCTGTTTGTGATGTGAAACAGGAAACTGGTCCTCAAGGATAAAGGCGGTAAATTGAGACAGATGTGTCTGTTTTCACAAAGGGGTCCGACTTGTTATGGAACAGGAAGAAGAATATTTTTTTGCATTTCAACAAGCAAAAACTTGGAAGGGTGCCAGAATATATAATCTGACCCATCCAACTTTGTGGGACCCTACCAATCTGACCCTAAAGGGTGGAACTTGACACACTAAAACCAGTTGATTGGCTGAAAGAATCATCACTTCCTGTGTGACTCAGTAATAAGAACAAAGCAGGAGCAGTATCATGTTTAAATATACCGCAGACTTCTTGTAGTTTAAAGCCACATGCCAAGAATAAATAATGCAAACTACAGGATGTCTCACAGTCTTATCCTTTGTTTCTTTGTCACGTTCTTCTTCATTAGAAGGAAGGCATTGCACCGCTTTTTCATAGCTATCACTATCCAGCTTTTTATCCCACCTCCCAGGTCAGGGTACGGTTGGCTTTGGAACCAAACCACACCAAACCGTCCCAATCCCATGTTGGACCCGTTGGTGGAAACGGGCTTAACTGAGCTATTTGTATCATTCAAGAACCTTTAGGTTTTTGCTGAGGTATACGCTTTGTCCAATACTAAATTTAAGACTGGCGCTTCACTTCATCACCCCACCTCACCTAACAACTGTCCCACAATCATGCGTCCATCCTCCCCAGTCACAGCAGCCCGGGCATTCCTCTCGTTGGCGTACTGGACGAAGGCGTAGCCCTTGTGGATGGAGCAGCCGACGACCTTCCCGTACTTGCAGAAGATGGCCTCCACGTCGGCCTTGGTAACCAGCAGGGTGTTGAGGTTTCCAATGAAGACACGGGAGTTGAGGGAGCGGGGATCCGTCTTGTTAGTCACGTTGCTGCTGGCCATGAGGCTGGAGGTGGAGGTTGGTGACCAACTTAGGAAGAAAGCACAGGATAAAGGTGAAGGCAAAGTGCAATTAAGGAATGGTCGAAGATCTAACAGTGTTTTTTATATTTGGGATCTTTGTGGGAACAAAGTTGTATGTAGTCTTGCTATTCCTTTCAATAGTATGGCTTTATTCACTAGCCTAAGCTACAAACTCATGGGGTGCAGGAAACTATAGAGCAAATGGTTTACATTTTTAACAGTAAACTTAGTAGAAAAGGCAGCTTTTTATGTACAATCTGCAACACAAAGAAATATCTTTCTATTTCTCTACAAAAGAACTGAAATGTTTAAATTTATTTGGATTTTTGTGAATTTATTAAATCATTTATCATGACATGTACCCATCACGTATCCATAAAAGCCATTTAAATAGCTGATGATATGTACGTTTTACTTTCATCCACCATGAAATGGGGGGAAAAGGATTTCTAACAAGAGACACTGGACAGCAGAACAGAGAGTGTGATCGGGTCACAAAGCAGCCAACACTCACTCCATTGTGTCTGTATTCGGGTCGGTGGAGGTCAGCCTGCCTGCCTGTCTGCTGGAGAGAAAAGGGTCGTCAAGAAGCTATGGGAGGCGGCGTCAGGGACTGTGGGGAGACATCTACTACACCTTCAAAAAGCTTCTTTATGTCTTGTTTGTTTTTGTAAAACCCAAGACAAGAAGGAGGATAAAGGCTCAAGGGATGGATAAAATCTTGATATGGGTTTAAAACACAGACACCTGTAGGATAAATGGTTGTTATAACAAAAACAAATTCACTTGTGAGCATTTATCTTGTTTCACTGCAAAGGTCTGGTTCTATATGTGGTGAAATAAATCACATTTTTTGGAATAAATCTTGGTTTTACTTGGCATATAATACCCTACTTTAATGTAAATGCAGATTAAAGGAATCACATGACAAAATCCAAACTTGCAACGAGCCCACATCCTTTAGTTTGATCTGGACCTCCTTTTATTGTCGTCTTTTATGTCAAAAATCCCAATTTCTGAGACTTTGTTGCTTTGTCTAAATGGAGCATTTGGATAAATGCACCAGCTACTCAGGCAGCCATAGTTAGCAGACACTGAAGCACATCACATGCTTAGGTCAGACTCAGCCTTTGTAAGAAAACAGGAGGGGGCAGACTGCTTCTTGAATGCATTAGTTAGAAAG
>JBAMHW010000005.1:16790197-16802213 GCA_037177495.1 Rhadinocentrus ornatus | reverse complement strand
TTTCCGACGTGCGTGTGTTGAGTACAAAGAAGCCAGAAGGTCCAAAGCTAGTGAGTCAGCCCAGCTGCACCCACAGTCTGCATTGTACTTAGAGTTGAGTCGCTGCTCCTCCGCATCGAGTGGAGCCAGATGAGGTGGCTCGGGCATCTGGTCAGGATGCCTCCTGGACGCCTCCCTGTTGAGGTGTTCCGGGCACATCCCACTGGAAAGAGGCCCCGAGTAAGACCCAGGACACGCTGGATGGAATACATCTCTCGGCTGGCCTGTGAACGCCTCAGGATCCCTCCAGATGAGCTGTTGAATGTGGCTGGGGAGAGGGAAGTCTCTGCTTAGGCAGCTGACCCAGCGACCCGACTCCGAGCTAAGCACGCAGTAAAAGACAAAAAACAACAACAGGGAGCCGGCTCTCAATAGATTGGAACTGGCTCTTATGATTCACTACCAAGCATCGGCTCTCAGAACTGGCTCTTTCACGCATGGCACTCACTAATAGTGAGTTACCCTGGTAAAAAGTGATCCAGCATCGTAGTTATATAGTATACTAACCCTGAAGTTACCTTGAATATAGAAAATTCAGCTTTGGACAGGACAGGCCTCAGAGTTGTGGGGAAAAAGGAAAATAAAAACGTTGCCATTGTTTTCTTGCAGACAGAAAACACATTTTTCTGTTTTTGCAGAGGATATGGGCAAGCTTTTAATTTTGGCTCTTATTTTGTGTGAGGTTAGGTGATAATTTTGGTACAAGCTCTGGAGCTTGTGGCAAATGGTTCTTATTATACAAAGGCTCCTTTTAAAATAAATTCATGGAATAACTTTAATTACAAAATTCAATTTAAAAGGTTTAAAATAAAGACTGGTTTACACTTTTATACACTTTCTTGAAACACATTTTAAGTTAAAAACAATTTTTTTTTTTTTTTAACATCCTTAAACGGAAGTCCCGCCTTCCTTTTTCCGCGCTCCCGTCTTGTTTTTGGGTACGTCACCAGCTCAGCGCACTGGGTGAGTAAGCGCGCGCCTCCCGGACTGTAGCTGCCTGTCATCGCTCTGGCTGACATCACACAGAGGATTTGCCACAATGTCAAACGTCCACAAGCAGCGCGAGCTCATGGCTTCCCCGCGCCACAATGAGACGCATCACCGCATCCTACGGCTCGTCCTCTAAATACAAAACTCCCATTAATCTTGTGCGGGGTTATCCTCTGTTCTCGGACAGGATGCTTTTTAGGTAAGATGAGTTACTCTGTTCCTTTTTTATTATTAGATGTCTTTATTAAATCACGTCTTATAATTCTAAATTGTTTGGGATTTTCATCACTGATTATTTAAAGATACTTTTTAAATCTTCAACTATTAAATATTTAAATGCAATCCCCCCCTCTCCTCTTGTAAAAAAGTTAGCGACGCTGTCTAACATCGTTTGTCATGGGCTATTACGTAATGAGAGTGCGGACACTACCAAGCAGATGTTACACCGAGAAAGCTTGTGATGAAAAATCTGATTCACGACTTCCCTGTTTGCGTAAAAGCAGCATAATTTCTCCCACACTGTAACACCAAGGCTGTTGCCAAACCACATTTAATTCCTCACTGATTCATTGTGAGAAGGGGGGGTCTCTGCTTAAGTTTCAGAAATACAAGAAACTACTAACTGATATTGGTAATTATAGGGAAAAATTGTAAAAAACAAAATTATATATTGATACATGAACCTTGAGCCAGATTAAAGTCAGATGAATTTATATGTAATTAATAAGCAATAAGCAAAGAAGAAGGAATTCCTTGTTTTTCCCAGCAGGTCAATGTGAGTGTGTGAGACAGGTCAGAGGTCATGCTGCGCAGGAACTCCCACAGCCTCTTTACCTCTGCAGAGACATCTGACAATGACTGTGAGGTGAGACTTTTTAAGCTACATGCTTAATAGATTTTGTATAATCCAGTACAGCCAGGTGGAACAAATAACAAGCAGTATGAGTCACGATTTACCTTTTTTTTTTTTTTTTTGATTAGATGGTTTTTAAGCCTCCATAACTTTTACATCTGTGGTCTAATCAGCCTCCATTTTTGAGCACTCGAGAATATAAGTAGGAGGAAAAGGTTACAAGCCAGATTACATCACTGAAGCATTAAGAGATGCATGGTATAACTTTCGCTAACATCTGAGAACCTAGTTAGGCTCCACCGAAGCTTTACTACCTTGTCTTTACCTTTTCCATAATGCAATTGGCTCACATTAAAAAGGGATAAGACCTTTAAAAGTCAACAGTTGAGAAGTCATCTTTCCTTTCTTTGTCTCTGTCTCAGGTGGGGGCGAGTTGTGAAGAGGTAGTGTGTCTGTGCGAGGCTGGTCCCTGTACACTTTACTCAGAAGCACACACACCTACGCTGGTGAGCGCTTGGTGTTTCCATTAGTGTCTGTGGTGTTGATCAAGCCACTCAGAGTATTTCTTTGTCTGTAATCAGGATGTAAATACTTGCCTCCAGCTTCCCGCTGACCTCTCTGCATTTCTGTCATTGCTTTTCTTTCTATACTGTATCACAGCAACTTATCAGTGTGTTTGTCGTACATTTTCCAGATCAGTCACCCTCTAATGTCTTCTTGCTTTCTGTTGTTAGGACACAATGCTGTGTGAGAACTGTGGGAAAAACAGAGTCATGATAACCAGGTACTCTGAGGGATATGGCACAGAGGTAATGGTTCTGCTGATCTAAAACCTTGTTAGACTTTTATTATGTGTGCAGGAGCTTAAAAATGATTGGCTGATAAAACAGAAAATGCAGTTAATGTCATTGCACGAATAATGGAATTTCAGCTGATAATTGTGTCAGATAAAAAAAGACAACCAGCTCAAAAATGTTGGGTTAGATTTGATTCGGGGTGACAATTCTGTGTAACGAAGTCTACAAGTAAAGGCATTCATGGATGTAATCAGACCAAACCGTTTTAGGAACTCTTCAAGGGTTGTGGGGAGTAGAAGGCTGCTTTAAGGATAATATATGCATCATCACTGCTGTTTTCTGAAGCTGTGTCAGTGTTCTAAAAGCCACCATGTTTTCAAATTATGTTATTCTTTTGTTAAATATACACTTGCCAGCCACTTTACTAATCCACCTATTCAGTTGCTTAACACAAACTGCTTATCAGCCAATCACACTCATTACATGTAAACATGGTCAAGACGACTTGCTGAAGTTCAAACCATCTTCTACCGCAAGCAGAGAAGTCCAGACTTCCTTTTTCCCAGCCTCATCTTCCAGTTCCTTTCAGGAAATCCCAGGTGTTCCCAGGCCAGCTGAGAGATACAGTCTATCCAGCATGTCCTGGGTCTTCCCCTGAGCCTTTTCCCAGTGGGATGTTCTGGTTAGGAGGCCTCCGGGATTAAAATATCAGCCTTGAGGTCAGCTGATCAGCTCTTATTGGTTGTTCCTAAGGTCAGGCTAAAGGGGGACAAAGCCTTTTCTGTGGGAGCACCCAGACTATGGAACAGTCTTTCTCTGTCGGTCAGATCCTCTCAGTCCAGAGATTTATGTCCATTTCTTTTCCCTGGCCTTCAACACGAGCTGAAATTGTGGGGTATACCTTGGCTTGTTACTTTGTGCTTTAACTGTTAAACATTAGAGAACTCAGACTGGATAGAGCTGTTGAATTTGCTGAGTTAAGACAGAAAGATAAATTTAGACAATTGAGGAGATTAGCATTTGGTAAAGCATTTGAGATTACTGTTCTGTCTTTGAAAGACCTTTGACCTATTGTGTGTCTGGGAAAATTAGTCCCAACACGGCCTTTGTGGTTACTTGTAAGTTCAAAGAATTCGCACAAACGATCCTTCAAATAACCATGATGAACATGATGAATATATTTTTGCCTAAAAAACCCAGACACCCTAGGGTGGAAACTTATTTCAGCCGCTTGTATCCGATTCTTCTCTCGGTTACTACCCACAACTCATGTTCATAGGTGAGGGAAGGAACGTAGATCAAAGGGTTATTGGCGACTGACTGATGCTGAGTCTGCATCACTGTTGATGCCACTATCGATCTCTTGTTCCATCCTAACGTCACTCACTAACAAGATCCTAAGATACTCCTCAGTTTCAGCTAATGACTCATACTAGGGCTGCACAATATATCGCAAATTTACCTTCGTCGCAATACAAGCCTTTGCAATATACATATCGCAACAACTGCCTAAACTGCAATAAGTCGTAGCACCTATTTGCATATTTTAAGGAAGTGTTGTGATGCTATTGCAAACGCTGCTGAGCCGTCATGCTCTGTGTGCGTCAGTGGCAATTCAAATGAACTGTTACTGTCCCGGATACCTGCTCTAGATGCAAACGGCTGCCGCACTGGAGCATGTGGAGTGAGCATTTTGATGGTGGAAGGTAACGAGAGGACCGAGAAAAATGTGGAAGAAGAAGAAGAAGAACTCGTGGCTAAACAAAATGGCACATTGGCTATTTTGAACTACGAGACATGTCAAAAACTTGTGCGAAACAACAGAGGACACATGTTTAATCTCCACAGCCACCTACAGTACAACTACAAGGCGCTATAGACTAATTACCTCATATCTGCCGACAAGGACGGCGCTGTGGATATCTGGACTGACTAGACAGTGGTCCACCGTTCTGATGAGGACATCTTATCTGGCGTTATCAAAGTTATTTTGTTTTTCAGATTAGTAATTGGTCCATTTATGTCTAAAACGCTGCTTCATCTGACAGAAATGGCTTTTGACAATAAACACTGGAATAAAAAACAAATCTCCTTATAATTGATTAAAAGTTGTTAAAGAAGCATCTTTAAACTTTTACAAAGGCTGTCAATTTTCTATTTTATTTCTAATCTTTAGGCTAAAGAACACCATAGTACATGATTGTGTTGCTGACCAAATAATTTTTTATTAGGGAGAGTTACAAGAATCTAGCGTTAGCTGAAACACGCTACTAGCGTTGTCATAGCACAAGCTATAAAGTTCAGCAGACGTATGTGCCTGAGAGTTTTGCCAGTGCAGCTCCATGTGAGGAAACCGCAGCTTTATTTATTTTATTTATCGCAGATCATATCGTCATCGCAAGTTTCAACAGTGTTATCGCATATCGCATCTTTTACTTATATCGTGCAGCCCTAACTCATACCCATCCTGGAGGGAGCTCTGGACCCTTTTTTCGGTTGACAACCATGGCCTCAGACCCATCATCCTGACTGCTTCACAGCTGGTTATCACCCCTGTTCCCAGACAATACACCACACTGTGCAAAACTCTCAAGCCACCATACATTGCATTATACTTTGCTTTGAAGCAGCCACATCTCCTCAACAACCTTTAGAGCAGTCTTGAACATTAGCTATAGCAGTTGTTCCCAAACTTTTTTTAATGTCAAGACCCCCCCCCCAATCCCAGTACCACATGCACCCCAAAGCTTAAAAAAAACATACAAAAAAATGTGCCACGAAATAGTCTTTAGTTTATTGGCTGCTTCTTCGTTAACTACAGTGAAAACCATGTCAGATGCAGAAGGAATGATCAGCTAATCTGCTATAGTGTGAGATTTTATAAACCAGGAAACTCTGCAAATTACTTCAGGTGAGTTGAGCTTTCAATAAGACAGATGCTGCTTTAGTAAAACAACTCTGCTTTATATGATAGGTGAGTAGTTTATTTCTAAAGTAATCAACAGTCTTTTCTTTGTGTTCAGGATGACAAGTGCCAGAGTAGCGTTATTACTTGTTTGGCTTCATACTGTCAGATGCTGATATTTTGAGACATACATCACACTATGGTCTGTCTTCATTACCCATTACTTGACCATTACCTGGTTTTGTCTAGGGACGCAAGACATGCCTCATTATTTTTCCTCTTGTTTCTTTTGGTAGTTGAAATCTCTGTTCTTGATTCATTGTTGTTTGCCCATTGTTACTTTCAAAAATTTGACCATGTTTTGCTGGCAGTGTAAAACAAACAAAAAAAAGGTATGCCGTGCCACCCGTGCCCCCCCTGTCATGGCTCTGCCCCCCCCAGTTTGGGAACCACTGAGCTATAGCTATTTAGACTTTCTGAAGGTGTTTCAGTGTTTTTCTTTGGACATTGGCTTTTTCTCTCTCTTTTTGTTCTGTATTAAGAAATAAGGGTTGGCTGAAGACTTTAACACAATGCTGTAACACAGAATTGGAAAACTAAACTAGTAAACACTGCCTGTTAATTTACATTTGTAACTTTATTTTCATGCAATTATCACCCTGAATTTCCTTTTTTTTTTTTTTTGCTGATTTATTATCAAATTTGAGAATAAAGCAAAAAGTGATAACTTCACCTTCTGGGATGATTTTCTTGAAAAGGTCGATGCCATGGGGATAAAAATAGGAGGTTATTTCATCACCTTATGGACAAGGCATCAGCTGATTCGGGCATATTAACAAAAGTGACATAACAAAAAGTGACACATGGTCACGCTCACGCAGATGCCATCACTAAGTCATGCTTTTGCTTAACTAATCGTGATGATAAAGGATGATTCACCTGGATTTTGTTGAACAAGTAAAAAAAAAATAAAAAAGTGTTTAATATCATGTGTGATTGTGTTTCTCTTTATTGCAGGAAGAGTGTGTATTATCTGACCCTCAGGGGGAGAGTGACGCAGATGCTGACATAGAGGACACAGACTGCAGGTGTGATGTCTGCAACACTCTCACACTTCGCTTTTCTAGTGGTTCTTTCTTTCTGCTGCTTCTGACCTTTTTGCCTGATTGGTTCAGACTCCACGAGCCCGGTTCTCTCCAGCGAATCAGCTCACGGAGGCGCAAGCGTCCTCGGGTGGCGCGTCAAGACACCACGGAGAGTGAAGATGATGGTGGGCGGAGTCACAGATCCCATCGCTGGAATCTCCGGCTCAGTCCTGACAGAGCACAAAGCAGGACCATACTGGAGGTAACCCCCCCCTTTTGCTTTTTGCCCATTCAGGTGAGCATATTATACAGTTTCGATTGTATGCAAAGTTACACAATCCACACTGAAGGGAGTTGCTGCCACCCACTGCTTATGGATTGTTGGTAAAGCCTTGTTTCTAGTCCAAGTTGCACTTCCATTACAAACCTCACCCTACTGTATATTTGCATAAAGCCTGCATAGCAGTTAGTCCTGAATACCCTCAAGTAAAGAAGGACCTGCAGCGTTGCTGTAGCTAGCGCTGGTGGTTTTTATTTTTGGCAAAAAGTTACATATCAGTCCAGTGTAATCTTGCATTAGATTTCATCTGTTAACCAGTGTCAGTATTAGAACAATTCCTCTCTAATTCCTGCTACTCCCCCCATTTGCAAGCACTGAATAGCTTGGCTTCCTTTATTTTACTTCTTTTTATAGTTTCCATTGGAGGTAGGAACCCCTAACTGATAATATCCAAGGTTCCAAGTAAGCTGAGAAGAAAACTGATTTGAATGTTAAGTAGCATTTGGAACTACCAGTTAGCATTACGGAGAGCATTACCTAACACCAACTGTTGTATTAATCAGTGTTTTAAAGCGGCACTGGTTATATTAACACAACAGTTTGCAAGAAAATAAAAAAAAAAAAGATCTGTTGTTAAATAAACTTTTATCCTTGACTGTGGTCATTTTAAGACATGAGGAAAGGTCAGACATGTCTTACAAGCAAGCAGCAAATGTAAAGCCTATGTGGAAATGCAAAAAATAAAAGTTTACCCCTCATATGCTAGGGGCTCCAAAACAAAGCCAATCCCATAGACTCCCATGTTAGAAAGACCAACAGCAGAAATTAACATGTTAAAAGCCTGGTACAAAAAACATTTTACGTTTAATTGGTCAAGTTTACCTTTTTGACAAGTGTGAGGGGGGTGAATTTTTTTCTAACTCATCTGTTTGAAAGTTATTTAATCTTGAAATTCGGCATAATTAGGGGGCGTTTCCTTTTAATTGACATGTATCCAATATCCGCGGCAAGAAGCGAGTGCAGCACACTTTTTTTAGCCGGCTAACAGCGCACCTTAGCTTTAGCCGACCTACCTCCGTTAGCTGGTTAGCTACTGTTAGCTCCGAGTTAGCTCAGTTAGCTCTTAGCTACAGGCAGCTTGGAGTGTGATGGGTGTCAATCATCCACCCCCACCTTCACAGTCCCCCTCTTAGCTCTTACTCTTTGCCCATTTTTGGATTTTCCAGGAATGATGACACGCGTGACACTGCCAAGATAGCGACGGTGGGAACTCCGTCACGGAGGCTCCGTCCATCTTTTATATACAGTCTATGTTTACAAGAGATATTTTTATAGTGATGTAATGACTTGGCTCTGGGAAACAGAACTGGGACTGTTTTGGCTGAAAAGAGATAAGAGAAGATCGTTATCTGTTGGAATCTGACTGGAGTTGAGTTTTATGCTCAGTCATTGACGATCACTGCCAAATATATTTTATGTTTAAAGCCTTCATTCGACTCATTCAGGGACATTACTTTTCTCTACTCATTTTTAAGTTGCTAAATTATTGTAATGTAATAAATGCACACACAGAGACAAATTGTGTGTCTCATCTGTGTTTCCACAGCTTTATACACACCGCGCTGGCAAAAAGCTGATCCCACCCACAGTGAGAAATGCTGCCTAGAATTAAAACAAGGCATGGAAGTTGAACCATACTATATGATACTGTACCATGTAATAATGGAAAAACACTAATATATTTGCTCCTTCACCTTTCCTCTCAGTCCGCCTGCTCTGATTAATAAGTACTGAGCTCCTTTCATCACCTAATTTTCACCTACAAGTGATCATTTTATATTAAACCAATGACTTCATTTGACTTTGTCTATGCTAATTTAGTCCCTAAATAACTAAATAAGTAAATGCTGAGTTATTTGTAGTTTTATGGAGCCTCATTCTATTCTGCTTCATATTGTCTGATAGGAAAAAAAAACAACATGTAAACATTAAAGAATAAATGAGAACAGAATAATAAAAAAGATAAAGTTGACACTGGCTGTCAGGAAGCAGAATCGGACAATGACAAGTGACAATGATAAGAATAATTGTTATAACAATAAATATTTTAAGAAAATACAATTGTTATGAATTTTGGTCACACATAATTTTTTCCAGACAATTTCCTAAGTTATTGACATAATGGTCAAAATACCACCGAGATATCACAACAGCTCTTTTTCAGTCATGTTTTTTTTCTTTATTTTTCTCCAACACCCCTTTTCGCAATTTAATTTTTACATTTGATTTCTCTTGTTATTGCCATGAGCTATGAGGATAACTCATCCACACTGCTAAAATACCACAGATATACAGTTATACACTCACCCGTCACTTTATTAGGTGCACCTGTTCATTGCTTGACTCTGCAGCAACTTATTGCATTTAGACATGTAAACACCACCTGCTAAAGTTCAAACTGAACATCAGAATGAGAAAGAAATGGGATTTAAGTGACTTTGAATGTGAATTCATGAATCCATCCTGCCTTGTATCAATAGTTCAAGCTGGTGGTAGTGTAATGGTGTGGAAGATATTTTCATGGCACCCAATGTATCCTCTGAGCATGATTTAAACAACACAGCTTGAGTATTGTTGCTGACCATGTCCATCCCTTTATTAACGCGGTGTAGCATCTGATGGCTACCTCCAGCAGGACAATGCACCATGTCACAAAGCTCAGATCTGTAACTGGTTTCTTGAACATGACAATGAGTTCACTGGACTCGAATGGCCTCCAGAGTCACCAGATCTCAATCCAACAGTGCAGCTTTGGGATGTGGTGGAACGGGAGATTCTCATCGTGGATATGCAGCCGACAAATCTGCAGCAAATTTCTGAGGAAGGTTTCATACACATTGTTGAATCTATGCCATAAAGATTTAACGCAGTTCTGAAGGAAAAACAGGGACCCAATAAACTTTGAACTAGCAAGGTGAACAGAATAAAGTGGACAATGACTGTATGTGACGTGTTTGGTTCTGCTGTATTGGAGTAATACATATGTTCATATGCAGTGTTTAAATGGGCATGTCAATTGTTTTCAGATTTTTTTGTCACATGGGGGCTGTGCTGAAAATATTGGTTCGGCTTAAAATGTAGGCCCTTCTTTGTTTTCTTTTTCTGTCACTGGATTATGATGCAGGAGCTATCATGGAAAAGCATTTTGCTTTGAGCTGAAAGTGTGATGGAAAAGTACTCTGTAAGTCGGAGCAGATCAAATGAGATATTTTCACACTTGGCAGTTACCAAACAAAAGTAATAAGGATTGTGTATAGTCTTTTAATTGACAGTTAGGTTAGATACCTAAATATTTTCAAGTGCATTTAACAATTTTTTCTCATTTTTTCTTGTCTGTTTTAGGAGAGTGTATCACAGGTCAGGCCACTGGTCATCTGTCGGACGAATGTCGAGAAACAGAAGACTCCAGCCCAATTATCGCGAAGCTCTAAACTAATGTCGCTGTGGCCATCATCCATCTCTCTTCCTTTTACCCTCCTCCTCTTGCTGCCTATCTCCCTCTCCATCATTTTCATTGTGTCATTTCTCCTGCCGTGGGCCAGTGCATGATATGGCATGACTAAATTGCAAGAAAACCTGACACCCCAAACAATATAGTGGATAGAAGAGAATCATATTATTCCTTTCCAGCTGTACCAGATAAAGTACTGTAAAAAAAATTTAATTAATGTTTTAGTCCAGAATTCTGTAAAGGGTTAATCATCTTTAAAATAACCAAACAAAAACAAAAACAAAACAAAGCCCAGGTTGAGCTTTAAAATAAAGGCTTTCACCCTACACCAGTCTGTTTCCAGCCATGATGAACACAAGTCAAACTCAGTGCTTGATGCTGTCATAAAATCTCACCTTAAGTCTCACCCCCTCTTTTTTTTTTTTAAATAGACCTCTCATTTCCTTCCATCTTCTAATGAGCCACACAAGTGATACGTGGAGAGAGAATTTTCAGGGTTGTGCAAGTACTTTCAGAAATGGGAAAAAAAAAAAAAAAGATTTAAAAAATACAGAAACCATATGAAAGGCGATGCTGCTGCACTATGCAATTCCTCCGTACCTACTGTGGCATCTCGACTGCTGTGTCCCATGTCCTTGGTGCTGTCATCACCTTCTTGTCCCCCCATTTCCTTTTCTTCTCTGAGGAATATACTTTGTTAATGCAGGGACTTGTGGCTCTAAAATAGAGTGTGACCTAATTCTAAAAGCAATAGCAGCAGAGATCAGATATAGCTCCTGTCATGTATAATCTACAGGGCATCTGTTAGTTTATTTAATGGATTACAAGGATTATTTTACTTGTTGCATACTGATTTAAAAACAGATTCCTCCTTCTTTTTCTGCCTGGCTCCACTTGTGTCTGTTTATAGTTGAATAAGCTGACCTCAACATAAAATGAGCTTTAGTGAAATCTACTGTAATTATGTTCAAGGGATTTAAAAACATACAGGTGATCTTATTTATGTCTATGGTTATAAGTTATTATTGTTTAAGAAAACTAAGCTTGACAATCAGTCATGCTACTAATTTAAAGCTGAAATAACTAGTAAAGGCCATTTTGGCTTCTGTGTAGCGTCTGTTTCATGTTATGTTGTTTATGTTTTTTTAAGATTTTAAATGTTTTAGAATAATTATTTTTGTTTTGCTTGCAACCCTGCACAGAAATGTTCATTGTAAATTATAATGATGTTGTACTGTATTAACTAAATGTATTTGTTTTTAAGACCTTTCCCCCACTGCTTGCTGTATAAGTGTCTTAAATCTTAAAAGTCGTTTTTCTCTGTATGTTCCCTCTGTGTTTTATGAGGCAATAGAAGTTCAATAAAACTAGATTGTATTTTGTCAAAATAAAAGAGAAAAATTTTTATTTTAGTTAGTTGCAGTTTGCAAATTTACCATTAGATGTCGCCAAAATTTGCAAAAGCTGCAGTGTTGACTGCAGCGAGTTTTGCACTGCTGTCTTTTTTACATACATTTACAAGTGCTAGTTTAGAAAAAAATATGCAAGACAACACA
>JBAMHW010000005.1:16779501-16790019 GCA_037177495.1 Rhadinocentrus ornatus | reverse complement strand
ATATATGTTAGTAATCCTTAAGAGTCTCTCAAAACGGCCCAAAAAGCAAAGCCTTTTCAATTTGCACACCAGTTCCCATAAACTCCCAACTTGTTACTATATTCCGTCTCTTCGAATACAAACACAACAATACACATTTTATTTTGAAAACTTACTGAATGTACACACATATTGTTATGTTCAACTTCCAGTCTAGAGCGAGCTTAAACTAGAGCCAGTTAGCTTAGCTTAAGCTAAGCTGTAACCAGGTTTGCATTTAGCTGGGTTCCAGCTCTAGCTTCAGATTGACATCCTAATATTAATTATGTTTTGGTGCAACTTATGTCAGAAAAACTGGAAATCTTCACTACACATTCCTGTTTTATTCATTAATAAAAGATTTTCACATTAGCTAACTGCACAACATAATTTGACCATTTGGGACAGTGCGTTCTTGTAGTCAAAGAGGAAACCAAGCCCTCTGGTCCCAGCAATGTTTATGCTCTTGGCTTAGGGGTGGGAGTAGTGGATGGAAGGGGGTAGGGTGTCCCATAAAGACGTTAACAGTCTCTGCAAGTGTTGTCATGGAAACAGTCAGGACTGCTGAAACAGACTTATCATAAGTAGACTGTGAGCTTCTGCCCAGAGCTTAACGCTCAGTGTAGGTGATAATTTAAGTACACCAACATCTGCACATCTGCTCGGTTATAAAACTCTGGATGTTGATATGCTTCGGCAAAGAAAATATGCTCTGCCAGATTGTTTATGCGTTTGTAATGTTTGAAAATTTAGATTAAATTGAAATGCATTCAGTTTTTCATTTGCTTATGGTTGAATAACAGCCTGACTCACTCGTTAAATCTCTCCGAGTGCATGTCCTGTGTGTGTGCTGTAAGTGTTGTGAACCACTGCAAAAGGCAGTCACAGTCAGTGTGTCCTCAGGTGGGGGTTCTTTTTAAAACAAGATGTTGCCCCCCCCAGTTTAATTTCCAACTCACCCACTCACAGTACTTAAAAGTTCAAAGCACGTCATTAGAGCTTTATTGGCTCACTCTGTGTGTCAAATCCAAGTGTTACTCCTGCGATTTGAAAGGGGTTGAAAGGCAGATTTTGATGTTGAAGAAAAAAGGATCAACAGCCAGGGTGAAAGAGGCAAAAATAGCAGCAATTAAATATTCTACATTTATAGGCTTGATGCTAATGTCATGCTTAAGTAATCTCATGTTGATTAAGCTGTTTTGCTTTTGACTGAAAGCTGGCTTTGCTTAATTTGTCACCATCAAAGACATCTGTTATATTTTATAGAAGCTGCTCAGTTTAGGTAACTAAAGGAGATTAACGTTACAAACAGCTGTTGTAACCCAATCTAAATGTCCTTCCTAACAATGCAGGAACACAAAGAGAGAGCATTTTTGTTTGGGTCAGCTTACATCCACCTTTGACCTGTGATGCTATTTTTCAAGCCAAGGCTACGGTGCGACCCAGCTGTTTGCTTGCTCTGTTTACACAAAGGCCGACGAACCAACAGGTGTTGAGTGTTTTGCACTCTTCAGCCTCCTTCTTCCCCGTTGCTTGCTGATCCCTGACCCAAATTCTTCTGTGTTTGGATGTGTAGAAGCAATGTGACCCTCTTGGCATTTATTACTGATCCCCGAGTCATATGCTTTAGAATTAAATTCCTGCCAAGGCTCCTTGAGATATTGCTGTCCATAGCCCCAGATGGGCATCAATCCAGCTGCCTCCAGGTTTAGATCTTATTTAATTATTGCAAGGCATCAATTTTATTGTACAAATTGAAGAACCGTAGCACTGTAGTAACGATAATCTCTGTTGTTTCAAATTGCAATGTGGAATATTTAAAGAAAATGAAGATAAATTGCATGATTTGTCAAAGAAACATACAATGGTTGTCTATATAAAGCAACGAAACACAAAAGGAAGGTAACAGATATGAAAAAATAAAGAAAGGGTAGAAATATTTGAAAATATGACCCAACATATGGTGCACCAAACCCTCACAAAACTTTGTTAAATCTCAGTCCAACACATTAAAGCGTTTAGAATTTCAAATACTCAGTGATATAGTAGACTGTAAATAGCAGCTTGTTTGGTTACATGTGGAATAGTTGGGCACTTGTACCGCTTCAGCATTCAAGTACAAGAGGAGTGAGTTGCAGGAGAGGTGCTTATAGACAACACAGCATCTGACGGGATAAGACTCGGAGCTGCTTGCAACAATAACAGCAAAGTACAGCTGGATATTCATCATTTGCAACTTTAGGTCCAAATTTTCCTCAAACATTGGGTAAAAAAAAGAAGCTATCTGCAATATTTCTGGATTCTGAGGTGTGTAAGTACTGGGAAGTTGAAGGTATTGGAAAAGATCAAAAGAAAACTGGAGAATACGGCTGTGGCCTATCCATACCTCCGGAAAGACTGGGAAAAATGGAAAAGAGAGATGGAGGAGAAAAGAAGGAAACGATGGCGAGAGAGGGTGAGCCGCTGGGTTAACACAGACATGAGTGATGAAGAAGATGAGGATGTGGAGGAGGAGGACGATGAGGATGCGGAAAGCAACAAGGAGGATGTGAATGTGGAAGGGGAAGAAAATGAAGAAGGAGAAAAGGGGGATGAGGAGAAGACAGAAGGAAATGACGGAGAAGGAGGGAGTAGTCTTCAGAAAAAATTTCAAGAGAAGAAAAATGAAGATCAAGATGAAGATGAGATATCTGAAGGAGATACAAGAGGAGATGTGGAGGAAGATGAGGAGGAACTCAACGTTAACGAGAATGAAGAGGTAAGTGAAGATGAGAAAGACTGGAGGGATGAGGAGGAGAAGGTTGATGCGGATGAGGAGGAAGAAAAAAATAATGAAACCGAGAGTGAGGCTGTGGAGAACGAGAACAATGAGGTGGAGATGGTGGAAGAAATGCAGTTTCAGGAGGAGGATGATAATAATCAAGAACAAGCTGGAAGACATCCCCTTGAGGAAGATCTCCCTGAACAAATAAACAGTTCTCAAGCTGAGAATATCTGGAAAAACCAAGATAGTAGAAGACAAGAAGATGGGAAATGTTTTTTTTCAGATTCAGAGGAATCTGCTAGCAGTGAAGATTTGGAGACAGGTTCCATGCACAAAGCTGAAAACCAATACACTGAGAAACAGGATGAAGATTCAGATGAAAAGTCGTCGAATAAGGAAGATGGTGTCTTGGAAGCCTGGACTATGGGCAGGACTGAAAAAGATAGAAGTGAGAAGTCAACAGATGATGAAGAGACAGCCACAGAATCTTGGGAATCTCAAAATGACTTTCAAGGTGAAGACGAAGATATTCAACACGAGTCTGTAGACGAGGAGGAAGCAGAAAGCTTAGCTGATGAGAATGAAGATTATGATGATGAAGATGAGGTAACGTTATACTGCAAAGACGATTACCCAGTAAAGATATTCCTCTCTCTGAGCGAGTTCAGGGATTCCTCCCTTCTCACTGACCTTACTTTGCAAACAGAGGACGGGCAGAGTTTCTGTGTGCATTCTCCAGTCTTGGCTGCTGTCAGCTCCCTCATCTGGAAAAATCTAAGTGGAAGCAAAGTAGAAAACAGCAGAACTAATGAAAGAATACACATTGACATAAGTGCTGGAGTTTGCGTCTGGTCTGTGTCTCTTGGCCCAGAGGTGGATCATGTCGGGTTGGAAGCAATTGTGGAGTTTGCTTACAGTGGACTCATATCAAGTCTGAACAAGCATAACTTGGATCAGATAAAGGCTGCAGCTCAAACACTCGGCGTGCCCCGGGTGTTGGATCTTTGTGCCAAGGAAGAAGAGTGGCTTGCAAAAAGTGCTGGAAACAAGAAAAAGGAAAAGATCTCTGCTGCACAACAGTTGATGATCAGCCTTCAGTCAATGAAAGAGCTGTGGATGGACAGAGTGGGCTGTGATGTCGTTCTGGAAACCCTTACTGGATCGCTTCGTGGTAAGTACGTCCCCTGTTAGTTCATTTTGATCCCTCAAGTTTCACAGTTCTACCATCCCTCCTTGACTAAACATTTTATTTTAAAGTCAGATATTATGTGTTTTTTTCTCCTAAAGACACTATAGCCTTCACTGCAGAGAGTGAGCACACACAAGTGTTTATTAATAACTTTGATATCTAAGATTGCAATTCTTCAGATTTCTTGTTTTCTTGTTTTCAGTCGTGTTAATTTCTAGACTTTATAGCATTTTGCAATAGTGTTAGAGACTAATAGGCCTTTCTCTTGTATTCCAAATCAGCTGTGAACTTGCCTGTCCAGTGCAAACTTTAACTGACACTGATTTTTAATGTAAACACTTGTTTGGCTAAATGTTGCACTTTAAAATGAGAACCTCCATTAATTAAAGTGGTATGCACGAGGGACATGTAAAGAAATAACTGTATACAAACTTTTCAGGCATAGAGCCATGCTTGTCTAGGCGTAAACCATTTAAATTAGGAGTGCACTATGATTACTATGTGCAAGGGTCTAAATAACTGAGCTCTAGGGGTGTGGGTGGTATGAGCATATGCGTGAATCAGACATTTGACCTTTGCCAACAAACATATCGCAAGTATTTATTTGTAAATCGAGTGAGAGGATGAGATCAAAATTCAAGTTGTTACTTGAGAAGCGTGTTGATACCATTTTAAGCCCAGCTGTCAACCTTTATATGCATTAATTTCCACTCTTGTGATTAAATAACAATATGTTAGTTGAGATTTTAACCCTTTACCATATTTTTCTAGTCCACAGAGTTATCCTGGCTGCTAGTAGCGACTACTTCCGGGGTATGTTCACCTTGGGTATGAAGGAGTCTAATCAGCCTTGTGTGAGCCTTCCCTTCCTGTTGGTTCGGGAGCTGGAGGCTATAGTTGATAGCTCCTACAGTGGGGCTCTCTCCATCAGCTGGACTTGTGTCTTTGAGATCACCAGCACTGCTCTCCAGCTCCAGTACCAGCCTGCTCTCTCATTATGCCTCAACTTCCTGCAACAAGAGCTAAATCCTCACAACTGCCTGGATGTTGTGTCTTTTGCTGAAGCCTACGAAATAACACAACTTCTTGAAGTTGCTGATGATTTTGTCCTGCGGCAATTCCAAAAGGTGGCAGGCACCTCCAAGTTCAAGGACCTGCCGGCTAAACAGCTCTTCAAATACCTGAACAGTCACTCACTCTGTGTTCCATGTGAGCTTGTTGTATTCAACGCAGTGGTAGCGTGGATTCAAGCGAACCCCAACAAGCGTCACAGGCTTGCGAAAGAGCTGTTGAAAACTGTTCATTTTCCACTGATGACTTTTATGGAATTCAAAGAGGTCCAGTCCCAGAACATGTGGGCTGATCCTAGGTTGACAGAGCTTTATGAAGCAATCTTTGAAGACTTTTGCTCCAATGAGACTGCACCGCAGAACCAGTGTCGCATCTATCTGCCAAAAGAGAGTCTGGTCTTAACTGGAGGTGACCAGATCTCTGAAGACTTGGGTAGCCGCAGCATCAGCAGGGATATCTGGTTTGGGAATTCTTTGAGAAACCATACAGGGATTAAAAAGGCCATGGAGTGGAGGAGATTGGGAGAGATGCCAGAACCAGCAAGGTTTAGTCATGAAGTAGCAGTGCTTAATGGACAACTTTATGTTTTTGGAGGCAAGAAGTATTATGGCATTGGTGACACCTTGAACTCTGTTTACAGGTAAGAGAGACCAATAGCCAAATATATAAATGCAACATAATGTGCCATTATTTATTTCACATACTCAAAGTCAGAATGTAGAGGCGTTGAGTAATAATGTTTAATAACTTGTAGAACCACCATGTAAACTTACATTTCAAGTTAATATGTTTGATGTTATTAATCTCTGACATTATTGTGTTGCTTTGATTCAGTAAGAATTTGTTTATGCACAGCTCTCATAAAGTCCCCCTATAAAATTTAATTCAAGCTGAAATCTGGACTTGGACTTGGACTGGACTGTTGCAGCACCTTGATTATTTTCTTTTCAGATATTTGCTGCTGTGTTTAGGATCATTTCTGCATGACACAGTTTCAGACAAGTTTTATCTGTCAGATGGCCTAATTGCTCTCTAAAATACTTTAGTTTACAGAGGAGTTCATGGTCAACTCAATGACTGCAAGGTGCACAGGTCTTGTGGTTTAAAAATTAGCCCAAGTCATTGACCCTCCACGACAGTGCTTGACAGTTGGTATCCCATGACGTGCGGTGAGGTTCATGGCTGGCGAGGCACTGACTCCTCTGGAATCAGATTTACAATTGTAAGAACTGAAAAGAGCATCTTATTTCACTAGTCATCCAACAGCATGCAACTACTGGTAATGCTTCATATCCCATCAGCATTCCTCTTTGAATTGTGTTGGTGTGTGAGTGTGCCCCTTTGAGGTGAGACAGAATACTGCCTCCCTCACCTGCTGACTTTTCTCTGCACTTAATTGTACGATATACAGTAATAATTTTCCCACAAATACTTTAAAGACATTACATAGACTGTAGAGAGTCATGGTGTATAACAAATATTTCTGTAAAGTTCAAATTGCCGATGTGTTTAGGAACAGAAACGGGCACGCGTCATGCAGTTTGTATTGGATCGCGCAGTCAGAAGTGAGGCACAGCTCGCCAGTGCCTCACCCGGGGTTTCTGCCCTGTATTTGATCTGGAAATACTCAAATTCGGCGATTTTTAATTAATAAGCTGTCAAAAACGTGTTAGAGTCATAGTGAAAATGCATTTTTAACACAGATCAGTGGAAAGTATTATTATTTTTATTTTATGCACTTTTTTCTTTTTTATCATGATAGGTGAGGCAGTGCCTCATCTGCCTCTCCTGACCACACATCACTGTTGGTATCAGGGGATTATGCTGTGTTTGGTTTTCTCCAAACATGTCATCTGTACAAAAGACATTGTCCCAAAGGTCCAGATGCAACTTTCCAAACCGAAGCTTTGCTGTCATGTTATTTGTAGAGACTTGGGCCTGTAGAGTCTATGACCTAGGTGTGAACCTGCTGGGAAGATTGGCCATTGTCTTGAATGTTTTTCACCTAAGAATAATCTTTCTCTTTCTAGAATAATGGACCCCAAATTGTTTGAAAATGGTCTTATATTCCTTTCAATATTGATGGCCAACAATTGTTGCTAGTGTCATTCCCTTTGAACACACACTTGTACGCTCTGGACGAGCAGACAGCCCAGACCTCTGCTTTTATAGAGGTTTTCATATTTGATGATGATCAAGCAGCTGTGTTAGGAGCATGTAGCTGCTTTACTCTGCCTACTACACAGTATAACAAGTCATGCAATGTTGTTCACCTGATGCTGTATGTACCTCATCTTAAGACCTTGTAAGGACCAGATGATCTTTCGCTTTCATTATGCACCAACAACTAGGACTTTATCATTGTCAGCGGGGGGAATGTTATTAATTTAATGTAATATATACATGTTTAATGGCTGTATCTTTACATTTATCTCATTATACCCCATTTGTAGGTATGACCTTCTTCAAAACAGCTGGGAATACCTGCGTGGAATGCAGGAGAAGAGATGCGCTTTTTCTGTGGTTGTATTGGATGGAAAAATATATGCCATTGGAGGACATTGCGATCCTGACCATATAGATACTGTTGAATGTTATTGCCCCACTACTAACTCTTGGAGGTACATTAGGCAAAATGTTATTTTTTAAAACAGAAATGTACCATATACTTGATTTGCTGTCTTTCTTACATTTAGACAGTGACCAAGTGCTCATGTTGTGATTTCTATCTAATCAAGTGAATTAAAACCCAATCAGTTCCTCACATTGCTTAAATGAAAGAACAGAAAATGAAAAACAGCTATGATTCGATGGTGGTTTATACTTCATTTAATGTTTCTTTCAAGTGAGAACCTTAAAGTTCCTTAACATTAATTAACGGCACATTTAAGTAAGTAATGGAAAATTCATAGGTTAGAATCATGAAAACTTGAGTGACAAAATTAATGTCATGTTAAGTAACCTGGTTAAATGAGCTACTGTAAAGCTAAACACATTCAAAATGGTGAAACTGTATTCATCAACATTGTGTTTTCTGGGATTGGTTGTTGCGGGATGGATTAGGAGGGAGAATATTCCTGAGCTGCTGAGCTGAAAATCTGACTTCAGGTGTCTTTTATTTGATTAAATTCTTTCTGAGGACTGAAATCCAGAGAGCTCATTTGCAGAAGAAGGCAGCATAAGACCTCCAAATATAGAACAATCAATGAGAATCAACTGAACGTCATCAAGGAGAAAATAATGTATCTGTAGCTAAAATTGGCGCACATGCCAAAACCAACCTGGTTGAACTTATTGTATATTTCTAAATACAATTTAATTTAATCTTTAAACCAAACAGGAGTTGTAATGGTTTAAAGATAATGTCAAAATTCAACTACCAAAAGCTACTTGACATGTTTCTAAAGCCAATTATTAGCCTTAGACCCCAACATTAAATGCACACCAGTAAAAACAAAGAAAAGAACAGAACAGACTATTTCTCTTGGCGTTTATCACAATTGGCTCTGTCTGGAGCATAAATTATCACATTTTGCATGTGTACTACACTTATTACTGAAGGATTCTAACAGCATTAGAGAACTCAGACCAGAGTTGCTGAATTTTTAGGGTACATACCAGGTCTTACAATGGCCGCCATCCTGCAGGTTTTCAGTGTTTCCCTGCTCCATCCAACACACTTGACTCAAATTAATGAGTCATTGTGCAGAATTCACAGGCTGTTGGATCCATTATATTTAAGTCAGGTGTGTTGGAGCTGGGAAACATTGGAAATTTGCAGGACTGTGGCCCTTGTGGTACCAAATTGAATAAATATGATGACAATTAATGATATTAGTGTTTAGTTACTGTTACTTTTGAAATCGTGGCAGAAAAAACATTATATACATGTTATATAAATCAAGCATGTCATATCTGGCTATTTAAACTTTCTGTAACTTTTGCTACTGTCAGTCCTGTGACCTCACATCTGGTCAAACTGAACCCCACACTGACCCAACTAATTACACACTTATTGTAGCTTGCTTTGAGAATTTAAATGTAAACCATCTTTTCTCTTTCAGCTTCACCTGGCCCTTGGATCTACCTTTGAGTGGCCATGTTGCAAAAGTTTTACAAGGACAGATTTTCATCTCAGGAGGGCTAAATAATGACTACCTATGTCTTGCGTCCATGATCATGTACCACCCAGACAGAGGAAGCACCTATCTGACAAACATGACCAGACCTCGAGCTAATCACTGCATGGAGACCCTTGCTGAATATCTTTATGTAGCAGGTGGAATCACCACACATGATAACATGACTGTCACTGACCAGCTAGCTTGTGAAGTGTACAATCCAGCTGGTGACTCTTGGACTGCCTTCGCGCCTCTGCTGGTTCCTCATGTAGGAGCAGGAAGTGCCGTTTTGGAGGGAAAGTTTTATGTGCTGGGTGGATACAGCCAGGAGGACTACAGTGACACTAAGATGGTCCATCGTTATGATGCCGCCACACAGAAATGGGAGAACATGGGAAAGATGCCAGGGCCAAACAATGAGCTGCAAGTATCTGTGCTCCGTTTACCGCAACATTTCCGTTTGTAAGACTTCATGATAACTTCATCACTCCTGAGGTTATTTATTGCATGACATGGCCTGTTCCCACTGCACGCGGTGCGATCCTTGGATCCTGAACCTGATGTTACACTCTCAAATACATCATTGCAGAATGCTCTTTCAATGTTTGAAGAACATGAAAAAGAAATGGAGTTCAACTCATTTTGTTCATACACTGCAGAAAACACTGTGCACCTGCCTGGACATGTGTAGTTGAGTTTTTTGTGCACTTCAGTTCAACACGAAGTCACTGATGTCACACCATTTGACACAAATTAATGATTTTTATTTTCAATGAACAGTTTTATTTACCTTAAGAGCCATGAATAGGTTTAACCATGGTTGCTGTAGTTTTGTAAGCTGCCTATATCTTTAAATGATAATGGACAGACATGATTTTGTATTTTACATATTTGTCTGCAGTCTGTTTTTTTATCTTGTTTTTGGAACATTTATCTTGTCAATATAAGGTGTTTATGTCACAGTGTGTTTTTCTGCTATCAGTAAAAATCATTATAGTTATTATCTGTTTTACAGATAATTATTCTGCACACAGAGGGTACTAGAATGAAATAGCTCATGTTTTAGCTGGAATGTGAATATCCCCATTAAAGAATATCTAATTCCCTTATTGTAATTGTAATCAATGGCCACAAGAGGGCGATACCCTCCCTTAACTTACTGTCATGGTTGCCATAAAACTCTAGCAGGAGGGTTCTGGGCATGTTATAATAAATAAATAATAAAATAAATAATAATAATGATAATAATATTATTATGCAGGATATTGCTATACATAATATGTCATGTCATTTTCTGTACCGCTTGTTCCCCTTAGGGGTCGCGGGGTGAGCTGGAGCCTATCCCAGCAGTGTTT
>JBAMHW010000005.1:16741795-16753952 GCA_037177495.1 Rhadinocentrus ornatus | reverse complement strand
TATATATATATATGTATATGTATATATATATATATATATATATATATATATACATATACATATATATATACGTGGTATCAGATTTTATTTGTAAATTGTCTGTGTTCCATAAACAGGTGTTTTTTACATTGATATATTTTTAACTTTGTGTGGGCTCTAGTGTTTTTTATTTACCAGCAGGTAGATGAATAAGTGGGTCAGGGAGACGGGAATGCTTTAAGGGCCACCTGCTATGCTACGTGAGCTAAAGATCGAACCCACAGGAGCGTTTAGCAACAAGAAATTTGTCTTTCTGTCTGGTCCTTTTACTCCTCAATTTATAATTTAAACACAAGGGTTGTGCATTTTTTGCCATATTTTGTTGTATAGTTGTAATATCTTACATTTTTGTTTGTTGACACTACAATAAATGTATATTTTGGAAGAGTAGTTTGGATTATTCTAATGGTAATTGAACTTATCCTGAGCTTCACTTTCTTGATGGACTACAGTGGAAATTTGAGCAGTGTGCAAAGAAATTCTGTCAGTCATAAAGGTGTATCATTATTATTTCATATTAACCTTTATTTATACAAGCAGTCCCCATTGAGACATGCACTCATCTAAAAGAGAGACCAGTTTACCTAACCTCCTTCCACCTAATAACCATAGTTGATACTGCTGGTTGAACATAGAAGAACCTACATACAGAATATAATATGGACTAATACAGAACAGTGCTAGAACTACTATTATACTTTTAATAGCATTATTTATTGTGCTGAGGGCTCAACCCTGCAAGGCATCTTGGAAAGGAGCAGGAGAGAGAGGAGAGCAATTCTTTCATATTCCTCCCAGGAATTACTCTATGAGATTTTACACTTCATTGTCCAACCCCCAAAAATGAAATGGGGTTTTCAGCCCTGCACAGCACTGTAAAGAGTTGTACAGAGACATGGTGACATAACCAACAAAACGCACCTTTTCAACTAATTGATTTGTCGACCAGCCGTGCCCATTCCTAATATCTATCTATCTATCTACATACATATATATATATATATATATTTATATACAGTATATGTACACAAACAGACAGATAGCTAAACAATTTGGAACTGAAAACTTTCCCTCTTTTCCAAAGAAATTGTATTAAAAAAGTCTATTATTTCAATATTTATCAAAGGTGCTTGATATTCTAAATATGTACTCCAGAAAAGGTGAATTCATACTCTTTTCTTTCTGAACATTATGCAAAAATTGTGATTTTATAGAAATAATTTTAATGTTTTGTCTTATTATATGCACACACATACGTAAACGTTCCTTAGAATGGGTCACAGAAACCCAGGTTGTTTGCAAATAATCTTTTCTTCATGTATTTCAGCCATTCAGACGTGTAAACAAAAAAAGCTCAATCCCTTAACTTGTAAAACAAGTTTTTCTATATAAATTACACAATCCACCATTTAAAAATTTGTTTTTAGAAAATAAATGAGAACTCTTACATAAAGAGATTATATTCCTTTAAATCTGCTAAAGAAATCTTAACCTCCATTATGAAATAAAAACCTTATTTGTTTGATAAACAGCATTTTTTTTTTTTAATTATAAGCCCTTAAATACTATATTAATATACAGGTATATAAAGATTACATCCCAATGTAAATAATTTTTAAATCAATGAACATGTCAAAGCTGGATTTATTCCTACTTTTGTCATTTTTCTCCCTTGTTAAAATGAACCATAAACAGTTGTAAATGATAAAGAAAAACATTTTACTGATAAACTTAAATTATGTTGCTGTAGTTATACAACTCACATTCATAAATCATTTTTAAATGAGAAAAGTCTAACATCTCCATGGGCGGCTGTAGCTGAGGATGAAGAGCAGTTGCACACGAAACTAACGGGTTGGTGCTTCTTGGACTATCCAGAGTGTCCTTGGACAAGACACTGAATCAAGCATTTCCTCCCAATGTGCCCATTGGAGTGTGGATGTTGTGTGATAGTTAAAGCACTTCCATGATTGTTGAACGTGAGTGGTCAAATACAAACAGAAAACTGCTTTAACTTTATCAAATCAAAGTTATTCTGGAGTGTGAATCCAATAAATGTTTTGTAAGACATAATTAAATATTTCATAAATTACTATTCGTATTTCAGCATATGGCTGTTCAGTGTGGTGAATGACAAAATGCTATGCTAATGCTAATCTATGGTGCTGAGAAATAACAACAATAGCAATAAAGAACAGAAAGGTACATTTAAAGGTGATCACGGTGCTTGCAGCACTGAAAAAGAAAATCAGTGATGCCGTTGAGGAGTTTTACGTCTCGTTCCTGCTCAGTTAAAGGTAATGAGGTATTCTGGGTAGGCCTGGTCATCGTGGAAAATCACAAACATGGAGGGCTGCTGCTGGTTGTTCACTACACTGTCAAAGCGGTCAGTGGGGTCGGAGCCTCGAGTAGGAGGGGCTCTCAAGGTGGAGTTCCCAACTGTGTAACGGCCAGTCAGGACACGAGCAACGTACATCCGCTTCAGGCCCGATGCATCTGGCGGGGAATATCCACCAGCCGAGTAACTTGCATCGACTGCAAAGTAAACCCCCTTTCCAAAAAGAGCAGCTATAATTACACAAGTAAAAAAAGTCATTTTTAGACCATTGGAGATGAACTGTTTTATAGCTAAGAAAATGTTGATTTTGAAAGACAAACCCTAATAATATTCATGGTTTTTATTGTTTAATGAGGATGTTTGATCGGTATGAAGATATGCTTTAAAATGACCAAGTCTTACCATGTGCGCCTGCATAACCCCTGTCAAATCTGTCTCGTTCAATGCAGTTGCATGAATCTGCTGATGTGCCGTGGTAGAGAAACTTTTCTCCGAGTTCTGCTGCCCCGTTCTTAGAAAGTATACGCTGCTTGCATACACTATAGGCATGCCACAGGTACAGGTTTTGCACACGCTCAATCTAAGTTTAGGAAAAAAAGTCTGTTATTGTTTGTCCCCATAAGAAAAAAAAAAAAAAAAAAAGAACAACATATGATGCATGTTTTGAATGTGTGTGTTCTTACTTTGCGAATGTTGTATTTAGCCGTTTTGAGGAAATGCTTGGCTACATTCTTGTACTCCGACGAGTTACTCTGTAACTCTACCTTCTTGAAGATTTCTTCTTGCATCGGTTCCCATTGTGGAGGCAACTCAAAAGCTAAAGTAAAAGCCATAGAAATTCACTGTTAGTGTCTTAAAACTTAAAATAGGCAGCAAGCCATGGTGTGGGTTGGTGCATGCCCTGGTGTCTGGTTGCAGCCCTGAGAACCAGGGTATGGCCTGGGGGCACGAGGGGTGTAGGGGTTTTGAGGGGCTGAGTGGGCTTCAGGTAGGGGGAGGTGCTAGGGTGTGAGACAGGGACGTTTGTATGTTTGTGTGTGTTAAAAAAAAAATAAAATAAAATAAAAGAAATAGGCAGCAAGACAAATAATAAAAAAAAAAAATGTAAACAACTAAACGTTACCCACCTGTTTCTGATTCACTCCTTTTGACTTTATATGTGATGCCTGTCAGAGAATCTGCGACTTCCGCCGTGCTAAGGTTTACTTTCAGAATCCTGCCGTCTGGTGTTGACATATCGACAGACATCTGCCCCCTCAGACGAGCCTCCTCCAGCTTGTAGTTGTCACGAAGGCTCAGCTCCTGCCATTCTCCATTTCTATCCTTCATCGACCACTGGACGGTAAGAGCCAGCATGGCCTCCTCCTTATCCTGGAGGTTTTTATGAAGTGCTGTTTGGGCTGCTCTGTGTATGAGTTCAGTGACACTCAAAACATCTGCATTCAGGCCTTTCAATACATAGACCTCCTGTCCTGACCCCGACCGATCTCGTGCATCAGCTCTAGCTCCATCTCTAGCTTTGCTGTGGCTCCCTACCCCAGAGCTGTGATTGTCCTTGTGTTCCAGGCTGATTCCTGAGGCGCTGATTTTAGCCCGCACTGCTTCCGACTCCATTTCATCAAGCAGAGAGAGCTGATGCACATCCACCACCCTCTCTATCAGCTCCTTCTGCAAGATGCACTCCAAATCTCTTTTGATGGCTCTGGTAATGTCTGGACCACAGCCGATTACCCGGAACAAGGCAGGCTGGGGCTTTAAGGGCATGAAGGTTTGCCCTCGTTGTGTTGAGGGTGTGAAGGCTCTTGAAATCTTTTCTTGTAACTTCTTGAGCTTTTCTTTAGCCTTTTCTATAACAATAATAATAAAATAATAATAATGTAAAAAAAAAAACAACTTAAAATTATGCCCATTTTCACTTGTAACTTTTGCTATTGCTGCAGTATGAAATATAGTAAGTTTACTTAGTTCTCCTCTGGGTGCTTGTATTAATATTTGTGTTTTACGGTGAAACATACCTTTTGATGGTTTGCAAATCAAATATTACAAATGTCCCTAACCCAAGTTGACTTAAAGTGTAACTACATCCCCTACTTGTTGCATAACTCCAACCACTGCCAAATTTGAAAAATGCCTGAAACTGCAAGGGTTGGGGTAGGGGGTGTAGGGTGATCCGGGGCCGAGAGTGGGCAGGTTGGGATACACAGGCAGAAATGATTGACAGACAGCAGCTCAGCTCATAGGCAAGTAGAATGTTGACAATAAAAATAGTCAACAACGAATTTACCTGTCGAATATTGTCGGCCAAAAACAAACAAAAAAAACTACAGAGTGAGACATTAGGTGTGTCCCAATTCAGGGTCTGCACAGACATACTGCGCAGACTACGTAGGCTACGGAGTGTGCTCCGTAGTGTTCGAAGTCCGCTTAACGTTCGCGAAATGGGACAGCCTTCCTAGCCAACAAGAATTTCCCATAGCAACAACACAGGACGTCAAATCAGTTAAACCTTTGAAATTGCTCATTGGACACTTCAGTGGACGTTAACACCGACCAGCAACACCGACAGTAGAAAAAAAAAAAAAAACCAAAAAACCCTAAAAAACAAGGCTTTGTTGTTTTCCAGCCCATACACACTTCACTAACCCCTTAAAAATCCACGAATATCAATTATTTTTAATTTTACCATTTAACAAGCATGCTTTTAATGTACTTGGTTCTGTCAGAGGATGTCAAACGTCTGGGATGGCTTCACGTTAAACTTAAATACATGTGAGATTTGTAAAGCGGACCTTGCGGACCACGGAAGTACGTCTGAAGTGCTGGAACATTTAAAGAGGAGGCACGTCGGAATTGCATAACAACCTCATGCAAGATTTCAAAGCTGAAAGTGAAATTAGAGCCATTTAATAATTATCGATACATAATCTGATTGGTCCACTAGTCGTTTTAATAGTCGATGGCTAATCGACTATCAGAATAGTCATTAGTTGCAGCCCTACTGGCAAGATGCAAAGCGAGATTCACAAAGCACCTACAGAGCGGTCTGTGAGGTGGAAGACTTTTCCCCTTCTGAATTTCCTCAGTAACACAAGAACAAGATGGTCCTGAAACGTATCAGTCTGAGCCGTTAGCGCTGTTACGCTAGAAAATCTACACCAGATAAGTTCACATCCCTTCATATGCATTGGTGTGCGTGGTTTTCTATGCCTGCTAGGCGAGGATGCATCTGGAGGGAGAAGCTGTGGGGTTTTTAAAATTTTCTTGTGATGTAGATGTCACTTTGCTCAGCTCTGTAGATGTCCTTTCTATGTCATGAAAAACATAACCTGGTTTTACCATGTAGAGGGCGTTACAAGCCAATTCTTACCAACAAAATCCTGTTTTTAAAATAAATAAAAAAAAATACCATTTTAATTAACAGTATATGTAGTTTTCATCACAATTAAGTAATACTGTGTTTACAGCAAAAAAGAAAATCAGATTTTATGGTGCACTAATGTCCCTCTATTTTCTAGTTAAATTAAAACATCAACATTTAATTAGGTCAACTTTGATTAATGATGCACTTGAAGCTAAACTAATGGCATTTCCATCATCTCCAGTTACACTTTGTGCTTCTGATGTCAATACAAAGAAGTCAATGATTGCATGTGAGCAGATTAAAACAAGTATGATTAATGCTACCACGCTGGTAGCATTTAGCCTAAAGAAAATCCTTGTTACAGACAGGCTCAACACTATTTGTCTTTTCTTTTAACTAGCACAAAAAAGCTTACTGATTTATTAGGGTGGGTTGTTTTTTTACATGCTGAATTATTCTTTTGAATTAGATTTTATGTATTATTATTATATGATTTTTATTTTCTTTTGTAAATGAAAACATGTAACTTTTTTACCATGGTAAAAGACAAGGACTTGTAACATGTATCTTTGGTACTTTATAGGAGAAGAAAACATGACATACTTCTTGTTTAACTTCTTCTTTCTTTGCTTTGAGGTGTAAGTGACTCATATTTGTCTTGGTAATTTTACTCAAAACAGCTGTAATGAATGTGGTTATCCATACCACTACTCTGGAACATCCTTAATATTATTTTCATATTTATTTGTTTTATTCTTGTCTTTTTATAGTCTTTTATTATTTTATTGTTTAGTGCTCTTTTTTTTATTTCTATTTAATCACTTTTAGATGCACATCACTTTGGTCAACGTGTTTTTAAATATGCTTATAAATAAAGTTGTTTTAAATAAAATTAAACAATACTCTGCAGACTCAAGGTTTTCTTCTCTTTTTCTTATACAAAATGATTTCCTGACTTCAAAATTATTGGTGCATTGCAAACAAATATTTTCTTTGCATTAGACTTGGAAGCAACCCTCATAGGCATGCATACTATTTTGATTATAAGATTATAACAACGGCACTGGCTTTTCTTCACACCCATAGTTTGTTTTGATAAATAATTTGCTCATAATCAACTCTGTTATATAATAAACGAGCTGCGCTGAAGAAACTTTTCATTATAAATGGAAACAAACCTTTCAGACTGAGGCGGCGTGGAGCTTGCTGTCCAAAATGACTCTCCAGCTCTGATCTGTGAAAATATGACCAGACAGGTAATTCATAACAAGCAATCTGAAGTGGATAAGATGCAATGCGCTTGCTTTACAGCGAAAGCCACACCTGAAAGCCTGGAAGACCGGTTGTTGCATAATGATGATTCGAATAAGTGTCAGAGAATTAGGCTTCAAGTCGGTGAGAGCTGCGGCCATGCCATCCAACATGGCTTTACAAGCTTTCACAGAGTCCATACCAGCTGCTCCTGTTGGATTAAAACAGACAGTTGTTGCAGTTACAAGATGGGACTTCAATTTTATCTGTATTGCTTCGTTATTTCTTTTTGGTCATATTTAAAATAATCTATTTTAACCTGAACAAGTTGTTTTATTTCTACTTGTTTGTACATGTTGTGTAATAAGGTTGTTAATCAAACTTGAGCATTGTAAAACTTGCACACAGAACAAACCAGTATTGATGGCTGGGAAGGCCACTGAGTTATAGCCTTTCCTTTCACAAAGCTTCACGATCTTTTTGCAGTTTTTTCGGAAAATCTCAGGATCACATTTGAAGCTAGCGTGAACGATTTCCTTGCAACCGAGTGTCCCTGGTCTTGTGGTGCACATTAGGTCGGCTGGAGTTCCCGCTGGTAAAAAGCAAAGCTAAATGAGTCTAAAACCTATTCAAAGGGTATTTATTATAAATATATATTAATTTGATCAGGAGCCTTACCTTTCACTAACTCGTCAAGGACAGTGGGCCCTGCTGCAGTCATAATGTCTTTGGAGACACCTGTTGAGTTAAAATAACAGGATCAAATCTTCTATGACATCTTTGATGCCGTATAAAGAATATAAAGACAGACAAAGCTTAATTGGCCTTATATTTATATTATCTAAATCAATCAAACATTCAGATTGTACCAGACTGATGGTTGCTGAAGTCCGTTGTGTTGACAATGACATCAGTGCCTGCATTTATGATGTTACCATGGACCATCTGAAGCTTGACTCCACCCAGCATGACCGTGACCTCATCATTAGTTAGGGAGACTTTCTGGTAAAAGGAAGCTAAAGACATGGTGATACAAGAGAAAGTATCTCAATACTTTAAAGTTTTCATTTGAGTGTGTAATAAGATATAGTTTTGACATTTTAGTTGTGCAATAATTGCAGAGATAGTGGCTGTTTATAAGCTTTACTGATGTTTTACTGTAATCATATCACTTTGAGTTGTTAATTTATTCTTAAGAATGTACACTTAGGCACAAAGTTGCCCAATTTTCATGCATTTAATAATATGCACATGAACTATTCCCATTAACCTTGAGCTGGATTAGAATCCTTTGTCAATCCTTTGAGATGCAAAGCATCCGGAGCAGACTGGAAGGCCTGGAGAAGAAAGATAAAGAGGTCAAACAATCTCCTTAAGATCTAAAGTTTTCAAACAGATAACGAGGAACACAATATTTCTTTTACCTTGCTGGATTCTTTGTCGTTGGGATGAACAACAATCCGGATTAGGAAAGGGGATCTGCTGGTTCGGCCCTGCTCAAATAAACCAACTTCCTCCATAAGAACCCCGGCTGCAACGCTGTGAGGAAAACCCAGGACAACGCCAGTCCCAAGAACTGGAAATGCTACTGAACTATAGCCTCTGATTCCACAGGAAGCCAGAATTTTTCGGATTCCCTGCCTCAGCACCTGGAAGGTTAAAGAACTTTTTTGTGTAGTTTGCAGGAGAAAACAAACACAGACATGGCTGCATAAAACACACAAAACATTTCACCTGCACTGCATTTCCGTTTGGGTCATTGTCCCAGCTGACTTGGTTAAGGAAGATGACTGCTTTACATTGAAGAGGGGGCAGCTTCTCCACTACGACTGTGTCACCAGGCTGCGATGCTCCTCCTGCCTCCTTATGAAACTTTGCAGCAAACTGAGGTCCGACCGCGTTAGAGAAAATATTTCCGACGCGGGTGGAGAGGGGATCGTGGCCAAGCATAGGAGATACAAGGGCATCCACCTAGACAAGAACAACAATCTAAATCCATCTAACTTAACACTTCCTGAAAGATTCTGCTTATTTTGTTAAACCAAAGAGTAGAATTGACGTCGGAACTTGTTTCTTACCTTCTGGGTCTCGATTGTTCCTTGAACAATCTCAGTGCAGACACCATCTGCAGCAGCAGCAGCTCCTCCATCTTGGCCATCAGGACCCATCTGCAGCTCCACATCACTCTGTGTGCCGTTTCCACCACCCATCCCTTGAAGTAACCTTCTGCACGCCTCCTGCATTGCCCTCACCACCTCTTCTCTGTTGTCTATAAGTATAATATTGCTCAGACTGGGCCCACCCTGACTACTAAACTCTTTGACAGCAGTTACAATAGCCTCAGAACACACTTTCACAGGAACACCGAACACGCCTGAGCTGATACACGGCATCGCGATGGACTTAAACTCCATCATTTCTGCTAAATTCAGAGCAGACCGGACAGTTTTTTCTAGCAAGACCTTCTCTCTGCCACCTACTTTTCCACCTACAGGTCCAACGGCATGCAGCAGCTTTTTGCATTTTAGGTTCCCACCTGTGGTCACCACCACGTCACCTACTGGGATTTTTCCAGTCTGTTTGATAATATCTTTGCTCTCCTTCTGCACCTGAGGACCAGCAGCTTTACTCAGTGCAGCAGCAACACCACCGCAGTGGTCCAAGTCTTCATTGGCAGCGTTCACAAGGGCATCAGCATATTGTTGAGTGATGTCACCTTGATACACCAGCAGCTTAACACCGTTCTGAAGGCTATACTTGGCAACTTCCGAATTATTCCTACTAATGTGATGTTGTTCTTCAAACTTGATGAGAGACTTATGAGATTGAGAAACCTGCAGGAGACCATCTCTTCCAGAGTGGCTTTCAAAATACCTTACTGCTGCCGGCAGGTCAATGGTAATTTTGTCCTGCACAAGGGAGTCCAGAAATGGACCCAGCCTATTCCTGACCTCAGTCACTTTGCTGGAGGGACCCTGGAGAACCACCATGGGCGTGGTGGTAGATGGTACAGGATCGACGCTTACACTGGAAAGGTCAAACGAATGAAGACGCAGCAATTCTGGTAGGAGCTGAACCAACTCTGGGAACGGCAGAATGACTTTTCCTTCTATGTTCAACTGATCCAAAATAAACTCTGTGACAGTTTCCTTCAGCTCCTCAACTTCTTTAGTGTGTCCCAGTAAACACAGGGTGTTGTCTGCAGCAAACACAACCTTACCCCTGCACTCCCTTTGGTTCATCTCGTTTTCCTTGGACTTGAGCTTTTCCTGAAGCTCTGGTGGCACAACAGAGCAGTTAGGAATGTAGATTTTGACATCTTTAAATTTTTCCTCTAACTTTTTCTCAGCTTTATCCAGGTCATCAAACCATAAAGAGAAGAAATGCAGCTCTGTGTCTCGCAATTCTATTTCCACCTTGTCACCAACTCCTAAAAACTCACCAAGCACCCCTGGACTTCCATAAACCTTCCTCAAGAAGGTCAGAAAGTGTGGGCGCTTGTTAGAAACTGTCCTTTCGAAGACTAAATTCTCCTCATCAGAAATATATTCACCAGCCTTGAGTAGGTCCTCAACAGAACCTTCCAAAACCAGCTGGCCTGCATCTCTCTGTGTGACCTTCAGTTCTGGAAACTTTTGTCCTAAACTTTGTTCAATCCCTTTCCAGAGGAGGCGGATTTTTCCCTCACCAAGTCGACGAACACTGGTTTGCTTCTCACTTGGGAACGATCTTCGATGTTTAACATACAAGTTCTCTAAATCTGTCAGCATGGAGGTCACATGAGAACGTGCCCCAACAACAATAGCCATCCCAATATCGGTGTACACCTTCACTTCATCTTCATCTGTAAACGCGATGCAGGACTTCAGCAAAGCTTTGATTTTATGAGAATCCATCTCATAGTGGCAGAGGTAGCCATCAAAAACTTTGTCCACCTGAGATTTCCAGTTACTACCGTCACCTACAGCACCAGACAGAGCTAACCGCCTGACTAAAACTCTCTCCTCCTCTGGGCGAAGCTGAGCAGAGCAGCACACAGCAGCGAGCTCCTGCTCCAACTTTCTCTCAGCTTTTGGCTGTTCCTTCAGGTAACGAAGCAGATGCAAATCAAGCTTTAGTTCATACTCTTCTCCACCAGGTGTCAGGCTTGATGCATTGATCTGCTGTGTCTGCTGATGGAAAAACAAGTCATCCATTAGAGGTGATGTCAGAGCATGGCAGCTGCATTTAACAGCAACAGAAAATCAGCTTTGAACAATGTGGAAGACACTGACATCTACTATGACATTTACTATGTTAGTTCAGAATAGAGCAGTCCATTCTTCAAAAGTAAAGCCAACAAATAGATTTAAAAAGTTTTAAAAAATTTACTTTATTGAGGTTAATATTAAGGAAAACCCCCACAGACAAAAACATATTTAATGGTCCCATATTATACATTTTTTTCAACTATCTCATACCTCAGGTGTCAGAGGTCCAACAACAAAGTGTATTACCCCAAATTCAGCCTTGATCCTTCATTTGAGCCATTCCAGATGTGGCTCTAGTGAGCTCTACTGAAAACAAACAGTTTGTGTCTAAACCTTTAAATGTTCATCAGTGGTGTCTTTCCTCATCCCTCAGTGGGAAAGGATCCGGCTTTTGCTGGCGCCCACTCAGTGATTTTAGAGGGTAAGCTCAGCTAGCCGTGGGGACGAGTCAATGACAGTATCCACTGCTAGGGGGAATGTTTTTTTCCCTTAGTGAGGTCACAGGGGGAAAGATCTCAGATTCACCTGTTTGAGCACACATTTGCTAAAAAGTGGAGCAAGCAAGTGAGAGAGGAGACAGAATTTTCTAATTCTTGGGCCTCATACACAGGCTACCATACACATATGACCTTTAGAAAGTGGATTTTAAACAAGCCAAGACGACCATGGATGATTAAGCTTGCCAGCTTACATTGAAATGGAGGACCATCTCTACTCTTTGCCCGCGAAACAGAGGAAAAAATAAGAAGAGAAAAAGACATAATAACCGGGAGAAAAATAAGATTGTACATTGGAGGTTTTACCAGATGGAGGCAGCTGATGAAGGAGAGGGACTTTAAATCTAACGCGGAGGTTGCAGCTTTCTGCTGGATAGGTGAGTTAATTCAATCTAACAGTGAAGTTTATTTTGGCGTTATG
>JBAMHW010000005.1:16705111-16717585 GCA_037177495.1 Rhadinocentrus ornatus | reverse complement strand
CTCCCTCTCTACTCTTGGTGCTTTCACACAGTCTGTGAAGTCTGGCCTCCTGCTCCTAACAGTCCTTGTGCCACAGCATTACAGCCGTAATGGGATCATACCCCCCAATTTCTGCTTCTTTTTTTTAGTTCAAAATAATAAACTTAACAAAAGTTGATAATAAATTAATTAAAAGCTTATTGATCGGATTCATAATAAATCAGTAATATTTAATATAAATATATATTATTCTTTTTATCAGTTGATCGGTTGACAGCTGTTCGTCGACTGACGGAGTCACGTCACGCCCGTTATGCAGCTGTCGTCAGCCTTCAGGTTGAAAAAACAGCTAAGCTAAGCTAACAGGCTAACAGAGTGCTGCTGTGCGGTACGCGCCAGTGTGTTACCGCTTACAGTCGCCGCGTGAGAAGCGAGCTGAAACGGACTGTGAAGCAGCCAGAAGGCGCTGCTATATCCAAACCATCACTTTTTACAAAACTTTCTGGTTGGGGCTCCAGTTCACCGTGCTTTCTTCTGGAAAGCTGGCCGGCTCCTGCTAAAAATCTCCACATATTTACCCAACTTAGTTAGCCTGAGCTAAACGGTAAACAGAACTGAAATAGTGTTTGCATCAGTGTATGTTTGTGTACGTGCGCTTCGGTCATACATGCAGACATCAGAGGAACATGAAGAAATTCACCCCAAAAAAAGACTGAAAAACATTTACTCGCCATTTGGCGGATAGCCCTCTGAGATTTACTCGCCAAACAAAAAATTGGCTCGCATTGGCGCCTGGCGAGTGTTAATTTCGAACCCTGGCTGCATGTTATCCCTTCTTTCTCTGACCCCCTTTCCTGTCAAGCAGTTGTCCAATAAAGATCTCTAGAGTGGACTTTGGAAAAAAAAAAATATAATAATAATTAAAAATAAAGATTAAAATTAAAAATGGAATTTAGAAAATATTCGAATTTATTTCATAGGGCCCCACTGAGCAAGAACTAAACTGGTGAGGTAACATGAAATCAAAAACTTGGTTTTGTTTGGTGTTCATATGCAGACTTGACTCAAGGCATCAGTCATGTAACCCAGTCCCAACAATGGATAAGTTTATGGTCTGTCACTGCCAGCAGCAGGTAGACAACAGAGGAGTTGATAATTCCTTCTGCCACTGGCATGGTATTAACTATAGTTAAAGCAGCAGCCTGTATACTAAAGACTATTTTGTGGCACATTGCTCCTCGTATGTTTCTTTGTAAGCATCAGGATGCATGTGGTAGTGGGATAAGGGGGGGCTGGACATTATGATTGATGAAAAGGGGGCCCTGCAGAAAAAGTCTGAGAACCACTGGGTTAAACTGATATTCAACTGTGTATACAGGTGTTACTATGTTTAAAAACTGTTATTTAAGCTACTCCCTGCCAAGTCCGACCATATGAGATGTGTTAATAAAAAATTTAAATAAAAAAATCTAAAGGCCCATTTATGCTCCCTTATGCACGTAACAGGTAAGTCCGTTTCAAGTGTTGTCATATGTCACCGGACTTCCTAGGGCATGGGACCTTTGTCACGACACTAGCTCCATGGTGGCCGACAGGAAAATAAGCCATTGTTGGAGGCCACTTGTGAGGGTCGTGGCCCACATGGGGAGAAGTTGTTGCACAATGGGTTGCAATGCACACCATCAACAGGGGGGGAAAAACAGCAAACTTTTTATTCTTTTCCCACATAGATCAAGAACAAAAATCTAGCGATTCTTGTGTCCGAAGCAACGAGGCGGATAGCTTGGATATTCATGGTGAGACGCATGGACATTTCGTTTAGTCAGACGATTGTGTGTTTATTTTGTTCCATATCCAAGAAAATTAACAGCAGGTTCCTCCGCATGTTTTTAACCTAGCACCAGTTGACAAAGCTAGCAGGCTAAGCAAGGCTAGTTCAAACATCATGCAATAAATGAATGGGACTCAAACAGCACTCAGCTGAGCTTTTCTAAAAAACTGGATGTAACCCAGCCAGAGCGAGGGCTATTTTAGAGCTATTTCTATCACTATACTCTATACTAGCTCTATACTGTGTCTGTGAATGAAGCCTGACAAATTCTCATAATAATCCCTATAAGGGTGTTTGCCATATTAGATCAGGTAGACTGACAAATAGAAGGTTTGTAAACTGTACATGAGCCTTCAAAGACTTAAAATTTCTAAACTGAGCCTCAGTAAAGGTACTCACCACATACCAGATACACAAAATGTCAGGAAAAGTCAGAGGCGATAAGGAATCAGAGTCTCTGGTCCTCTATTTAGCCAACATTTCATATGAATCATTATCTCCAATCAATGCTTTTCTGTATAGCATCTTCTCGCCATGGGGAGAAGCTTGTCTCTGTAGCATACATTTCGTTCATCCACTAGTGGACAATGAGTTTAGAGTTAACTTCCGCGTTCTGTCATCGGTTTCGGACACTGGTAAGTGCCGGTAATACGCTGCCATAAAGTTGCTTGCAACCGCCTGCACACTCACACAACCTGTCTTCAAAAGCTCTCGCCACCTTAGCAGTTGTCTAAGTCTTTTTGCTCTCTCTCTCCTCTGGTTTGTTCTTTTCGCTGGTCACATGTCAGCTTTACTGCTCAACACTGGCCCCGCAGTATCCAGTGGTATTGTTCCGTTTGTGACATTAAGTGACGGATCCGCGAGGCCCCTGAAACCACACCAATGGGGTATATGCACGACGCTTCCAATGGAACTTCCGGTTTCCGGTAAGCCAGTAAGAGCGTATCCACTTACTTCTGTGGGTAGCGTTGTGGCGGTAGATTGCAGCGCTGAGGTGAACAAAGGAACGACATATTGCTTAAAATCGACACAACGGGTAGTATAGTATAGTATAGTAGGCCAACAGCATAATATAGTAGTGTGAGATGAAGTCATCTTACAAGTTTCAGCGGTGGGAAGGGTCGACAGCTGAAAACTGCTGTGTTCCTTTGTGTACCTTTTCAGCTAAATATAAAATTCGACTGTCATTATTTACACATTTCCCTCGGACGATCAACTACAAAAGAGATGGATTGTGAACATTAAAAGAGAAAAATTTATCATCTCTCTCCACACCCACGTCTGAAGTCGACACTTTACAGGACAGAACGTCAAAGAGCTGACTGAGGAAAGAGGGAGGAGGCTGAAATCCGGCACCGTTCCAGTTTTATTACATTGGAACAAGTATTCTCTTGGTGAGAGAAGACTTTGTGTGTGGGAACGTACAGCAAGACCGGATGAGGTGGAAACTGGGAAAGCAGTTCGTGTTCACGATCACGAATACTGTGTCGGTCCAAAGTCTGCCTTAGTTGTCAATGTACTGGAGGAAAACCAGAAACTGCAAGAGGAAGTCGCTCAACTAAGGCAGCAGCTGGAGCAAATGTCCCTCTCACGTTTTGGGATAAAGCGATTTGTTCGTTCCGATGTGGACATCCGTTTTTTCACCAGGTATGTGCATTTGTTTGTTATTTTATATGTTTAAACCAGGTACGTATCTAGTAAAATAAGATATATCTCAAATGAAATAAAAAAAAAAAAAAATAAAATAAATAATGCGTGGCTACGGGGCTCCGTTACATAATGCATTTTTACGTTGGTACAAAAAAGAAACGAGTTATTGCAGAGGAAGTAGTTTATTTGTTTAGCTGTAAACATCTACATGTGGTCGACTGTCAGCAGGCCTGTTAGTAAAGTCTACAGCAAGAAGGAAGGAGCTGCTAGCAGTGACAGTGTTGTGCATGGGGTGAGACGTTGTCTCCATCAGGGAGGAGCATGTAGGAGTGTGGGTGTGAAAGTCCAACACTCGCACTTTTTATGTGTTTTTTTTTCTTTTTTCTCTCTCGCTGTTTTGTGTAAGTTGCTTCTTCAGTCGCTCTGTTGCTGCACTGCGCGGTTGCCTCTCCTCAAGTTATGACACTGTAAGTGATCAGCTGAGTGATCGCAAGTACTGTCTCTCCTGTTTATGATTCAGTTCACGCTGAGAAAGAGAGCGAAAAGGCAGAAAGACTGCCGCTAGCACATTACAGCACCTGGGTCCAACTACACTGACAGCAGTCTGACTACTACTTAGTTATGTCGTCCCATCCTGTTTGAATTCTTGCTTGTGTTGTTCTTACTCTCAGATGTAAGTTGCTTTAGAGAAAAGTGACTATAGAATAGAACTAGCTGGATGTTGATGCTATACAATAGAAGCCCGTTTCACTTTAATAGTTTGTTTGCATTTGTTTTATGATATTACTTCTCAGTATAACTAAAGTTAGCTGGAGCTTCAGCTGTAGAATCTGCTGGTCATTAAACGGCCAGATGGATCAGGTTCAGATATCTGCTGAGAGTGAAACATCAAGAGGAAACGAGGGGTGTCGTGTTATAATCTTTAGATAGGCTGGTTCACCTTTTAGACCATGAATGTGGAAATTATTAACATATTCTAAAATACAAATAAATATAGGACCCCTGTCTAACAGGCGGTTGACAGGTGGCAGGTTTTATACTTCAGATATGCAGGTTGCGGGTCTAGTTCATTACAATCGCCATACAAATTATAGATTTATACAGCATGAGGAGGCATTTGTGGAAAAATTGCTAAATATTTGACATTAATATAGGATGGTGAATATTTTTTCTGCTTATCGTAATTGACAAAAAAAAAAAAAAAAACTTTGAATTTCTGTCGGGTTAAATAAAGTATTGATTTCCAGGTTTGCATCTTATGACCACCTGATGCGGTTTTGGCGTGACCAGGTCAACTACCGATGACGCTGTACGACAGAGTACTGCCATGGTAAGCCCATGATTTTAGCAATTGTGTGATTTCCTAAATAGAGTGCATTGGAGAAGTACAGCCAACCAATCTTGTGTGTTTCACAGAGAAAGGTTCTACACCCAATAGATGAAATGTTCCTGTTCCTGAATTACCTTGCCCTTGGACTAAAGCAGAAGGATCTGAATGACCGCTATCAAATCCACCAGTCTACTGTGAGCAGAATAATTCTCACATGGGGCATTTTTTTGCTTAATGTCCTTGGTGCACAGAGAATCTGGATGACACCAGAGCAGATAAGAGTACCTACCTGTAGAGTTCAGAGACTATGCTGACACAACTGTGATCCTGGACTGCACTGAGCTGAGGTGCCAAACCACCTCTTCTCCCCTACTACAGAGTGATGTCTACTCAAACTACAAGTCCCACTGTACCCTGAAGGGAATGATTGGCATAGCACCCTATGGGGCTTCCGAGACTTCAATCAGTGACAAGCAGCCGTTTGTGGACTCAGTAAGTTCCAGGCTTCTCCATCCAGACTCTGCGATCATGGTGGACAGAGGCTTTCTAAATTGACAACTGTGTGCCCTGCAAGGTGTGTAGACCTGCATTTCTGTCGGGAAGACATCAAATGCCTGAAAACGAGGTTAAGGAAACACAGGCAATCGCACACCTCAGGGTGCATGTGGAGCGTGTAATTCGAAGATTGAAAGAACACAAGCTATTTGATTCAGCCATCCCTTTGAATATGTTTGCTAATGTCAATCAGCTGTACATTGTTGCATTTCTTCTCCTGAATTATGAAAATCGCCCCCTGGTTAAAGCTTGGGCAAGTAACAAAAGTAATTATTGTAGTATAATTACAGTCATTGATGTGATATTGTTATTGCTGTTGCTGTAGTAAAATAAAGGTGATCTCAGCCTTCGTTTGGGACATAAAAAGGATTTTTATTTTTGTGTTTTTTCACAAGCAATACAAGTGTGATAGAATTTTCATGCCTAAAGCATGGGCAGATAAATGTACAAATAGAAGTAATCTGCCTTTTCTTTGATTGCTCGTAAAAATCTGTCATCCCAATAAATTCTCTAAATGAACAGGTCATCCCAGTGTAGACTCCAAAGTTGCACCACTTCCCATCCACTTAATAAGACTTGCCCCTGCACCTGCCAATAGTAGGCATGCGATTTTTTTTTAAACTGGATGGAGCATGTCATCGGAGACCCTAAGGCATGGTTCTCCTATTCGGCCCTACGAAGGCTACAATCCAGCAGGTTTTTCATGTATCCCTGTTTCAACACACCTGACTCAAATTAATTGGTCGTTGTACAGAACTTGATTGGTTGTTAGATCCATTTAATTTGATGCAGGTGTGTTAAAGCAGGGATACATGGAAAACCTGCTGGATTGCGTCCCTCGTAGGACCGAATTGTAGAACCCTGTCCTAAAGTAAGTGCAGTCAACATAGCTTCGAACATTAGGACACTTCCCCATTCAAGTGCATCAAAATGCAGGTTCAGCTCTTGGGTCATAGATCAGAACATCTGGTAAAGCCCTAAGCCACGGCGCATTGGGGTGAATGACGAATCCACATGGGTAGTGGTTGACGTCCTTCGCCAGGCAATACTCCTCTATTGCCTTAAGTTCCAGCTCAATTTGGCCTCTGAGATAGGAGATTTGTCAAGCATTGTGGAGGCAGTGTGACTGTCTGGCCAACTATCCAATAAAACTAACACCAAAATTTCCAAAGGTCTGCCAGGCTGTGGTTGCTGCAAAATATGTTTTCTATAAGGGAAAGGTTTTAAGTACAAAGTAGGGCTGCACGATATCAGTAAAAGATGCGATAACACTGTTGAGACCTGCAATGACGATATGACCTGCAATAAATAAAATAAATAAAGCTGCTGCTTTGATGTTTCCTCACATGGAGCTGCACTGGCAAAACTCTCAGGCACATACGTCTGCTGAACTTTATAGCTTGTGCTATGATAACGTTAGTAGCTAGTGGACCACTGTCTAGTCAGTCCAGATATCCACAGCGCCGTCCTTGTCTGCAGATATTGAGATTTGTCTATAGCTCCTTGTAGTTGTACTGTAGGAGGCTGTGGAGATTAAACTTGTGTCCTCTGGTGTTTCGCACAAGTTTTCGACGTGTCTTGTAGTTCAAAATAGCCAACGTGCCGTTTTGCTTAGCCACGAGTTTTGCTTCTTCTTCCACATTTTCCTCGGTCCACTTATTACCTTCCGGCATCAAAATGCTGACTCAATGTACTCCAGTGCGGCTGCCTTTGCATCTAGGAGCAGGTATCCGGGACAGTAACAGTTCATTTGATCCGCCACTGGATGAGCATGACGGCTCAGCAGCGTTTGCAACAGCATCACAATACTTCCTTAAAATATGCAAATAGGTACTACGACTTATTGCAGTTTAAACAGTTGTTGCGATATGTATATTGCAAAGGCTAGTATTGCGATGAAGGTAAATTTTTTATATATTGTGCAGCCCTAGTACAAAGTCATAATTAATATTTCTTACTCCAACAAGATCATCATGGCCTGTTTATAACTATATTTCCTATTCAAGCTCTTCATTTAAACAAGAAAATTGAAAGCGATCCCAAACTTACAGATCCTTGTATCCTTACAGATACACAAAATATTTAATTAATTTATCTCCATAAAAAACAAGTGCTACGTAGTTCTTATAATTATAAAACCAGAACAGAAAATACCTCTGAATGACATCAGAGACATTAACAGAGAAAAATACAGCGACCTCGTTGTGCAACTAGTAAACTGCTGTTTGAGGTCAAAATTATTAAAGGAAACTATTCCTTTTGCTGCCATTTCGCTACACTCAAAGTGTGTGGCTTCTCGCTCTTCTTCATGGATCTGAAGCAACTTGCCCTCACTGTCACTTCTCCTGCCTCACTCTTTTTGGAAACTGAGAAAGAGAAATAGTTGTGGCTTATTAGCAAATGCAGCTAGTGCTAATCTAAGAAAAACAATATAGTAGCAATAAATTTATCTCAAAGAACAGTAGTTTTCTTTGTTAAATGTGAGCTTAATATTAATCGCTCTTTACACAACGTCCTAATCAGACTAACACATTATTAACATATCTGTCTCACTGTCTTTTAATGATGCTACCTCCGAGCTACCGCTGTCAGCTGAACACTTACCTTCACAATCGTGAATGATGTTGCTTATATACAACTTAAAGCCCTTCACCCGCTTGCTCGCAGACGTTGCTGTTTTTTAAATATCCGATGGACGTTGTCCACGGTGATGCGCGGCAGGTCTTGAAGACAACGGGTGTAAAATGCCATTTTGTTCAGACTGTGCTCTGAAACCCCATTACGCGCACAGATGAAGTAGGAGATGGACAAAAGTGCCAGTCCATCTGAGTAGCCGTCTTCTGCGTCAAGCATAAATAGGCCTTTATACATCGGCTATGTCATTCTGGCACTAATAACCAAATATTATAAACCATGCATCTTAATGATTCTCTGCACTCTCTTGTCTAAACCTCTGTTCTATCAGAGTATATGTGCAACTTCACTTTACATGCAAAAGTTTAGGCTTTAAACTGTCTCTGGTGTAATGACTTAGCTTGAAAATGTAAAATAACACTAATTAGAAAACATAGTCGGCTAATATTCTTTCACACTGCTGACAGAACAATAGCAAACCTTGAGATACTAATCAGGCACTTTAAGAGTCTCAATTATAACATAATTACATTTATGTCATAAAAAGTTTGCTTGTACTGAAGGCTGTGTGTTGTTTAAAGCCCAACTAATGGTTGTAGGATGTCCAAACAGGTTTAGCTCATGTTCTCTAGATTTTTAATTTAATTTCAAATTGTTTACATTCAATGCCATATTTTTTTAAAACAACTCCCAACTTGACATGTAAATATGAATTACTATGATGATATAACATGTCATCTTTAGCAAACAGTGACTTTAAGAATTAAAGTTTAACACTAGATTTTTATGTCCGATCCTCTGCCTGCACCAAAGCATCTCTTTCACTTTCCCAGGCATGCCTTGATAAAGTCATGAAGAATATCATCATAAGTGACTAATGTCTAAATGACTGAAAGCTTTAACAGATACATAAAGATGTTAATGTTGTGTATCTAATGTCTAAAAAGAGCTATACTTGAACTTGCCAGTGTGTTTGCCCATAACGATCACACAAAATGCAAATTAAGCACAACTCCCTGCTGTTGGAATAAGAAACAAGTTATTTGTGTGACTGTCAGTTGTACTGGTGAACCACAGAGTTGAAGGTTGTGATCTGACAGCAATGTGGTTTACAAAGTAAAAGGCTTGTGCTAAAGCTAGTGTGAGATTTTTAAATGCAAACTCAAGCCTGAAACTGAGCATCTGACAGCAGAAAGCTGCTGCAACAGTCACATGCTTCCAGTAACATTAAAACTAAAGTGATTAAGTACACCTGTGCACTTCAGCAGTGGTAACACCATCATGGAAAGCAGCTCTGCTGCCATCAAATCTGATGTAGAGAGATTGTTGTAAACTATCAAATAACATATGCTGTGAAAAACAGTGATTTACTGTGTTTAATACTTTGGACTTTGTTGGAAGTCAACAATTCCTAATATTTGTTACTCAAGTCTTCAAATTTCTGATGTAACCAAGTTGATTTTACACCAAACACCCAGGGTTACTGGTTAAACGTAACTGCCGAGTAAGCTTCACACAGTTGGTTCTTTTAATAGAAGAATAATAAGCTACTCATACATGCCAAAATGCATGTAGGAGGAGTCTTCAAATATATAACTAAAGGTGTCATCCCCTGGTCTTTTCATGTATCCACTGTCCTCTAAGTGTCTTTTTTTTTTTTTTTTAACTTAAAACAGAGCTTGTTCTGACCCTTTCCTCATCCCACAACTTTGTCTCGTGGAAGTTCATGCGAGCTTTTAACCAATGTTAATGAGGTGCGAGCTGATTGGCTGCAGGGAGGCCAGAGTTGGAAGGGGGGCCGGCCCAGTGCATGCACAATGCGTCCCAATCCAACACATCAACAGCTTCGGGATGGCGAGCGAACCTGACCGAGCAGCGGCTTGCGGAATTCAGCCATTTATGTTTGAACCAGACTGAGCATGAGAGTGCAGATACCGAGATGGTGGTAGAAGCACGTTTACAACTAAATGAAAATACAGGTGTACATTGCAGGGGGTTAAACTTTTAGTCTCGTGACTTTAGGCATGGAAGTGGGGCTGGCTTATTCCTGTGATGACAAAAGCACAGAAGCAAAGTTTACTTTTGTTGGCGGTTCTGCTGTGAACAAAGGGCCCAGATACTAAAAACCAACCTCCCATCACCTCAAGAACACTATTCCCAGAGTAAAGCATGGTGGTGGAGCCTCATGCTGTGGGGATGGTTTACATTAACAAGGATTGGGAATCTGGTCAGAACCAACAGAAAATGATAAAATGAAAGCAAACGCCTCCATCCAATCGAGAATCTGTGGCATGATTTCAAGATTGCTGTACAGCAAAAGAATCCATCGAACTCGAAGGAGCTGGAGAAGTTTGATGAACAGTCAAAGATCCTAGTAGCTAGATGAACCAAGCTCTTAAAGGGAGGAGTCCTGGAGCTGTAATTGCTGCAAAGGCTGGTTTCAAGTATTGACATTGGGGGAATTAATATATATGTACCCATCGGTTTTAAGTTTTTACTAAATTAAAATAATTATGTCTTCAGTCATGTGCAGATTGCTTGGATTAGTACATGTAAGTTTTTGCTTTATAATCACTGTAAATATAATCCTCTGAAAGCCTAAATGGACAACATCAACAGTAGAGATATACAAGTTTCCATGATCATGACAATATAATCAAAAAATGTCTCCATAATTTCACACTTATTTGAAATAATGTAAAATATGTCAGTGTGAGCAGATCAAAAGTGAAACCACATCGGCTTACCTTAGATCCACCGGCTCCTTTGTGTCTTCACTGGGTTCAGCAGCTTTTAAAGCAACTGGCTGGGTGTCCATTTTTACCACAGCTCGCGCTTCTGAATTAATCCTGTTCAGACGGGGGTTGTTCCCATCTTCTCTGAAGCCCTTTGCAAATGGGTTATGATTAATTTTCAACTGAGTGATACGAAAGTTCTGATAGGTGGTCACTGCCATAAATTCTGTTTGTGGAAAAGTAAAGGTCAAGCTCTCAGGTCCCATGACCACAGGTTGATCAGTGCCTGGCATATCCCCGTCTGGAATAGGAATAACATGTAGCCTAGGAATGTAGCGATGCATGGAGTGTAGGATGATATGGCCATCCTGGTCTTGGAAGTTATTGGTTAGTTTGAGTTTATAGAAAGACACCAAACAATTCATCCAATCCGCGCCTCGGCTGGGTGAGTAATGGTGGGGAAAGGCTCGAATAAAACCCTGCACCTGGTGCTCTGCTGGCCCCATGACTTCCCATGCGGAGGTGCTCCAACGGTACCTGAACTGACCCGACGGAACGATAGACAAGACAAGACTGTACTTCTGCTCAGGGTCTAGACCGGACAGGCGATAACGGCAATAAGGGAACATGCGGCGCCCCTGCTTAGTGAGAATCATCTCAGTTCCACAGCTGTAAAACTGCTTCCACACACTGTTATTCTCCAAGGATACACTGACACCTTTGAAGGTCAGCACAGAAGGAAAGCCACTTTTCAGATCTGGATTGCCAAACGTGGTCATTGGCAACGCAGAAGACCAAGGTGGTGTTCCTGATATGTCGATAAGACTCGTCCCTGTGCATGATAGGGAGCCTGATGCAGACGCTATATGCGAGGTAGCCGGGCTTGTTTCAAAAGTCTCTTCAAAGGGAGACGTGGGGGGAACAGCAGGCTTGGCTGGGCTTGCTTCAGCAGGTGAAGAGAGAACAGAGCTGCAATCATTACTTGCCATGGAGACGACTTTATTCTCGATTACGGTCTCACTAGAGAAAGCAGGTCTTGCAACGGTTGGAAAAAGGGGTGAGGAAGAAGGGACGGAAGTAGGAGGAGCTGATAGGAGGCCATTAAGCATGCTCCCCTTTTCATCCTCCATTGCAGGGTTATCGTCCATGGATGTGGGTTCAGAAACTGAGGTAGACATCACCAGTGGCTCTGATCATCACACTGCATTTGGCTCCTAAAGTACAAAAAGACAGAAAAAAACAACATATAATGATGTTATCCAAATAAAGCACCGTTCAGGGGTTCTATATACATTACACAGATAAAAGCTAAAAAGGAAAATACTTAAAACTAAAAGAAAGCAAGTAAGGAAGATGCATCATGAAATTTAAACACACCAATCTCCAAGAATTTTACACACACAAAAAAGCACAAGTTTCTATTAAAAAAACACAAAGCCATCATTGAACCCGCTGTAGCCAAGTAGCGCTGCTGCATTCGGTGTTGCAAATAACAGTTCTGAGACATGTCTAAGTACTGATAACATTTCTGTTAAATAAAATTAGGAAAAATTAATTAAGAACTCCTCTCATTTTGTCATACAAAAACCCTAAAGTACTGTTTTCCTGGATTGCTACACGTGCAAAATATGCTGTTCTTAAAACTGGCAATTTTGGGACAAACTTCTTAAGAAGACGCTTCTTAATGGAAATGGAAATGGAAATGGACTTGTACTTATATAGCGCTTTTCCAGTCAGCTTGACCGCTCAAAGCGCTTTAC
>JBAMHW010000005.1:16694092-16705011 GCA_037177495.1 Rhadinocentrus ornatus | reverse complement strand
ATTTGTTGTGAATATCTAATATCATTCTTTATTCTGACATGTTTACAGAGTTAATCTGTTGTAATGTGTTTACTTGTGTATGAAAATTAACGTGTGATTACATCGGATTGATGTCACCTCATTTTTCTGAAACATTTGTATCTATTTTGTTTGAAATAATCTAGTAAAATGTATTAAAATCTGTCCATCATGTTATTTACAGCCGCTGTGTCCAGACCTGAAAGCTCTCCATTTCCTCTGCTGCTGATCGTTGGACCAGTTGGTGGAATCATGTTCATTTTACTGATCTTCCTTTGTTGGTACAGAATGTCTAAAGGTGAGGCCTTTTCTTCTGATATTACATTTTTCAGATACACAAATTTCTTATGAGGTCGTTTATTGTAACAGCAGCTAAACTCCTTACAACACAAATCAGGTAACAACTAAAAGTTTCCTTATTCTTTGGTGAGAAAAGGTTTTGCTACAGAGCAGACGGGCAACCAGTGTGAAAATCAGCAAGAAGTTTACTCCTCTCTCCTCCACGGTCAGTCTTTCATCTTCTTCTACATGTTTTAACAAAAATTTTTATCAACCACTTTTTACTTTGAATAATCTGAGATAGTTGGATTTAAACACTAAAAATAGTGAAAAAACTTTAGATGACTTCATTTTAAATTAATTACTTGAGTCAACTTAGAAGTTTTATTTTTTATATATTTGTTTATTTTGATCAGATTACCTTGGATGACTTGCATCCTCTTCAGAAAATCGAAACAGTCTGGATAAACACGCGTTATTGTCTACGGGAGCTCAGAGTGGCCATGCTTACATGTTTTTCTTAACACTGTTTTCGTGAGATGAGTGTATTATTAAAATGCAGGGTTGGAAGGGGCTTGGAGCTCTTCCTAGTCCATCAGACAACCAACACAGAGAGATGAACATTCATTTAAGCTCACACTCGCTCCTAGTGAGAGTTTAGACACTCAAATCTACCAAATATCCATGTGTTTGAACTGTGGGAGGAAGCCAGGAGCAAAGACCCACATGGTTGGAGAACTTCACACAGGTTCCACCCAGAAACCTACTTGTTGGTAATTTATAAAAATTATATGTTTAAAAAATAATTGTACAAGAAAACATTCTTTGCTACCTCATGAAAAGGAAAAGAAATAACTTGGCTTCCATAATAATCCGTGGAGGCAATTAGTAGAAATACTATATAAAAGCTGCATTATAATCCAGATTGTTGTTGTATCAATGTAGAAATAATCATGCGTTCAAGTTGTCCTCGGACATTTTGCCAGATGGTGGCTGGTGACGACCCTATGTTCCAGAGGAAGATAAGATAAGATAAGAGATTCTTTTATTTGTCCCACAGAGGGTAATTTTCAGTGCTACAGCAGCAATACAGAGATACAACAAAACAAGTGTACAGAACAAAAACTATATAGAAAGTCTATATAAAAACATCTATATAGAAGTCTATATAAAAAAGCATATATACAAAATGAATTTGCATTTTTGCACAGTAATAATGTTGCACAGCTGTGTGCGTTATTAGCTTTCTTTTGTGGCTGTGTGACTACTGGGAGCAGTGCAGATTGTAGAGTCTGACAGCAGCAGGAAGGAGGGATCTGCTGTATCTCTCCTTCACACGCAACAGGTGAAGCAGTCTGTCCCTGAAGGTGCTGCTCAGTGTTGTTAAAAAGTCCTGCATGGGGTGTGATGTTTTCTTCATTAGACAAAACCTTAGCCATCATTCTGCTCCATATATGGACATACACACATGTATATACATAGACATACAGTATATTCATACACATATACATGTATACATATACACATGTATAAACAAACATACATACATAAATGTCTACACACATACGACGTGCATTATGTGTTTGTGAACAGTGAAGGTAAGTGTCCGAGTGACTCATAACATCATGATGTGTTATTGAGTCTGTCTGCTGTTGGGATGAATGATCTCAGAAGACGCTCGTTCATGCAGCGAGAATGTTTTAATCTCTCACTGAAGGAGCCGCTCAGTGTACCCACGGTCTTATGCAGAGGATGATGGGGATTGTCCATGACGGATGTCAGTTTTGCAAACATCCTCCTCTCGCCCACCGCCACTACAGGTTCTAGAGGACACCCCAGCAAAGAACTTGACCTCCGTACCACATTGTTCCTCTTCCTGTTGGTGCAACCGAGTGCTGCAGACTCTGAAGGACCTCAGTCTCCTCAGCAAATCGAGTCGACTCTGGCCCTTCTTATACAGGGCGTCTGTGTTTGTGGTCCAGTTCAGTTTGTTGTTGAGGTGGACACCCAGGTACTTGTAAGAGTCCACTGCCTCAATGTCTTTTCCTTGGATGATCACTGGTGTGGTAGGGGGTGACTTCCTCCGGAGGTCCATGACCATCTCCCTTGTTTTGCTGGCGTTGATTTGCAGAGCACTGGTCTCACACCAGCCACCAAACTCACTATCACCTCCCTGTATTCCTGGTTGTTCCCGTCTGACACACATCCAGTAATGGCCATGTCACCCAAGAACCTTTGTAGGTGGCTTGGTCCGAAATGTGCCTTAAGTCTGATGTGTACAGACTGAACAGGAAGGGTGAGAGAATTGTGCTCTGCGGTGCTCCCGTGCTGCAGACTACCATCAGACACACAGTCATGGAGCCTCACATAGTCTGTAGTCTGTTGGTAAGGTAGTTGATGGCCCATGCGTCAGCTGCTCGTCCACTCCAGCTCCCACCAGCTTCCCTCTCAGCAATGCAGGCTGGATGCTGTGGAAAGCAAAGTGCTTTTTCTGATGATTACCATTACCATGTTCTAGATCAGACTGCCAAAAGAGGGAGTGGTTTATATAACCAATTCACCAATAACCAATAACCAATTCACAGAATACGAAGGAGCCTCCAAATCCACATTTCGTTTGGCCTCAAATAAAGGCTGCTGGTGATGTATCCTTCTGGCCTCTTTTCTCCCAGAATTCATTACGCACAGGACAGTTGAGCTCATTAAAACACGTTTTAGGTTTCAATAAGGTTTTGTTTAAAAAAAAAAGGTACTTTGTTTAACTACACTGTACTGGCAGGCTGTTCTAGTTCATGACTTCGCAGATTTCGAACTGTGTAGACCAAGGAGGACACTCCATAGCCTACGTAGTCTGCGCACTCCAAAGTGTGCAGACCCTGAATTGGGACACACTGCTTCACAGCGTTGCCTGCTCCAAGTAAGAAAAGGATTCATGCAGCAGGTAGACAACAGTATCGTCCACTCTGATGCCAGGCTGGTAGACGAACTGCAGGCGATCCAACTCTGTGCTCACATATCTTTGGTGTTTGTTAAGTTTCTAGTGTGAGTTGTTGTTCTCAATAACTGCATTGTTATGGTTTTGTTTGTGATAAATCTTGTAAATATGTGAAGTTTATTAATCATTATCAACAGAATTGGCTGGTGTTCCCATGGTGTACATTTTTTCAATGGGTTTGGGATTTTTTAGTTTTTATATTGTAGATGTTCACAGATTTTTTTCCAAGTTGATGCAGCTTGAATGCCAACTGCCTGGTAATGACGTCACCAAACTCTCGACAGCTCAGAAGTCAGAGACAACTGGAATGCACCACAAGATATAAATTTAATGATTATATGTGCTGACATGGTAACTGAGCTGGTTTGATCACCTGCAGCTGTTTACAGCTGTGTTTTCTTGACTTGCTGGTCTGGATTATGACTAGCTTCCTGATGTTGGCTACCTCTGCACTGTTTCCATGTATTTTTCATAGTTGCTGGGGCTATTTTAGGGTAATTTAGTGTTTGGTAATATTTGGTTATATATAATAAAAAATAAAAATATAATAAAAAACTCTAGGTGAAGAAATACTTTTGTAGAAGTATTACAGACATGAGGCGACCAAAGTAACTGTGTTGGAATTATTGTCTGACCTCCAGGAGACACTTCTGTCTATGAAAGAATCAGAGGCTCTGGACATTCTGCAAATGGTACAGTATGAACTTTAAGCTTTATACTTATACAATAATTATGAATATAATAATGTTCAATAATTACACTTTTGTTTCAGGTCAACAACAAGACGATTACGTTAATGTCATATCCCCCATTTAGCTTAAAATGTCGACAAGAGGAGTGAGTATACAACATTTGAAATGTGATAAGAAAAAAATAATTTGCATTACCTCTGTAATGTTTAAGATCACCTTCTAATTGAATTTAATATAAATGAGGCTATACGATATGAACATAATCATGTTTACCTACAAAAATATAAAATCAAAATTTGTATAAAAAATCTTCCTGTTGTAATTTATTTATTTCACATCAAGAGAAAACTGTATCAAACACTGTGTATGAAGGAGAACATTTTACTGAGAACTGCTGAAGTATCTAGTCTACAATGTAACAATGGCATCTGACACGTAGATGTAATTTATTTTTCTGTCATCCAGCGAGGTCATCAACAGAGCAACTGAAGCTCAGAGGAAACTCTGCACTCGTTGTTTAGCAGTAGAGCTGAATAAGTTCACCTTCATCAAGTTCACCTGCAGAATCTCCAACTCCACTTTATATATATACTATACATAAAGTGTGTATATACTATAGCACTTTCAAAACAACACGGTTGACCAAAGTGCTTCACACCAATTAAAAACAATAAAATAATAAAAGGAGAAAATAGAAACATAAACAATTAAAACAATAAACCGTATGAAACAGTAAACAGTAAATATGTATATCCATTAGTCAAAATTAACAGTCAAAATATTCAGTCAAAACCGACATCTCAACCAGTGTTAAAAGCCAAAGAGAAAAAACTGGTAACCACTGGCTGGTAACCACTGGCTGATGGCTTTTCTTGTACAGGCCCAATGGCAACACAGTTCAGCTCAGCTTTGCTGCTCTGGATTTGATATCCGTGTTTTCTTACACTCCTCTACATTCCCACTGAGTCAAGATACTTTATGTGCTGCACTTGCTGCATCTTTGAATGTGTGGGTAAAAACGACCAAAACTGCACAAGGTTTTGTTACTCGACCTGCTACAGCTCGACTTTAATGCTCTTGTATTCTTTGATATTAATGTGTTAATGTTTTTGTAAAAATAAAGCCATTTTTCTCTAAACTGATCAGTTTTCATTTCATGTTGGACACAAGCTGGGTGGTAACAGTGATCAATGATGCAGAAGACTCAAATAAATCCATACTGAGCATGTGCAAGTTTCTGTACTAATCTCATTTCTCATCACATGGATACAGCGCCACAGCTGAGCGTCACACATTCGTTTGCACACATACACACACACACACGTCACTTTTTCTCTCTCCCACTGTTTGTAAGAAATGAAAATCCTTATTCTTTTTATATTTTTATCACCCCTTTTCTGTATGAGTAGCATAGCCAAGGGTGCACACTTGGTTAGTGATGTTACGTCTGACACAAAAGCCCCAAAGCCTGCATCGAGTAAAGGGGGCGTGTCCAAATGAAGCCTGTAGCGATATAAATATATTATTTTATTCATATATTTTAACATATTTGTAGATTTACAACACATTTGCATAATTGTGTTTACATTTCCACCAATATGGAGTTGACACATTGACAGGTGGACTGCTGGACATCAAATGGGGCCTCGAGTAAAGACACTTTTTGCAAATCAACTGGCCAGAAAGACTCAACCAATTCATGGGGCTTCATTAAACCATCACTACACTTGGTGGCTCTCACCTGGTTTTTGGCATACATTTCACACACACAAATACCAGTGGTAGCGGGATGTGGTAGGCGGGCCGAGTCCTGCATGGTTTGGCAAAACCAAGCAGAAGGATTTTGCTGCCCTTAAACAGGAAGACCTTGATCAGGTTCCTGGATCAGGTGACTTGGGTTCAGGTGTTTTTTGTTAGCATTAATTAGGGGGAATTGAATATTGTAAAAAGTGTATTTCTGTAGGTAAAGATTTAATTATGTGGAAGTTAATTCTAGATTTACACCTTTGCAAGTGATGTGTAGTTTTGGGGGGGTTTCAGCTGTTTTTGTATATTTGATTTGATTTGAATACTGAGCCTAGTGGGAGGGGCTTATAGTATAAAAAGAGAGATCCTCACTGTGATGAGGAGTGCTGGGATGAACACACAGGAGGTAACAACTGATCAGGATCTGTTTACATTGAACTCTTTTAAGGTGAAACATGTAGACCACTTAATTTCACAGAAGGTGAGCAAATAAATACCACAAGAATTTTACGTCTTTCGGTTCCCTGAGTTTCTTTTAGTTTATTTTAGGAAATGGAAAGAACCCTGTGACAGTTTGGTTGTGGTGGTAGATTTCTAGTTACCATATACGGACTCACTGCCTCTCTGCACTGTTTTTATTTCTTTCTCTCAGGGAAGGACAAATTATTGAGTACAGAAAATATTTCCACTGTGGGCTGAAGTGTTATTGACCGCATTTATTTATGTATTCTTTGGTTTGACTGACTCATAAAACAAATAGATCTGTTACCAAACTGACACTGGGCTGGCCCAAGAACACCTACCCCTTGGTCTCTGGGGCTGCATGATTCATTGGTTGATAAAACTCAGTACAGCACTTTATTTTCTGACCACCAGCCCATAAAATACATGATCTTTGGTCCATTAGTTCATTTTAAACTGACACAGCTCCGACACAATCAGATCTTTGAGCTGCTTCTTTGGCCCTGTGCTGGTAGATGAAGCTATCTGTCTGAAAGAAGATGGAGAAAAAACAGAGAAGAAGCGCAAAGAAATTGCACAATAAAAATAAAACAAAAGAAAAATATGGCAAATAAAGCAGATGTTTTAAACTATGCAAAAATGATTGACATGTTGCTAAAGCAGAACCCTCATCAGATGTGAACTATATAAGACATTGGTGAGCAAAGTTCCAGTGATAGCACGTCAATAAAACAACTCGTTACATTTTCTGAACACTAATCGTTATTTATAGATTTATTAGAATAGACAGTACCAATGAAAAGCTTGGACACACTTTCCCGTTAAATCTAATGAGAAAGTGTGTTCAGACTTTTCACTGGTACTTTACATATATGTAGGGTTCAAATCAGGTGTGCAAATCATTGCTTTTATTTATTGGAAGGATTGCAACAGTACCTCCACCAGCAGGGGCGCACTAGCCAACCGCTTATATGGCTGTTAACAAGAGTCAGCTTTAACTGTTTGTATGGATTTATTAACATGAAAAGTTGCCATCATTACACAGAGATTAGTGGTGTAGTAGACATAAACACGAGAAGTGAACAATAAATTTTGATTACGAATGACTTGGTAATTTTTATCTTAGCAAATGATTTCCTAATCCTGCTCTTTCTTTCTTTTTTTGTTTTTTTTTCATTTCGGCTAAATGAGTTGGTTTGTATATTTGACCACTGTACGTGCTAAACAACATCAACTGCAGGGGTGTTTGTTTGAAAATGAAAAGGAACCGTTAGAAGTGTTAGAGATTAAAAATAATTTGTAGACAATGTGTGATCTCATTATAGGTAGGAAATGACATCATTGATTACTTCTTAAACTTCTAAATATCTGTGTAGTTATGCTGCATTTTTCTTCCTTGTCTTTTTTTCTTCATTTTGATGTAAGCAACAAGGGTACAGAACAGGAAGATTTGTTAGTGGTGTAAGTAGACTGAAAGACTAACTCTTAGATGTCTCATCTCGTACTGAAGTGAACAGAAAACTTTCTTACTGTTCTCTTAAGATGGTGCAGTTTCAGCCTGTCTCCTGATACAAAGAGGAAATGTTCCTCAGAAGCAGTGTGGTTTCCTTCCCAGTCATGGAACAGTAGACCACTGTGTGCTTTGTGGACTTTGAGAAAGCGTTCGACCGTGTGGGGGGTACTCCGGGAGTATGGAGGGCCGGACCCCCTTGTACAAGCTGTCCGGTCCCTGTGCGACCGGTGTCAGATCTTGATCCACATTGCCGGCAGTAAATCAGAATTGTTTCCGAAAAGGTTGGACTCCACCAAGGCTGCCCTTTGTCACTGATTCTGTTCATAACTTTTATGGACAGAATTTCTAGGCACAGCCGAGGTGTCGAGGGGATCCTGTTTGGTGGCCTCAGGACTGGGTCTCTGCTCTTTGCGGATGATGTGGTTCTATTCGCTTCATCGGGTAGAGTCGCTGCTCCTTAGCATCGAGAGGAGCCAGATGAGGTGGCTCGTGCATCTGATCAGGATGCCTCCTGGACGCCTCCCCTGTGAGGTGTTCAGTGTGTGTCCCACCGGAAAGAGGCCCCGGGGAAGACCTAGGATACGCTGGACGGACTGCATCTCTCGGCTGGCCTAGGAATGCCTCCGGATCCCCCCAGATGAGCTGGTAAATGTGGTCAGGGAGAGGAAAGTCTGGGTTTCCCTGCTTAGGCAGCTGCCCCAGCAACCCGATTTTGGGTAAGCGGCAGAAAATGGATGAATAGATTGCTATGTTTCCTCATTTGTGATTTCATAAGTTTTTTTAGTCTCTCTTTCCAGTGATTTTATTCCTTCTAGTTTAATATCTAATGAAATGTCAATCTTCCATTTAGTGATCAATTCACTCTTCCATTGTGGGCATGCTAAAGGTAACTGAACTTCCTCCTTTCTTTACTTGTTAATTTATCATCAGCTTTTTCACTGAGGTCCTTCCTTCACTCAATGTATGGTGTGTTTTGTGTCATTCCAACCATGATAATATATCTTGACTCGAGGACAGGTCCAGAGTGCACGGGGCACCTTTAAAATCTGACTGGCCCCCTAGGTGCCACCCCAAGAATGGACAGTCAAGTACAAACAAATATTCAGTGTGTACTGACCCTTACCTGGATAATATTTAGATGCAGAAGTGCAACTGAATGCAGCATAAAATGTACTACTATATGTTGTTCTTTTTGCAAATTGCATTCAAAACAGCAAAAAGTAATTCATGATCAAGAAATGGTAACACACGCACACACACACGCACACACACACACACACAAATAATTATACATATATATATATACAATATAAATATATATGCTAGGATGATAATGTAATTATTAATTGAATGCCATTCAATAACATGTCCTAAATTAATAACATTATTAACATTATTGGCTGTTTTAATTGCCTTTTTGCCATCTTACTTGCTTAGGTGTGAGGTCTTCCAGCTCCATCTTAGCAACAAATGACTGAACCAATCCTTTTGGCAGTCTGATCTAGAACATGGTAATGTTAATCATCAGAAAAAGGTAGTGGATGGCTTGCTTGTCATATCAATTCCTAAATGATGAGAACCATTCTGCACTCTCTACTCAAATGTGATTGTAAGAGCCAGTTTGATAATCATGAGAACCATATGTTGTATTTAATGAAGGAACATTATTTAATTATTGCTGTGAAGTGTTTTTGGTAGACCCAAATACTAAAACTCAGGAAGAGAACAGTGGTCATGTGATCTACATGTGTTTGCTCAGATTAAGCTGAAAAGGAACTGGAGCTGAAAATGTAATATTGATCATCTTTTCATTTGTAATATCATTTTCATATTATTGATGGAATACTATGATTTTCAATTATTTGTAGCTTAAATCAGTTTTTTTAAGTAGAAAAGACACAAGTGGAAAGAAATAAAAACAATAAACCCCAGCACCACTTTAAGACCCAACGGTCTTAGTGATTGTCCACTTTAAGACACTTCAGAATTAGCATCACTTCTGATACGAACTTCTTGAAAACAGAAGAAACTATATAAAACTTGAGAAGTTAAAGGTGATATATGTAGCAATGCCTGCAAGCTCGCTCAGGTAGGCAACTAAACCGTTTTAGCTGCTTCTGCTTCTCATTTGGACTGTGTCAGACTCTACATGTCAAATGTACCCATCCAACCTGGGGGTAGTAGTCAAGCTGCAATGTTCCTGTCTTTCTCTTTGTCTCAAACTCGCTGCAACTACAACACCCAACATCCACCTGTAGGCTCCAGTATTCAATTTCTGTCTTCACTCCACTCGAGTCTGGAGTGAGAGGCAGAAGTATGGAGCTAAATCAAGGCCGTAATGCTTTTTCATTTGAAATAAATATTTGACAGAAAAAAAAATTGTCAGCTGATAATGAAAGGTTACATTTTTTAGTGCAAACTTTGAAAAACAAATAATTACACTTCAAACTTACACTTTTTTTTACATTTCAAAATTTTATTTCACTTCACTTTCAAATTTCTGTTGTTCCATTTCAAACTTTTGATCCTGATCTGGCATAGTGGGCGTGGCTACAGAAGAAAAGGGCATTACTCATGAGGGATTCGAAAACTTGATTAAACTAGAAATGTGTATTACCTGAAAACAACATATTTATCAAAAATTCTGCAACAGCTGAGATGGGGAACAAATGTGTTGTCACTGTAACTTTATTTGAAAAAGCTCTGTGATTGATTAAATAAAAGAGACATTAAATTAGTTTGTATTCATAGTGTAATATCTGGAAATTTACCTACTAAGAGTTGATAATTTTTTTTAATCTACACCTTTAAATTGTATTTATGTTGTAAACTAAACAGCAGTATATTGAAATAAGTTTATTATATTTGAGAGAAATTGTCTTCAATTTATAAACTAAATTAACAAAACAGCTGTCCATTCAAATAAAATGTCTCTTGATCAGATCAATAGCAGACATATCGTTAACAAGAAACCATGTATATATAGGAAAGTTTGACCTGATGATGAATCTGAAAACAATTTCTCTCCAATCTCTCCAACAGGGCCTGTCCTCTCTGTGTCTCCATCATGGCTGAGTCCTGGATCCTCAGTAACTGAGATGTGAGGTTAAACATCCGTCTGCAGGGTGGAGGTTCTTCTGGTATAAAGCTGTTCCTCATCTGTTACACAACTCTTACATCTATAAGCTGCTGCCTGGTAGCACTGCTGGGACTG
>JBAMHW010000005.1:16581386-16595728 GCA_037177495.1 Rhadinocentrus ornatus | reverse complement strand
TCTGCTATATGATATATTTAACTGAAATTGCTGATCCGAACAACCAATGATTTATAAAGGAAAATCTTGAAATTTATTAGGGGTGCCCAGACTTTTTCATGCCACTGTATCTAATCTGAATACTTCTATCCATCAAGTGTGAAACTTTAAGTTTAGCTTTGATATTTTATGCTATACAGGATTCCGACATGCGTTACAATATTTGCATTGTATTCTAATTACCTGCTACCTTCTTTTGGCCATGTAGTAGGCTTTTTGCTATTAAGTCTCTTTCACTAGGGCTGTTGCAGAGCATTCGTAATGCAGTATCCTGTTAGTTAGGGCAATACAACTTGGGAAGCAGGCACTTTTTGTAAATTGTAAGATCTTCAAGGCTATAAGAACACACACTAGTTTGATAGTAATATGAGCCCACACTGGCCCTCTGCAGGAGGCTTTTTTGCAACAGCTTTTTTTTTTAGATAACTGCAGGATATCCAAAGGGATTTACCTAACTCAGGTAAAGTAAGAAAGACTCCTCTTGTTGCATTCAGTTGAGCACATGTTCCCCTTTTAAAAACTTGACAGGAAAGATGTCTGAAACACACATGCATATATAATATCCATTAACAGCAACAAAAACATTGTAAGAAGGCTACAATATGAGGAAACTAGCATTAGCTAGCATGGGCTAACATAAGTTAGCAAAGTAAAAATGCTTTTGGTAAGCTGCAGTTATATTGGTTTGCCACTCTGCTCTAGTGGTCAACATCTACATGCACTTGTAAGTTTCATGTTTGTGAACTAACTTCACAAAAGTTGCTTCTCTAAACTTATTATATAAAAACATTTGTTTGAAAATGTAATCTTAAAAATATGCATGTAATAATGGAAAAAGAAGCTGGTTTTTTGCTGTTTGTGGCATGGATTTAAATAATAGATTATAAAGCAATTTCATGCATGTTTTGCAATGTCACGAATACTTACTGTGGAGAGTACAGTTTATCTTTTTTATCCCTCAAATCATATTGCAATTAGATCAAAATATATACAAAAGATTTGGCATAACTTAGAATTGCAATCATGTTTTTTTACAGTAGTAGTAAAAAAAATATTAAACTAAAAAGACTAAAAATTAAGAGCATCTTGTGCATCAGGGTATGTGTGATCCATTGGTGGCTTGGCTCAGTAAATAAAGTGGTGGCGCATGTGTTGAAGAGGCCTTGAGCAAGACATTGAGCCCCATGTTGCCTCTGAATATCCAGTCAACGTGAAATTATTGAGAAAAAAGAGCTGGTGTAATGTAGTGTTAGATAATTAAACACTGTGTTTAATCTGCTGTTATCTGGTCAGTGAATTCTGCTGTATTTCATGACCACATGTTATTAAAGCCCCGAGTCAGTCGGGTCAAGTTTGTTATGTCACATAGTCAGTTTTCATGAAATGCAGAGCCTGACCAGGGCTGATTGCTTGAGGTTTTAATGTCACGTAGCTTGATGATGGTCCCACAAGTCAGATGAAAATATCTTATCTGTGAAGGGTTGAATCAAGAAAAAATCTGCCTTTATTTATTAAGTCAGCTGAACTCTACTTGTTCACCGCCTGCCCCAAGGAGTCACACACAAGAAAAAAAAAAGATGTCAGGTTTGGTTGTTTTTTTCAGCACCTATCACACAGGCTTCAATGCAGCCCCCACCCTGACAGGAGATTAACCACAATGTGAAATACATCAGTTGGGCGTTGAGAAACAGAGAGTAAAGCAATGCAACAAGAAAAGAAAAGAAAAAAAATACAGAGAGGAAGTATGCTTTGGTGAAATAATTGTTGTGAAATGTTCTGCTCATGCTAGTAAACATTGCATCAGTAAAAGTCTAACTCAATAGGTAAAAAGGGTAAAGTATTTGAAGTGCATGTGCAAAGCAAAGCGAGAGAGAGAGAATAGCAGCCTTTGAAATAATAATAATAAAAGCTTTATTCATCTAACAAACTGCATCATATCTAAAATATGCATGTAAAATTATTGCAAAAAAAGCAGCACTTATAAAAGTTATAGTTCAGTGAATAGTTTTTATAAAAGAGTACAACTATAACTTAATAAGAAAATAAACACATTTACTTAAATTACAATAAGTAAACAAATAAAAAATGTTGGTATGAAAGTTTCACATTATACCTGGTCTCAATTATTTTTTGATAAATGTAATTTCCCTTTAAATGCACATTGAAAAAGCTTCCGAAAGAAGATTAAATCATGCTGTGTTTAAGCTAAATCTGCTTCTAGTCGATTTGTTTATCCACCAGAAGAGCAATCCAGTGTTAAAGATTTGATCTCACAGCTGTTTTCTGCTTAGTTTAAACCCAGTTCAATAAACATCAAATGTCTTTGTGTAGCTTTTATAAATCAGCTCAAGTCCTATTCTAACTGTTCAACAGTGGCCAGAGTCTTTAGCTCAGGCTCATTAGCCACTTTGCCTGCCACACTGCTGCTCCTCTCCTTGCTGTTTCCTTTGAAAGGATTCCCGAGTTTAGTCGACAGTGAATGAAGGATGGAGTTTTCATCCGGTGAGGAGCCACTGCGGCTGCTCCGGGTGAATGTGGATGTACTTCTGCTCTCTGAGTTGGTGGCTTCAAACAGCTTGCCCATGAAGCTGAAACCAGCCTGTCGAATGTGGGAGCTGCCAGCAAATACGTAGAGGATGGGGTTAACCGCACTGCTGAAGTAGGCGAAGGCTGTGACATTGGGCCGGGCTGTAAAAGCAGCCTGGACCACGGACTCGCTGTCTTGCAAGAACCCACAAACCTGAGGGAGTGAGAGAAGACTTTCTCTATTAGAGACAGGGCTGAAAGAAAAGGACGCTGAAAGAAAAAACAAGGAAAAAAAAACTCCAAGGCTGGTAAAACAGACTTGCACATTATCAACAAACTATTAGCTTTGATGCCGTCTGAAAGCGTTGACCAAACATTGCTAAAGTAATCAAAGATGTGGTTTGTAACTTTCGTAAAGCCAGACTGTACTGAACATAAATCAACATAATAATGTAATCTGATCAAACCTTTTTACCTTTATTTATGCCCTTGTAATTAAACATATAAAATGTGCACAGTTTGGTCAGTCAGTAAGTTTTTATGTATATCAAGACAATCACCTCAATGATGTTGACAACGTGATATGGGAGCCAGAATATTGCAAAAGCACAGATGATTAGCAGGATCAGACGACTGCCTTTTCCTTTGCGCTGGAACTTGGCACTCTGCAGCCGGCATATGATGGAGGAGTAACAGGTGCTGACAAGTGAGAAGGGGACCAGGCAGCCCATGATGGTCTCAAACAGGTACTGGAAAATGCGGTGGCCCACACTTTGCCCGTGGTAGGGCACACAAAAGCTCAAAGTGATGTTGCTTTTCAGGATCTTCTTTAGATTACTGTTGAAGCACAAAGGAGGATTCACACAAATAGTAAGTAAATTAGTTAGCAGATAGGCTCTCCTAACAAAGAGATGGAAAAAATGAATTAAGTATATGAAAGTTAAATCATGACAAAAGTAAAAACCTGTTTTGTTTTTAAACATGCCAATTTTAGATGCACTTAAAGATCAAACGGTGCTCCTTTTCTTTAAAGAAACATGTTTACCAACATTAAACATCTCACATGAAGGCTTTGAAAGTAGCAGCTTTCTAGCCTAGCATTAACTGGTTAGCGAGCTAAAGTGCTAACACAAGCTTCCTGCTATGGCTACAGCTGCACCCATCGTCAAAAGGTTATAATAGAAAGTGAAGGATGCTGCATCCTGTCTCTGTCCTGCATCGTGTGGTGCTCCCATCTCGGGTAGGGACCCTCATCCAATCTGCATACTGTCAATGGTTGCTTAACATGTCAAAGCCTCAAATATTAACCCACGACAATGCTGGCATTAGGCCTCATTCACCAACTGGTCTTTCAAACAAATTGTTTGTAAAACTATTCTGGTAAAAGGTTGTACCAAAGGCCTGGCATTTACCAAAATCTTCGTATTTTGGATTTTTTGCTTGGCATAGAAAATTCCTACAAACACTTAGGAGTACTTATACTTATTACGACAGTAATGTTTTGTCAGATTTTTTAATGACTTTTGGTGAAGTACAAAGCATTTTGCTATTTAAAATAAATACCAATATTTCAGATCAAAATGTTAAACATTACAAATTAAAAACTGTTAAAATTATGCCACAGTCGGTAGAAATTGTCTTGCAAAGTGCATAAGTAACAGAAAGTTATGTAACAAAATTTTATTCTACAATGTACCACTTTCCCATTCAGCCATGGCACTGCGAGGATGCATCTTCATGCACTCATGGGACCAGACTGGAGGTTGCTGTCCCTGATCAGGAGGAATTATTGACCCATTCGTATATAAAGCTCTTTTTATACTACTTGAAGCTCACCACGTGATTATTTATGATCACTAAACATTTTTAAAAAATAGGAAAATCAGGAATCATTGCATATTTTTATTGTTGTTTTCTTTTTGTTTTTATTCATTATATTGTCATCGTTTGTTATTTTTCCTCATCTATTTCTCCTCTGTCTGTTTACGCACGCCCTTTAAGTCGTGACCTTTTATGGGGATATTTTGGGCGTTTACCTATGCAAAGTACAGCCGAGTGGTTCGACCTTTCAACTTTCGAGATTGGTATTCATCAATTTAAAAACAAAGATATAAACAATTCCGCATTCTACATACATTTTCATGAAACCGTCGGAGGGTTTTGGAAGATTCGTAAGAAGATCTTGGTGACTGAGATCATTGAAAGGAGGTTGAGAGTAGCAATAACAATCAAGAGCCTTGATTTTTTGAGCCATAGCTGTTTTGTTGGTGGCAAAGCAACTTCTACCAGCAGTTCCTGTGGGTTTGACTATAATTAAATGAGGAAGGTATTTCCTATAGCTGGTCACACCCAGGGAATTCCTATAGTGAAATTCTAAAGAACCAGGCAATATGTGTAGAAATCCTTGGGTTTTTCTGTCTTAGGTCTATTCCTCTGATGTTATGATACAGATAATTATACCCTTAAGGGACCATTAAAGGATTACTAGTATTCTATTCTAGCTAGATGTTTGACACAGAGCTGAAGTTAATAATAGGTGTCTTGTACAAGACAACTTTCAATACTGACACAGACATGACACAAAACAACTGAACAGTATTTTACTGACAAGTGAGTAGCAGACTATTGTATTAACATAAAGAACAAAGTCAAACTACAGAATACGTTGTTGTTTTTTTCTGTGCTATGTAAGAGAAGATATTTGTGGTCTCCTGGTTGTGTGAAGAAGAGTGTGATGAATTTGAATTTAGGTAATCAGTGTTACAATAATAGAAGGAATTAGTTCTCATTTGAAATGAAATTTAACATTATGTGTTGCTGTTGTTGTTACTACTGTTAGGTGTAGTGGTGCTCTTTATTTTAAAAGTTATAGCAGAAAAGGAAAGCTCAAGCCGTCAGACCAGGACTCAAATATAGGCCAAGTCTCTACACATATCATCTTTAAACAAATGTCCAAAACTGTGTAAGACCAAATTTATTTGCACCATATTATTATTGAATTTATATTTCCCCAACTACAACAAACCCATGTATCAGGAGTTATGTCAGAAAGAACACAAACCCTGTTCTAAATCTGAGGTTTTATACTGTACATTAGGACTATAAGCAAAATGCAAAAGCACATTGGGAAAAAGTGCAAAAAACTAGAGATTATATTAGCAATTATATTAGCAATGTGTTTATTCTGTGGTCTATGCTCCTTAGCTATAACTTATAAATGAAAAAAAAGACATAATTTCACTTAAATTAATTTTAACTTCTGTCTTTTCATCATGGAGGTTTATTGCAGCAGCCTAAAAAACATTTAAAAATGTTTAATTACATGATTTAATAGGTAAACAGGATTACAGTCATGGTCTCACCTGCGGTAGAACGGCATCGGCAGGGACAGGATGAACGCCAACACCCAGACCCCCAGTAGGAGAACAAGCAGGGAGCGCTTTGTTCTCATTCTCTGAGACACAAAAGGTCTTGTGACAGCCAGCCAGCGGTCCATGCTCATCAGACAGATAAGGTAGATGGACACATACATGTTCACGCTTGACAAGTAATGCACCAGCTTGCATGCTGCTGAGCCAAACTCCCAGCCCCGTCCTCCAGCTAGGTACCGAAGGAAAAGAGGGGCACTGAGCAGCACAAAGGCGTCCGCCACAGCCAGATTCAGCACCAGCAAACATGTCACTGAACGCTTCTTCACTCGGCAGAGCACTGACCAAACCACAAATAGGTTTCCGGGGAAGCCCAGCAAAAACGCCAGGGTCAGGATGGCAATACCAACCTTGGCGGAGATGCTGATGGGCAGAGTGAAGGCGTTAGAAGACGGCTCCTGGAAGGAGGTGGTACTGTTAATATCAGATGCCATGGAAGGAGCCTTTGAGGAATGTGAGCTTAGCTGGAACAACTTTGAAAGTGACCCAACCTTGAAAAAAAATTGAGAATTTGAAGAAACAGGAAATGTGTTACTTTTTGTGACACAATGAAATCATTGTGCAAGCTATTGCACAATGATTTCTTTACTTGAATTACATCTTACCATCACAACAGATTGATTTCAACAGTATTTAAGTAGAGTTGCACATAAAAAAAAGAGCAACAGTCTTAAATTATTTGTTTTTAAGCATGAGTTTTGTGTTTCTTTCTGTTTTTAAGTTGTTTACTTTGTAACCTGCTTCCTTTGAAAGGCCTGAAATATGGATAAAATCATTTTACTTTAAATGCCTTGGAGGTTAGAGTATCAAGAGATATGAATGAGTTGAACTGTTGAAATAAAAAGCAACATTCCTCTTTTATCTCATATCTCCAAGCTGACATCTGAATGTAGAACTCTGATGAAGGAGAACTAAATGTACTGAATAAATCTCAATAAACCACTGAAATAATAACTGGAAGCTTTATTTTAGAGGACAATAAGAACAGGATCCATCTAAAACTTGTGTTAAACCTTTTATTTAAAAAAGAAAAAAAAAAACATTCTGTTCAGAAAACTACATTCAAATGATGAAGCAACATGTTTTTCTCAAACTCTCTTATAAATCATCTAAAGACTATCAAACCTACCTTGACCTGATGATCTTTTTCCTTCAAGTCACAACAGTAAATCCACACCAGAAATTCCTCTCAACTTTATACCTGCTCAGAACGTCTCAGCTCCCCTTTCTCCTTTTAAGGCTGTGAGTACGAAAAAAGACTTAATATACTGAGTAAGAAGAGTCATGTGAGGGGAAAACCACTGGCCACAGGAAGTCAGTTTTCGCTTACTGGGTTGCGAGGTATCCATTGATTCTCCTACTGATATGATGCTGCTATATTCTACTTTTGTAGACTGATGCATTAGATATTAGGTTATAACCGCAGCCACAATGTTTTGTGGTGAAAGTTGACCTGACATCTGTAATCTTTTGTGGAAAAGCGTTCTCAGACACTCTATGCTAATGAAGCTATTGCGGCTTTCCAAAGCAAAATATAGACTTACGTTAAAGCTAAATCAAACACAAAAGTTTATACATTCATTTAGCACCTCAGGGTAAAAGAGAAAAGAGGAAAATTGTGTTGGGACAATAAGGGCATCTTTTACATAGAAGAGCGGGAATGAGCAGGATTTATCGTCATAAGGAAGAATAAGTGGGAAAGGGGAGAATATTCCCGTAAACTGGAGGAACCTGTTGATACAGGAGTTTTAAAATCATTCCTCTGCTTTGTGTATTATATTTGCTCTTACATCAGACTTTTTGGCTGCCATTTACAGTATATTCGTCTTTCCACGTAGCTTTCTGTGTCAGACTGAAAGACAGGATGTATTCAGTTGCATAAACACTAATGTGTCATGTTCTTTTCATGTTTTGCTTCATTTTGTACTTTTACAGTGAAAATATAGCAATTTAAATGTTCAAAACTGGTCAAATAAATATTTCCCTTTTGAGAAAACTACATAATTCTTCCAGTTGAGTTTACCTTTATGGAATCTAAATGTCATGTGACCTCAGTGAGTGTGTCCTTATAAACTCAGACATCATCTAAGAGACTTACAGCAACCAAAAATGTTATAAAATATGTTGATCAAATTATATAAATGACTAAAAAACCTGTTTTGACAATCTATTCTATTTAAGTTGTGAGCCTACAAAATGAGAAAACCAACAAAAGGATTGACACCGCACTGCACGCTCACTGAGGCCTGCGGCTGGCCAATAATGTGTGAAAAACAAATATAAACGTAAGTCTGACTCTCCCAACAGGACAAAGCACCCTCACCACATAACAAACAATTTCTCTGGAACTACTGGAGGGAAAAAGACTTGCCAGATACTACATAGAAATGTCTGCTGCCACACAAAAGGTAGAAGTTCCGGGAATTTGCTGCCCTCAAGTGGTCAAAAACATGAATAGCTACAATAGTTCAAATGGATATGGTGACATCCAGCCTCGTGCCACTGCAGATGTTGTTGCCTTTGCATCATACCCAATACCCACGAAGACCGCTGACCACAGGACCGATTCTCTCCGCTCTGCTTGCACATCAACTGACACATTATATGTAGCATGTTTCAATCATGTTTAACTTTTTTTATTTAGTCCTTTGGTGTGTTATAGCATTTTTGTTTTGCTTCTTGGATTGTAAAAAAGTCTCAGAAACATTATAAAACCCAAATAAGTCCACACCACATTCTTTCTCACAAAAGGCCTTGCTCCTGGACAACTAAAAAGCACTTTGGTTGGAGTACAAGCTGTCCTTCAACCAGCAAACTACCACACATTTCCACAGAACAGCATTGCACAAGGTCATACAGGCTAACCTGACACACCTAAACAAAGTAAAGAGCTGCCTTGCACTGTTGTAAACCAGTCCGATTTCTACTGAGCTACAAAGATGACAAAAGATGCTGCAGCAATGTACTGGACGTCATGAGAAAAAAAGTTTCTAACGTAAAAAAATATAGTCCTTTTGTAATAGATCCCTTAAACAAAGTTATAGAATTATAAATGAGCAACAAAATGGGCTTTTTAAACATAAAACAGGGAAAAGAGGGACTCAAAAATACATCATCATGCACTTTAACACTAAATATGTCAAGTTTCGGGTTATATTTTTAAGAGTGATTCTGATAGTATCACTCAAGAGCTGGTCTTTCTGAACAGTTTCAGCAAAATACACTGATAAGCATAGCAAAAAACATAAAAACTAAAAATCAGTAAACAAGCAGTCAAGTCTTGAAACCAGCTCCATCAACACCGATGAGAAGCTGATAAAATAAAAGGAGTTTGAGGTTGAGCTTCCTGAATTGTACTCCATGTCCTATTCTTTTCATCACATAGTTCAGACCCGAGTGAGGCCTTTATGGTTTGACTAACATACAGTAAAGCCACAAAAATGGCATTTTGCAAGGCTTCTGTGTGCTAGCATTTCCCGCAGTAGTCTCAAGTTATCATTGAATTTAAAGTCTGTAATAGTCCCAGTTTAAGCGATTCATGCTGAGCAGCAGCTGAATCTTTTTTGTTGGTGTCTTGGACTGGCAGGAGTCAGCTTGCAAGGAATATTACTCATATTCTGGACGGATGGGAAATTGAAAGGCCTGAGCGGTTCAGTGTTTCAGTGGTGCAACCATCCAGCCTCGTGCATCCTTTATTTACCATTTTTTACTTGTTTGGCGTTACAGCTGGAATTAGTGGTGGAGTCTGGATCTTGGTCTTTTAGAACGACAACTTCTGCATCTTTGTCTTTGTCACGACTGTTCTGGCTGTTCTGCCGGCTTTTCCTGGATGAATCCAGCATTTTTGTGGCATCAAACAAACGAGCCATGAACAAAAGCCCTTCTCGTCTGATGTAGGACTTCCCTGCGAAGAAGTAAAGCACCGGATTGGCACAGCTGCTGATGAAGGCGATTGAAGAGGTGACAGCACGACTGTTTTGCCATATTTTGGCCAGACTGGTGAAAGGAAACAAAAACAAAATATTAAATCTAAGATAAATAAAAATATTAAAAAATCAAACCATCATTTATTTATTTTTTTAAGCTCTAAAATCTGCTATGATTGTACCTTTTTGAATTTTTATGTGCCTATGCAGACAGACCAGCTCACACACTTTTCCCCGCAGTTCTGATTTAACATAATACATGTGCAATGTCCAACGCGTTATAGAAATAGAGAGATGCACCACTGAGTGCAACAAGAGCAGAGCACTCAGTGCACAAAGCTTATCCTAAATAAAAGTAGAAAGAAATAATTAGCCTCAATTTTTTTTTTCTAAAGTTGCTTGTATGGTGTACAAATTGTACAAATTACCAAGAACTATTTTAGAATTTGATTCTAAAAAATATATTCCGCAGGTAAGTGTGAACAATCTTTACACCATCTTACAGCTACATTTTAACCAGTTAGATAAAGTGTTACAACGGTTCTTAGAAATACATAACTTTAATTAATGTCATGTTAGCATCTATGCTAATTTCAAATGAACTTCTATTATTGAATCCTGCATATTTCTTAAAGGAAATGTCTGGAAATTTTGAAAAAAAAAATAAACATCTGTACAGTGAGGAAAGTAAGTATTTGGACACCCTGCCATTTTGCAAGCTCTTCCAACTAGAAACATGGAGGGGTCTGAAATTTTCATCATAGGTGCATGTCCACTTTGAGAGACATAACCTAAAAAAAATCCTGAAATCACAATGTATGATTTTTTAACAATTTGTTTGTATAATACAGCTGCAAATAAGTCTTTAAACACCTGTCTAATAAATAGAATTCTGACCCTCAAAGACCTGATAGTCCGCCTTTAAATAAAATACTTTTTTGGAGCTGTATTATACAAATAAATTGTTAAAAAATCATACATTGTGATTTCAGGATTTTTTTTAGATTATGTCTCTCACAGTGGACATGCACCTACGATGAAAATTTCAGATCCCTCCATGTTTTTAAGTGGGAGAACTTGCAAAATGGCAGGGTGTTCAAATACTTACTTTCCTCACTGTATATATGTATATATACATATATATATGATCTAAACACAAACAAGATTAAACACAACGAACTTTCATGTAATTAAAAGTTGAAACTTTAGTTTACTGAAAATCAAGGAAGTGCACTGTTTAATATGTGGATTGTGAAATGGGGAAAAAAAAAAAAACAGAGAATAACAATCAGTGACCCAGACGACTTCATCTCCAGTCTTTTGACTGAAATTTTAATGTTACACTACCTACTATTTGTATCTTTGGAGCCGTAATTGAACACACAGCAAAGGGTGGTGTGAATGGTCTCCACTAACTTAAAAAAGGAAAGAAAAAAAATTTAAAGAAAGACTACTAAATTATGCTTTCAATAGTTCCCTTAGACTCCTACACAACTGCACATTGCTAACTTCCTCACTCATCTACACTTTGATGGATGGCATTGGTTTATGTTTTAGTTTATATAAATAAAACCCATGAAAATGACATAGTTTCATCACTTACATATTTTTTGCTGAACCCTCTGGACACAAAGCCCAGGTAACCTATAAAACAAAATATTTATTTATTTTACTTTTGAATAACAATGTCTAATGTTGTGCTCTCTGTGACATACTTGAAGTATGTTGACCACATGATATGGCAGCCAAAAGAGGCAGAAAGTCAACACAATGGCCAGGATGAGCTTCTCACTGCTGATACGACGGCGGAATTTGGTCTGTCGGATTCGCCGCAGAATGCAAAAGTAACTGACTAAGATGACTCCATAAGGAATTAGAAATCCTAACACCAGCTCCAGTGTGTACTGCAGGACCACCTGAGGAGGGGAAAGAAGAGGAAAATCAAAGACATTACTAAGAAATGTTGTTTACTGGTTAATCATTGTCATAAGGTTCTTATTCACTTACATCGTTGTTGTCATGGGAGGAATCACACATGCAGACTTCCTCTTCACACTTGACTTGTCGAAAGACAAGTGCAGGAATGGAGGCAACCATCACCAGCATCCACACCACTGCCAGCACACGCATGATGGTCCTTTGGCCGGTGATGACACTGATTCGCTGCGGCCATAGCACTGACACCACTCTGTAGATGCTCATCACCATAATGAGCTCAATGGACGCGTACATGTTGGCCAAACAGAGGTAGAAAAGGATCTTACACATCACATTCCCAATGACCCAGTTCTTCTGAACCATGTAGACAATGAAGAACGGGGTCAGAGCCATCAATGAGCCGTCAGCGATAGCTAGGTTGAGGATGAGTAAGGTGGTGACAGATTGCTTTCGGGCTCGTGCAAGGATGCTCCAGATGACAAAGACGTTTCCAGGGAATCCCAAGAGAAAGACGATGGTGAGGATGAGGGCACCCAGAGTGGTGGCTGATGGATTACACATAACAGAGTCACGTGTGGAGTTTGTTGAAGAACAGTTATTGAAGGCCATTTTTGTCACCTGTTGGAGAGAATAATTTACATAAGGGCTTAACTCAGTGCATTTATTTCTTCCTCAGAAGTGAATTCAACGTAAATGCAACATTGGATTCTCAGCCTAATAAAGGACCTGGCCTCCATGTTTTATCTGTAGTTTGACAAGTATTATTTTCCTGCAGAAAAGTGTGGGAGAAAAATGTTAGTGTAACAGGTTTCCACTGGGACTCCTAATTCCTGAACAACGAGACCAGACATGAGCGGCGAGCAACAGTCACTGTTGCTGTCACGATTTAAGCAACACTCAGATTCAAGCATTCACATTTCTGAAGTTTGCTTGTATTACAAAGCTAGTTTTCTTTCCTTTGCAGCATATATTATTTGTTTTACCTGTACGGTGGCTGCTTCTTTTACATTACCAGTTCCCCACCATAAGTGCAACATTTCCCTCTTAGCCTTTCAAAAACCAGAGGTCCCCCAATTTGGGGAACAGATAGACAATCATATATTTAAAAAAAAAAAAAAAAAAAACATTTCCTGAACTGTCTGTACAAAAACCTCTCTAATTTTGTTCATATTCACTTCATCAGAGTTGGCTTTTGCAGAGATAATGTTCCTATGTACTATGATTTATGGAGATTTAAAGCTAAAGCTTTGTCATTTATATTAATCCAGAAAGTTAGTTTTTTTAGATCAAGGCTGGGAACTTTTTTTACCATCTGAGCTATATGATATCTTATTTTATTCTTTATGTAATATGTTATTTACATATCCGAAAAATCTCATGTATTCCCTTTATTATGACTGCAAAAGTATTCGAATAGACCTTGTGGTTGCAGAGATGTCCTCATTTTATTATGGGTGCACAATATTCAGGCCTAAAAATTTGGCACCCAGCTCTGCATTTGTATTAAGAGTATGTTATGAAACTTTACAAATTAGTTTCTAGTATTTAAAGCCTCGAGCAACCCTGATCAGACAAGTCCTGAGAGATTCAAACAAATAATTGAAACTAAAAGAAACTAGAAGAAACTGCTTTATGTCACCAGTTCTACATGTCTGAGATATTAAAAAACCCACATTCTTCAAACTGCTGTCATCTAAACCCACATTAGTACTGCCAGTGCTACTGAGCATATAATCAAATGCTCACGCCCAGATGTTGCTCAACCAGCTTGTTTGATTTGTCTTAGTAATCCGTGCTTTAACTGTGGATTATCACAGATAATTTGCTGTGTAATTGGTTTAGAGGTAAAAGCACATAGATACAGAATGACTTTTGGAGATTTTTTTTATTTTTATTGCCTGTCCTCTACAAATGTCTTTCACAGGACTTACCCCTTGTTATTCTATATGTTGTTTGTGGTCTTGGCAATAGTTCTCCAGGGTGCCTGAAGGTCATGCAAACATTTTTTTAGACATCAATGGTTTTTTAACTCATAATCTGTCCTGTTTTTGTACCTGATGATGTGTAAATCATTCAGGCATCAAACAATTGACCGAACTGAAGGGACGAACCGGAGTTGAGTTGACATTAGAAAGACAACTCTGCAAAAAGGCATGTTTTAAATAATACGTTTAGGCACTTTGTTGATGACAGCCTGTCACCAAGACCCATCTTTTGTTCCAATTCTCTAGTCGTCAAAAAACAAACAAAGAAAAAATTCACAGATGACAGAACTCGACAGTCATAAACTGTAAACACCAAGAGATGGAGAGATTTGCGGAAAACTTAGCATATCTCAACTTGGTGTGCAATAAGTACATAACCCTTTAAGTACTTTTATTTCTATTATTATTATTATTAGTAGTAGTAAATAAGATAGATAGATAGATAGATAGATAGATAGATAGATAGATAGATAGATAGATAGATAGATAGATAGATAGAT